>CM029386.1:19140182-19223670 GCA_017165825.1 Hepsetus odoe
TGAACCTCCATTCCCGTCTGCGGCCACTCAGCTCGCCAGAGCAATAGTCTCTGAGCTGGAGAGATGGAGGAGGAGGAGGAGGAGGAGGAGGAGGAGAAGGAGGAGGCCTTAAAGGAGCAGCAGCGAGTGGGCCGTGAGTGTGACAGTGTGTAACAGGGCAAAAAACATCCGAAGGGTCTATAAATAGATCTGAAATGCTGTTTTTGTAAGAAGTGATTTTTTAGGCTCTGTTCACACACGACCTCAATCCGGTTGGTTTGCAGTTGAATTCAGCTTGTTGAATCTGAACGGAAAAAACACGCACAGAAACTGAAATCATAAGAATGTGGTGTTAAATGAGAGTGAAATAAAATTCTGGAAATGTGTTGGATTTATCATTTATTTAGAAAAACTTTATATTAAAGCCGATTTTTACAGTTAATTAGAAGCTCGGATACAAATTCATCAAAGAACTCAGAGATCAGAGAACAATTACTGGCCGCGCATCTCATCACCATAGCAACTAATGAACTAACCGACTGATCAGTTGTTAGAAGAGGAAAACAGTCCTGATTAATTCTTTTCAGTATGAACGCAGCTCCGATATTCAGTTTTTTAGAGATAAATAAATCCCACTTTCGGAGGTGGCAAGTGTGAATGTTTACCTCAGTCAGTAATGATATAATAATCCAAATTATATAAATAATAATATTAGATAGAAATGCACAGATAAAAATGTTTTCAAGCAAAAAAAGTAAGAAATAAAAATAATTGAAAGGTGTATATTTGTCTGTACACTAGACAGTAGGTATCAAATACTGTTAGTTCCTATCTAGCCTCAAACTACATGGGTTTTCTTCTTCAGGATGAAGACCACTCACTTCACCCCACCTGGGTTTCAGTGATCTGATTAATAAAGTTTAGTTTTGATAACTTTAATTATGAGTTACAATCTCTGATCTTAAAATCTGCCCAGTGTCTGAACAAGTGAGTTTTACTATCAACACAGTCATTTCACAGGACAGAGAGTTTACCCCAACATATAAAAGATAAGAACATTATTAAAAGAATATAATAATTTAGATTAAATAAAACTGATAACACTTTATTAAATCTGTCTTATAAAATAAAAAGAAGTTAAAAAAAGGAATCAATTGAATATGAATAGAAATAGAAGTTAATAAAATCAAGTAAAAGCTCCTTGAATGTTTTTATAAAGGAGAGTCTACATGCTGTTGCTGTTTGTGTTGAATTGTTTTATGTTTTATTTCTCAATGAAAGCGATGACAGACACGTGGTCTGAGAACCAGATTTAATCTCCATATTCATTGGTATGAATGAATATGGAGTGTGAATTAAACCTCATTTTCTATGCACTTGGCGCCCCCTGTTGGAAGGAACAAGCGTTGCCCTGTTTATTATCTGTTTTCATGATCCATTTTTTGTTGTTTCAACAAAAATCATCACAATACATAAAATCATTTATATATTATGTTCTTAAAATCATATATATTATTTATAATTCTCATTCTTTGATTGAGACATTTGTTTATGACCGCAGAGCCAGTTTCTGATTGGCGAGTTGCATGCTGCACTCTGATTGGCTACTAGAGTCATGCAATCTGATTATAGTGGAACTTTCCAATAATTTAAATGCTGCACTCTGATTGGATCAAGGGATCCTGCTGCATGGTTATTTGGCCAACTGATTCTGTCTGTTGGACAGCTGAATCCAAGGGACATGGAAGACAAACCCAGACCCAAACCCAGTTCAGGAAATAATCCAGCTCTTCAGTTGACAATTGTTGTTTTTCTCATAGATTAAAGACTTTTTTTTACAATCTGACTGAATGTATTAAACCTGATTTTTATTCTCATCTCATCATCATATCACAATGTCAGCAATGATTACTTAATGGACAATATAATAAGAATCATTGGTCTGAAGTAGCAGCAGATTTGTTCAGCATAGAAGACCGTTGAGGTCCGGACTCCTGGGGAAAGTAGAAAAAAATAGCAAGAATGCTGGAATCTTTTTACAGTACATTAACAGTCTTACTGTTTTGCAGACTTTTGCAATGTTTCATCCCACATGTGTTTTTGTTTAAATAAATCAGAGACTGTGTTTATTATGGTCAATGGTAGTTCTGAGGGACTTCGGCCTGGAAAAACTGTTTACTGGACTTTGTGCTTCTGATGAAGGGATTGTCCCAGTGTGTTAATTGCTGTGGGGCAATAATTTACCATTAGAGTTTCCAGCTTTTCGTTTACGTGCCAGTTGCAGCATTAATGCCTCTGCCAATTTGAAACCATTTAATTTGTGCCACTGTTAGAGAAATTTCACTATCTTCCGATGCGGGGGCAACTCCCTAACCACTAGGCCACCCCTGCCTTTTTGCATTTAAAAAGAGGAACTTGTGGATTAGATTAGATTCTGCTTTGATTAATCTTTGTTGTCAATTTGCAAAGAAACTCAGTTATTATCTACCGTCTGCGGGGCAGGTTGATGTAGACCTGGAAGAGGATATGGAATGTATCTTCTACTTCTTCTTCTTTCGGCTGCTCCCGTTTAGGGGTCGCCACAGCGGATGAACCGTCTCCATTTCTTCCTGTCCTCTGCATCTTCCTCCTTCAAACCGACCACCTGCATGTCCTCTCTCACCACGTCCATAAACCTCCTCTTTGGTCTTCCTCTTCTCCTCTTTCCTGGCAGCTCCATCTTCAACATCCTCCTCCCAATATAATCCTCGTCTCTCCTCTGGACATGTCCAAACCAACGCAACCTTGTTTCTCTAACTTTGTCTCCAAAATGTCTAACCTGCGCTGTCTAACCTGCGCTAATATATTAATTTCTAACCATCTCCATCCTCGTCACACCCAACGAAAATGTCAGCATCTTTAACTCTGACACCTCCAGTTCTGCTGCTTTCTTTTCATCAGAGCCACTGTTTCCAACCCATATAGCATAGCTGGTTTCACTACCATCCTGTAAACCTTCCCTTTTACTCTTGCTGGTAGCCGTCTGCCACAAATCACTTCTGTCACTATTCTCCACCCATTCCAACCTGCCTGGATATGGACTTTATAGTGAATGGAATAAAGATGGAAAAGATCAGATTGATCAGATGAATTAAATATGAAATATTAATGTTTTAGAGATCTGTGTTTATTTCTACACAATTTGTCAAGCCAGACTTTCAGGATAGATGAAGCTGTCCTTTATTACCACAACAGTTTCCTACTTCTAAATGCACATCTCTCACTTCTCCTCTACATCTCTTCATTCATTTCCTCTCCTTGCTCTCTCTATCTTTATCCCTCCCACCCTCTCCCCAGAGGAACTGAAAATAGTGAAGCTTGTTGTAAACGCTATTTATATATAAACTATAAATGTAGAAACACATTCTTCAGTCCTCTCTAAGATGATTTCTTTTCAGTTCTTTATTTTTAACACTTACTTTTTCCTTTATCTGTTTTTTTCCACAAATAATAAAGAAAAAAACACTGTATGAGATTTCATTCACTTAGAAATGTTTACCGGTCATTAGTGGAGGAAGTGGATAATTTATATATATAATTGGTGTGACCACCCTTTGCCTTCAAAACAGCATCAATTCTTCTAGGTACACTTGCACACAGTTTTTGAAGGAACTCTGCTGGTAGGTTGTTCCAAACATCTTGGAGAACTGACCCCAGATCTTCTGTGGATGTAGCTTCCTCACATCCTTCTTTCTCTTCATGTAATCCAGACACACTGGATGATGTTGAGATCAGGGCTCTGTGGGGGCCAGAAGAACTGATGCTGGTTTGAAGGCAAAAGGTAGTGACACCAAATATTGATCTGATTTAGATTTTTCTTTTGTTCCTCACTTTGCAATTTGTAAATTGATAAAAATAAACAATCATTACTTATATTTCTGAAAGCATTCTTTGTTTACAGCATTTTTTCCACACCTGCCTAAAACTTTTGCACAGTACTGTATATTTATATATATATATAAACTTTATTTAAAGTTTGGTAAATAAAGAAACGAATGAATGAATATGTAATGTTGTCATGCTGTGATCCCCCCTTCGGGCGCTAGAGGGCGCATGTGGTCACTTCTCTTCAGTAACAGGGAAAATTCAAATTACTTCATGTTGTAAAACTGAGCATTTTAAGTGTGAACACAAAGTCTGCATAGTGTTCTAATCAGGCATCCAGATCCCTGTATATTATTACCTGGATCAGGGTTTGAAAAAAACTTATTTTTTAGATCTGGAAAAGAAGAGATTCCACTGGAGGGATAAATATTGCCCAAGGAAATATTCCTGATTTACTGAAATTCTCTGCTGATTCATTCTTAACCACCGTTTCCTATTTTTATTCAACTGAATTGATTAGTTGTGACACGAACCCAACCACCTGGGTTTGTACTTTTTCTCTGAGTCACCCATTTTAGCTTGATAGAGGACACTGACTCTCTGCAGCCTTGCAGAAAACAAGTCGACTCATCCCCTCTGCATCATGTCTGCTGCAACATTATAAGATTTTATTCCTTCAAACCACCAGTTTTCAATCTCTTCCTCTATCTCTAGTCAAATACAAAGCAATGACGTTTGTCAAAAAAGTCATTATCAACACTCCTTCACAGTAGCATTCTCACAAAATTGTATTTCAGCAATGATGTTTTTCATAAACAGCACAGGCTTTATTTTAGGATTAGGTTATCTGGCTAAACTGTGAAATCCTGCCTCATGAGGTACCTCCCTAGGTGTGTTTTACGAAGCAGGGGGTTATAATTTATAGTAGAGTAGAGTAGAGTAATCTTTTATTATCCCACAAATGGGAAATTTGGGCGTTACAGGGCTCTTATGAAAGTGACAGATGTACAGAAAAAGAATAGAAAAAAAATATATATGTATATAGAGATATAAAGAAAGAGGAACAAGTACAGGAGCTATAAATAATAAATAATATATATAATTCTCTGCTCTTTAGATATACATATACATATCTAAAAGGAGAATTAGGTGACCATATATACAGAACACAGTAATAATACACGGTAATAAATAAGTTTTAAATAAATTATAAATATAAATAAACAAGTAGCAAAATATGTGTAATAATAATAAATGTAATAATAATATACATTAATATACATTAATAATATATAATATATAATAATATATAATAATAAAACAAGCAATGTAATGTTATGATGATGAGTTGTGGTAGGAATGACCTGCGGTAGCTCCTTCTCACACTGCGGGTGTGACAGTCTGCTGCTGAACCAGCTGCTCAGTGCTCCTACAGTCCTGTGTAGGGGTGGGAGGTGTTGTCCATGATGGATGTTAGTTTGGAGAACATCCTCTCCTCCCCTACCTGCTCGATAACTTATATAACTTAAGCTCAAACTCAAGCCTGTCCAACAAGAAAACAGCTATGGGCTGTTTTTACTGGACAATCCTAAAGTTTAGGCTTAAGTTATCTGGATAACGAAGAAATCCTGGGTGTGTTTCACAGTGCAGTAGGGGTATTCCCCAAAGCAAGATTGGTCATTTTTCCAGATTTCTTAACCCCAAATTGAAGTCTGTCCAGCATGGAAAGAGCAGAGGGAGGTTCATGCTGGATAATCTTCCAATTTAGGCTTAAGTTATCTAGCTAACTGAGAAAACCTGCTCCATGAAACAACTCCCCAAGATGTTTCAGTTTAACAGGTAAGTTGGAGTGAATGTGAGGTCAGTGTGAATGTCTTCAGTTGAGGATTGTTCTATTGGGACGTCTCCCATCTCTTTTCCTATTGGTCAGGGTTGACTTTGGGCTCAAGTTATCTGGATAACAGAGTAATCACCATGTTCAACTGATCAGTGTTGCTATTATTGCTGTTCCCCTCACAGCCACTAGTGTACGCTTGGTGATAGCAGCTGGCCGCATAGCTCTCTCTCTCTCTCTCTCTCTCTCTCCCTCGACCCCAACCATGCGCATCCGTCCATCCAGAACGCCTTCCTCCATTCTCTGACGTCATTGCTTCCGCCCCCCCCCCCCCCCCCCCCCCAACCACACACACACACACAAACACAGACTACCCCCCCTCCCTCCTTTCCCAGTCCGTGTCGCTCTCCTGCCCAACATGGAGTGAGGCGGGCGATGGGGCCGAGCGCGGCGCGCGCTGTCGGGGCTGAAGAGCGGCGCGCGGGGCGGCGGGACGGCGGGGAGGAGGAGGAGGAGGGAGAGAAGGAGCGGCTTGAGACGGAGCGAGAGAAAAAACCAGCGGCGAAATCGGCAGTGCAATAATAAGAGGCATAATAAGAGTAAAGGAGGACGCGCGCGCTCGAGCAACAGCAACAAATAAAACAAAAACATGAAGCGCGAGCGCGGCGCCGAGCGCGCGCTGGGACTCTTTCACTGCAGGTGAAAAAGAGAGAAAACCGCGAGCGGAGAGAAACATGAGCGAGGAATCGCAGCCAGACGAGTAAGCAGCCAGCGTGCACCCTCTTTTGTGTGTGTGTGTGTGTGTGTGTGTGCGTGCGTGAGAGTGTGTGCGCGCGCGCGAGGACGCGGCAGAGCGCACGAGACGCGATGGTTTGGGGGTGATTTTGGGAGTGTTTCTGAGAAAAAAAGCAGACGCTGGTCAGATTTAAAGGGTGAAAACACTGCAGGGTGAAGGGCTGGAGCTCGGCTGGGACCCCCACCCCACCCCCAGCCTTTCTGCAGCATGGAGCTCCAGTGTGGAGGAACAGGGGGAGGAGGGCTGGAAACATTTAGTGAGGGGATTAAGATCCTCCATGTGGGTTTTCTGCACCAGCAAACTCCGGTTGCACGCATTAACGCTGAACACCTTGTTTTCCGTCAGTTGGCCTGCATTCCTCCCTTGATAGAAAGCATGACATGGTATTGTGCATCTGCAGAAATTCCCCACACAGACAGGAATACATGTGTGCGTGTGTGTACGTGTGCATGCTTCTCCTGAGCGCTCGGAGTCCTCTTGAAGATGGGAAAACGTGTCGATTTCCTGCTGCACGCGTTTCCCCCCACGGTCGCGCGCTCACCTGCTCAGCTGTTGCTTGATTTGGCTTCGGGATTAACGTGGGAGTCCCCACAAGTACAGCAAAACCAGCGAGTGTGTTCGTGCGTGGGCTCGTCCTGAGCGCTTTATGAGGACCAGATGTCCTGTCTCGGACAGGAAATCTTGCACTCATTGTTCACCCCACGCGCGCGCTCACCTGTTCAGGTGTAGCATGAGTTGGCTTCAGCTATACAGGCGGAGTCCTCATAAGTATAGCAATGCCTGTGCGCGTGTGCGAGTTTGTCTTGCGCGCTTTATGAGTACCAAAGGTCCCTTCGAAGATAGCAAAGTCGGGCAATTTGCATATACACGCATTTCCCACCACGAACGCACGCTCAGCTCTCCAGCGGAGCACGATTTGCCCTCAGTATTAAAGTGTGAGTCCTCACAAGTATAGCAATGTCAGCGTGCGCGTGTGTGTGTGCGTGTTTGTGGCCGCTATGCAATATCCGCCCTTTCTGTGAATCGCGCTCATTTGCATACTGTCCTTCATTCATAAAAACCATCCCAGCGGGCCATCCGCAGCCCAGTGCCGCCTTTTACCCCAGAAACACGATTACAATCTCACTACAAATCAGAGACGTTAATATTAGGGCACAAAAATGCGTTTAAAGGGCGCACTGTTGCTACCGAAGGCCCACAGGTAGCTAGCAGGCTAGCATTAGCCTCATGTTTACCTCGATTTTAGTGCAGCTTTTGCACATGTTAGCCAACTATTTAGCTTGGAAAATAACCAAAGAGCTCTCCAAGAGCTGAACTGGTCCTGTTGGGAACACGTAAAAAGTCTTTTTGCAGGGCAGAGAAAGAGCTCGGCCGTTCCACCTTAAATGGAGCCACGTAACTTAAGCGCACTTAAGGTGGAACGGAAAGTTCCAGCTTCTTTAGCTAAGCGGCTCCTCGCCACTCTGATTTACTTCAGCTCCAGTTCTGGCCTTCAGTGCTGGTTTTATTTGACCAGATTGGTTTATTTGTGTGTCAACGCGGATATAATCGTGCTGATTTAGTCAGAGTGTTGCTCGAGCATGGAAACTAATTCTGATCGCGATTATTTTGACCAATATTAAGATTTATTTATAATATTTTATTATTATTATCTCTTTTTTAACTGGTTTATTTAATAGCAGTTTCATTTCCTTTAACTTTTACATAAAAAAAATTAAGATTAATAATATTTAAATTACATAAAAGTCTCGAAACAATTATATATATATATATATATGGAAGATGCAGTGGACCGGAAGAAATGGATACGGCTGATCCACTGTGGCAACCCATAAACAGGAACAGCTTAATTAAGAAGATCTATATCTACATAACTATATATATTTATGATGGATAGATCATGGATGGATAGATAGAAACATAGATAGATACATAGATAAATAGATAGATAGATTGATCATGGATGGATAGATAGAAACATAGATAGATACATAGATAAATAGATAGATAGATTGATCATGGATGGATGGATAGATAGATCGTCATTTTGAAAGAAATGGAAAGAACTACCTGGGATAAGATGTTTCAGGGTGAAGCTCTAAATTCCCAAATGTGGGAATCTCCACCTCAGACTTTCTGACGGTGGGAGACTGAGTTTGCTCTGTCCTCTGTTCTTTGGGGAAGCTGTGGTCTAGTGTTTAGGGACTAGGCTCCATGATCAGAAGGTTGTGAGTTCAAGTCCCGGAACAGTAGGTCGCCCTGAGGTACAAGGTGAAAGTGACAACCCTTGTCATTGCGAGGTCACAGCACAGCAGACAGTGAACCACAACGAAATTGGACCTCTGCATTTAACCGATCATGCGGCTAACGCCCTGCCCCGACCTCTGCATTTAACCCATGCACTCAAACACCGTGCATGTGGGCAGCTATTGAAAGTGACGGGGACGGTACCTTGCTCAAGGGTACCTCAGGGCAACTTACTGGAGAGGGGAATCGAACCCACAATCTGCCGATGCGGGGGCAACACCCTAACCACTAGGCTACCGCTCCCCGGGCACTGGATCTGGCTACTCACTGTGGCGTGCTTTGCGCTCATAATGATAAATAGTCCCCTTCACTCCTCCTGCAAAATAAATGTACTCAAAATAAAAAAGAGGAATTATGCACACTGTTACAGGTTATGGAAATGTCTGAAGGAATCTCTTAAAATGTTGAAGCCAGAAACACCAGCCTGCTAACGTGGTCTGGTTTCAGAGACAAGTGAAGTGAAACTATGTATAAAGCTAAACATTTATCTATAAATATTAATTGAATGTATAAAATTTCCAAATACACACAGGATGTCAGTCTTATGAGCAGTCTGTGTCATGGTATTGCGCATGAGTAGAGGCAGAATGAAGTAGAAGTGGGAAAAAAATGGATAAGGTGAGATAAACGCACAAAAGAAGGAATGAGGAAAAAACCCAGAAGTACAGAAAAACACAAAAAAGTTGATCTAAATGTCTAAGCCTTACATGATTCAGCTAGTCTGTCCATGATGAAGTACTTGAAGGCTGATGTGGAAATAAAACTGTCCAGTTTAAATGTTTTTTGCAGACTGCTCCAGTCCTTGGCAGCAGCCTGGAATGACGATTGACCGAACACAGTGTTTTCTTGAGGATCTTCAAGAATATCACTCGGACATTGCAGGTTTTATAGGCAGCAGATTTAGTTTGCAGCATGTCACGTGGATAAGAAGGGGCAAACCTCGGAGGGTTTTGTAAATCGTGTATCACGGCGCGTACGTAAAGATGGGCAATAAACAGAATAAAGACCATTTCTTCTTTCGGCTGCTCCTGTTTATGGGTCACCACTTCCTAAACATAGAGAAATCCTCTTCTTCTTCTCCTGGCAGCTCCCGTTTAGGGGTCGCCACAGCAGATCATCAGTTTCCATTTCTTCCTGTCCTCTGCATCTTCCTTCAAACTGACCACCTGCTCTCTCACCACATCCATAAAGCTCCTCTTTGGTCTTACTCTTCTCCTCTTTCCTGGCAGCTCCATCTTCAACATCCTCCTCCCAATATAATCCTCGTCTCTCCTCTGGACATGTCCAAACCAACGCACCCTTGCCTCTCTGACTTTGTCTACAGTCATGTATTTTGAATGTGGTGTTTATGTCAACCCGGCTCACATTAAGCTTCTGGAAGTGTTTTTTAGCGTTTGTTGCAGTGGTGGTGACCAGGAGGAACCAGGAGGGTATTTCACCAGATTCAGCCAGATAAGACTAAAGTTGAGGATTTTCCAAAAGGAGCAATAGGAACGTTCCTGTCTGAAACAGCCAGTGGCCCGAAACATGACCTCTTATATGTAAAAATGATAAATTGACTACACTTACAGGTCCCTATGTGTCTCTCCTCTTTGTGCAAGTAATACGTTTTAGGTAAAACTTTAAAAGCGTCTTGTTCCTATCAACATCACTGTCAATACTTCTGGTAGGTTTCTCTAGAAGGAGCCACTCCGAACGACTTTGCATCATTAAGAGTTAATGGATTTCCTCTTTAAAAGGAAAAGGAGCCAGGCATTGTTTTAAAATGTTAACCGAGAAATGATTTAACAAAGAATTTATAGCATTTAAAATATTCCCAAATAGGGTCACTTCTTTATCCTGGCTTATAATTATGATTAGCTGAGTCATTATTTCATAAGATTTTAACTGGAGGACGGTTTCAGGATGCTATTTGTGATTCAGGAAACATTTAAAGCTGCAATATGGATGAAAAAAAACGATGTATTTTAGAATATGGCAGCTTGTGCTCTAAAACTGGGCTTGTCCTGCTACTGGACGAGGAGAGAATTGTGTGCCCCTGGTGTGTATGAACGTATTGGGGGATAGCTTATTGCACTTTCTGGCACACTCACACCCGTTTGAGCAAACACATGAGTCAGGCAGGAATGTAAAGCGCCATATAATACTCAAGGGTTGTGAAATGTTTGACTTTTATCACCCGAGGAGGGAGGCAGGGCGGGCGACGGCCAGCTAGTGTCCATGTGGGGCTAAAACACTCCTCAGAAAGCATTGTTTGAGAAAGCAAAGGGAGAGGAGATTAACGAAACAATGACTTGCTCTTGGTGACTGTTGAAGAGATTGATGCAGTGTTGACAGGTTAACGTTGTGCTTTCGCTCAAACTGTGTTGGTCCGGACCTATCTGGATTTTTTTTTTGCTTCCATTCATTGCAATTACTTTGAGATTTCCTTTTTTCATTTGTGCACTGATATGTAACCTATAGCTTTTTGGGCCAATATAGATTATAGGCTCGTAAGATTATTTTAGGGTGGAAAGTGCTTGTAGGTCTCATCAATCCACTTTGTAACTGCAGTAATAACTTCACGATGTAATAATACGCAACATTATTTCCCACATTTCAAACCCCTTACTCTGAGCAGAGTTGAAGTGAAAGTGAAAGTGACTGTGTGTCATTGTGAAACATAATGAAACGCAGCCTCTGCTTTTCACCCACACACACACACGTGCAGCAGTGGGTAGTTATTAAAGTGAAAGCAATGAAGGGGGCGGTACCTTGCTCAAGGGTACCTCAGGTCTGGGATTTAAACCCACAGCCTTCCAATCTTGGGGTCTAGTGACTAACCAATAGGCCAACGCTGCCCCAGTTGCTGCTGTTGTGGTTGGTGCTAGAGCCTGTCCCAGTGCTCATTGGGAAAAGATGGAAAGACACCCTGAAAAGGTTGCCAGTCCATTGCAGGGCTAACTTTATGCTTTTCTACCATTTTCTAAAGTCTTAATTTGACCACTAGCGGTCTACATTCAATACAAACAAACTACTACCTACAGAACAGAAAGAACCTGCTTGGATAATAAAAAGGTCCAGATTAACTGAATGAGCTGCAAAACCCGCTGGCAAAGGAATGGCAGCTGTACAGTACAGTATATACAGTAACATATTTAGCTATTATATCTAGTCTAGATCGTGCGGATGGTGACGCAATGACAAATTTTAAAAGCTCTGAGGTGTATAAGTGTCTTCATAGCAACTAGATCGAATGCATTTCGTTAAAGGAGATAGGGAACCTTCTTCACCTTAAAGGTGATATTGGATCAAGTCAGAGCCATGAAATTTCATAGAACCAGGCCAGCTTATTTCTGATTGTTCAGCATACATGACTGAGCAGAGCGCATTGCAGTTGACTTTTTCAATTTGATTCAAGCCATTCTTTAGGTGGTTTCCAATTAGATGAATAAATGATTCTAATACATATAAATGGGGTGGTGGTGGTCTAGTGGTAGGGTACTTGCCTATGAACCAATGGCTCAAGAGGCCCTAGGTTTGAATCCCACCTCTGGCATTACCACCACTGGGTCCCTGAGCAAGACCCTTAACCCTGAGTGTCTCCAGGGGGACTGTCTCTGTAATTAGGACATGGAAGTCGTTCTGGATAAGAGCGTCTGCTAAATGCCGTAAATGTAAATGTAATACACAGGCTGTGGGCTGCCATGTTAGACTATTGCAAAAACTGATGGTCAGTTTTTTGGAACAGGTTCTTTGAGATTTTGCTGACTCATTTTTCCACATATCCATCACTTGCAATCTTTCAACTTATACATATGGCCTACCAAGGTTTCGTTGATAGCTACTATGAAAGTTCTGCAATGACTTGATGACCTGTCCAGGGTGGTCACACTTTTCGCCCTTGGATTGCCGTGTTAATCTCCCAATAGCTCAGCTGATGGATAGATGAATAGTATGGGCATTGCTAGCCAAGCCCTTTCAAACCTACCTGCAGTAAAGAGATATTATTTCAATATCGATCAGTTTGCTTGAGATTTTCGTTTTAATCTGCTCACACATTTCCAAATCATGGCTAAAATGTATTATTATTTTTTGCTATTTGAAAAGTGTTAGTAAGTCACAGTCCTTTTCCTATCTGGCAACAGATCTGTGAATTCTAAGCCTGAAGTTAGTCTTTAAAGTTGTTAGAGCCCATTCCTTCATTGACCAAGGTTCTCGTGGGGATTTATGTTGGTCTGTACAGTGAAAGAGCCAAATAATTTAGTTTCACTGAGAGGCACTGTGCTGCTTCAATGGGCTGTACACTGTATTATGAATTTTATTGGCACACATTTAAGCATTAAAGCCCTTTGCTTCCAGGACTGACCTGATATCATTTGAGATTGTCCTACCTGTATGTGTGAAGTGGGTCATCACTAACACTTCCACATCCTGCTCAGGCCATTACACCCACCGCTTCCTGTATCCTATTCCAATAATGACCTCCGGGTTCACAGCGCTTTGTCACATTGCAGAATGACTGCAAGTGTGATGCAAGAACAGCAACAACACTGAATGAAAGACAAATACACAATGTAATATGCAATCCATTTTATACTTTCAGAAAAAAAATTATTTTACTGTATTAAATTGTTATGAAAGTAATCACAGATCAAGACTTCTAGCCCTGTGACAACAATGGAAATGTATTAGGCCCAACTATAGTATACATTCTGTTCTAGTTTCATCATGCAAACAAGACAGCATGTTGACGCTTAGCAAAAATCAGTGAGCTTTATCAGCTCAGCACTGCGCTCGTTGTTTTCGTGTTTTAGAGCAACCTCTTTCTTCAATAACTGCAGTGAGAATGACGTGCATGTTAGGAAGTGATGGGGTGAAACAGGCTTTCTAATGTCTACTTATTTATAAGGTTGTTTGTTAGTCATTATCACGATATCAACTTTCACAATAATGAGAGCACAGAATTCAATATGTAAACGAGGCTCTAACCAATCGCTGAAAGTTTATTGTGTGCTATGAGAGTGCTGGAAGATGGAAGATACCTGTGTGGGAGTTTGGATGCTCCAGGATATTCACATGGATCAACAAATGCAAAGTCATTTTGGAAAAAAAGAGCACAGGCCAGGCTTTCCAATTCACATTAGAGCTTTGCCAGTGAGTTTTAACGCACATCCTGGAATAACTGCAATGTGTAGCAGTATAACCACAATATAGTTCAATTGCTAAATGGACAAGCTCAATGTCTTAGAACTGACTGCCTTCTTTTGATTGTTAGTGGGGATTTAGTCTCAATAAACCATCTGGTTTCAGTGTAGTTTCCATGTGGAACAGATGGAACATGTAACAAGCATCACAGGAAAGGCTGTAAATCCTGTCCCGTCAGGTATGTCCCGTCAGGTATTTGTATTCTGCATGCAAAAAGAAAAGCAATAACTGTTGTTTTTGAATTATTTTGCACACTTGACTTTTGTGTCTGTTTTGTTTTGGCCTAAAGCATCAGGCCTCAGGGGCAACAGTCAAAAATGAGCTGTTAATATTGGCACATTTTACTTTCGTGTGATTAGTAGGCCCTCGCTGATGAACTTTACATGTCTGCTGATATCGATACCATAGCCAATATGAAAATATTGCAGATATTGGGAAACTGGGACTAAATGTGCCTAGAATAATAGGCACACATAAAATGAGATCAAATAATTTTAGGGGCAGTGGTGGCCTAGCGGTTAGGGAGTTGCCCTTGCATCGGAAGTTTGTGGGTTTGATTCCCTCACCAGGTTGCCCTGAGGTACCCTTGAGCAAGGTACCGTCCCCGTCACTGCTCCCCGGGCGCTTTCAATAGCTGCCCACTGCTGCATGGTGTTTGAGTGTGCATGGGTTAAAAGCAGAGGTCCAATTTCATTGTGGTTCATTGTCTGCTGTGCCTTGCAATGACAAGGCTTGTCACTTTCACTTTTTCATAAAAACACAGCATTTTAGCCTTGCATTCACCTAAACATTTTACTGAAGCATTAATGCATAATTACATATCGGTGTGAATTATCAGCCAAATCTTATCTGTTTGATGCTACACTGACTCCCACACAAACACTGCACCTTTCCACTTAAAAACCTTCAATGAACTCCCACCTACAGACTCTAATATTCACTTTCACTTTTCACTTAATGGACCCCATTTCTACTACACACAGACTGTACCGGCAGCCAGTGCTTGAATCTGTTTCATCATTTTAACTTTTTAACATCTTTTTAGAGTAATCATACTTTTTCCTTCTTGCTTATCTGGTGTCGATTAGAGGAGGATGAGTTCCCCTTTTGATTCTGTGGCCTTCAGTTTGCGGCTCGGAACCGGATTCTGGAAAACAGCTTTGTGACAATGAGGGTTAAATCTGACTTGTTGGGACTAAAATGACTCTTTTAATGCCAGTGCTCATATGATATCAATATCATCATGCATTACTTATTAACTTGCATCCTTCCTGATTGCTAGAAAGCTAGAAACATCTAAAGTGTTATGCTATTTTCATTTATTACATCCGTCCTCAGGAATAACTGCTGTAATTTACCCAAAAGTAAACTTCTGAATATTGTTCCTAACAAACAGATGGCTAGATAGCCATCTAGATAAACAGAGAGGTAGATAAGTAGACAGATAACATGGATATTCTGTTTCAGTGTTCGGCTCAGGTAATGTTGCTGCATGAGAACCGAGGGTCATGGTGGTTCAGTGTGGCGGTTGAAACGTGAAATGTGCTAGAGTGGCTGAGTGGTGGTCAATGAAGCTTGCCTAAAGGTGTGTAACAGCCCTGTTACATGGTGGGCCGGGTGTGCATTGATTCCACTGTGCCACACGTGAAAGGATCATCATGGCTTGATAGAGAGGGAGAACAAAAACAGAGAGAGAACATGTGAGAGTGAGTGACACTGAGGTAAAGTCAACACATGGTGCCGGGCGGTCCGTTGTTGTTGAGGACCTAGAAGGTACATAAATACGCTCAACACAACAGGGTAAGGTACATTGTGAACAAGCATTGTGACCTTGTACATAAACACAGGTCATGACTCAGTAACTCAGCTTTAGCTTTAGCTTTGGTTTGTTTCAGTGTCATATTGGGAAAGACAGGAAAAGCACAAATATATTCATAAATGAGACCAGCAGTCAGATCTTTCTTCTATTAGATGGGCAAAAAAGTCAAAACTAGATATGCATTCTGCAAGACAATATGACTGCACATGTGTGTGTGAGAGAAAGAGCGAGACGAATGTGTGTGTGTGAGAGGGAGAGAAATAGGACGCTGTGTTTGCGACTGTGCACCTTCCCAGGGGGTTGCTATGGTATGTTCAAAAACTAGTCCAGTTGCCAAAAACAGGGTGGAAGTATAATAATATAAATAATGAAACTTAAGAAGAGAAATATATGGGACTGTTGAATCATCACTCCCACAGAAGAAATGTTAATGTTAAAAATGGGAAAGAAAAGAAAAAAAGTATTTAGAATACCGAGTTTTGCAGTTTTGAATAGTAAAATCAGAAATCGGATCATTCTGACTTTTAGAATTAAGAATTTGAAATACTGGAATACATCGTTAGGAATATTGTAAACAAACATTAAAATACTGAAGTGAAAAGTTTTAGAAGATTGAAATTTAGAGTTTAGAATCCTGACAATCAGAATGCTGAGATTTCCTGACCAGAGTCCTCACATTTAGAACTCAGAACCCTGACATTTAGAATTTAGAACCCTGACATTAAATAATTTTGGAACGCGGATATTCCAGATTACGGGAATTAAAAAATCTAAAACACGGACTAACGGAACACTGAGCAAAGAGGTCGAGCGACAGTAAACAAAGAACTTTAAAATGAATTTTAGATTCTGATTTGATCTGGGCTGGGCTGTTACCCCCTCCTCATTTAACACGTACAGTAATCATGAGGCTCATAACTGCAGTCGAACAGGACACACCTTAGCCTATCCTGACTGTAATAAAGCAATAAAGAAGTGATTGGTGGATAACGTCACTTTTTATTTTATTTATCTAGGTAGGTGCTATAGATGAAAGAACGAAAGAACCACTGACAGTCTGCAATAGATCATTTATTATAAACATATTTTCACACTGGGGGTACATACACTTACTGAGCTACATTTATTTAGAAAAGTAGGAATTTCAGTGCAACTCCCTCTTTTGCTGTGCATTTTGCTGTGACAATAAAACTATTAATGAATTTATATGTTTGCCTTTAGTGGCTATAGCCCATCTGCCTCTGTGTGATTTATTAAACACCTCTATACCGTCTGTCTAAGTGAACGGACCACCACTGACTGCATATTTGAGCGATGGACAGCAGTAACTGATAAATGGGGATGTTACAGATGGGCTACAGCCTGCAAGGTGAACCTGTTGGCTAGTTTTCTTTTTTTCCTGATAAAATGGCCAATAGGTACAGGGGGGGTGTTTTTTTTTAAATAGCTGGTTATTGGACCATTGCAGCAGCAGCAACATTGTGGTGCTGGTGGATGGTGAACATGCACTAGGTGCTAAAAGAAAATCACCTTTGTTACCACTGACCTAAATGTCGTCTGAACTAGTTAAAACTAGTTGAGTTTTGCACCCTTTGGGACTGCATTGCAAATGTTGATCTTGTATAGACTTGCGTGAAGCAATGTACAGCCTGCCTTTCACGAGTGATAGGAGGGAAACACACAAACACACACACACGCGCGCACCCTGGACACCATTATTCTATCCTGCTGATGCTGTGTTTAAAGCTGCTCTAGCATCACACAAGACAACAGGAAGTCTTCCCTTTTTTTTAGCAGCCGTTGCCATGGCAACATCTTTCCTTTCCACAAGTGCGAGGAAAGAATAGGGCTGATTATTACTTACTGTCACCCCACATGCAGAAAAGACAAAGGCAATCATAATACTGCAGCGATCATGCCTTCAGACAGCGATGGTTTTTGTTTTTCATCATGCAGTACAATTACTTTTTTGCCCGTTTAATTACACTCTGTTCTTATTTTGTGTCTGGACGTGACCACAATTGGGCAAATTTGTAAATACCTGTAATTGTTCTGCTAAGCAACACTATGCAATGATTTGAGCTGGACAGCATGTCAGTTTGGTCATAGTTTACTTTTCTCAGTGCACTTAAGCACAGAGAAATCTTCTTCTTCTCCTGGCAGCTCCCGTTTAGGGGTTGCCACAGCGGATCATCAGTTTCCATTTCTTCCGGTCCTCTGCATCTTCCTCCTTTAGATGAGCAGAGTATTCAAATGTTGAATACAAATCATATTCCCTCATTGTTTCTGATGGTATTTTAAAAAAATGTGGCATCACTGGTTCTTTTTCGTCCGTTCTAACTCATCCGACAGGAAAATGTGGATGAGAAGAACTGGGTGAACAACTCCTTCCCCCTGCCAGATCTCTGGCTGAAATGCCCTTGGGCAAAGCACTTAACTCTACAACTGCCATCCATGGGCAGGTATACAGACCAATGCTCCCGTTGTGTGTGTTCACTACCGGTGTCTCTGGGATGGGTTAAATACAGATGATATATTCATTGCTCGCTTTTGATTGAAATTGAAATTTTGACTTCAGTGTCTCTTACTTGGTGTCTCTGGGTGTATTTTTTGTTTTGCTGTTAATCAGCAGTGGCCATTATTGCTGGTGAATTTGCACCACTACCACACTTAAAAGGTGGGGATTTTGGTCCCTGATCTCATGACTGGACATTTCTGAGTCATCCCATCTTTTCAGTGAATGCTGTCATTGGACCCCCTAATCACCCAATCATGAGCTGAACTTTTCCATGTGCAGTGCTTTGATCTTCCCCCCAAAGTGAGACATGGAAATTGGACCTCCAGTTAAAGTGTTTCCCACGCTCCTGCCAAGTGCAGCGTTAGATTTGCGTAACGAGTGTCTTCCTCTTTCAGTGCAAATTCTCTTTTGCATCGCAGTCCTCATTAACTGGGTGTCACCATCAGCGAATGCTGAAAGAGGTCAGGAGGATGACCCTCAGGAAGGCCCGGAAGGCTTAAAGGTCAACAGGATTTGCAGTTTTTGGGAATTGTGTTTATTTACTGAAGCTTGAACTGCAAGGGCCTTGATTATGAGAAGACCAATAGATTTTTTACTTTGCAGAGGACCAGAAGCCAAAAAGCTAGCAAACTTCCTTCATGACCTCTAAACAAAACCTAGCTTTTTTTTTACACTAGTAAAAATAATGTTTTCCTTTTGCCTCTACAATTGGCAGATATGTGAGAGATTGCTATGATATAAAATGTTTTAAACACACAGCTGTTCTGTGCTGGAAGGACATTTGGGTGATATTTACATGCTTATGCCTTTGGCTCCATGTCTTTGCAAACCTGGCTCGTCTTAAGAGAGACGACTGGGGGAGGTCTGAGTTTGCCTAACAGACAGCTCCAAGGCTGTGATTGGTCACTTTTCCCACGCTTAGGCTGCATTTTATATATATACAGTACTGTGCCAAAGTTTTAGGCAGGTGTGAAAAAATGCTGTAAACAAAGAACGCTTTCAGAAATGGAAGTGTTCATCATTTATTTTCATCAATCAACAAAATGCAGTGAATGAACAAAAGAGAATCTAAATCAAATCAATATTTGGTGTGACCACCCTTTGCCTTCAAAACAGCATCAGTTCTTCTAGGTACACTTGTGCATGGTTTTTGAAGGAACTCGGCTGGTCGGTTGTTCCAAACATGACTGTGTTTCGACCTCTGTGTGACATTGATGATCATCAGTACCTGTTAGGTAAAATTGGTTGATCAGACACCGACTATAATCCTACAGAATCCCTGACTTTGTGCAAGTGTACCTAGAAGAAGTGATGCTGGTTTGAAGGTAAAAGGTAGTAACACCAAATATTGATTTGATCTAGATTATTCTTTTGTTCACTCACTTTGCATTTTGTAAATTGATAAAAATAAACAATCATTATTTATATTTCTGAAAGCATTCTTTGTTTACAGCATTTTTTCACACCTGCCTAAAACTTTTGCACAGTACTGTACATCAATCATGAAAGAATTTTTTTAAAATATTTTTTTCTTACCACATATGTTGAACAGCTAAGGCATGCTTATGTCTGAATATATAAATCAGATTTTTCACTATATGCTGTAAAAACTCTCGTACCTTATCTTTCGTCTCCCTCTCTCCCTCCCTCTGTCTCTTTCCCTCTCTGTCTCTCTCTGCAGTGATAGTTATATAGTGCGAGTGAAGGCCGTGGTGATGATGCGGGATGACTCAAGTGGTGGGTGGCTGGTTCAGGAGGGTGGCGGGCTCAGCCGGGTCGGAGTGTGTAAGGTGGCTCCGGCTGACCTTGATCTCATCGGCCGAAATGGCTTCCTCATCTACGGAGAGAGACTACGAGACAAACAGGTTTGTGCGTTTGTGTTGTCACCACAAATCAGTCAAATAATTCTTGAGGTCATTTTGTTAATTGAGGTGCTTCACGAGTCATAGAACTGCACGAACACTGAAGAACAAACAGCATTTTCTGCTGATAGCGGGCTGATAAAGTGTGACAGTTTATTTCCAGCAACAGTTTCTGGTGTTCTTGGAAAGCTTTACAGTAGGAACATTGCTGTGATTTGATTGCATTCAGCCACAAGAGTATGTTATTAGATTAGTTCTGGATCAAAAACTCATTCCAAATCATCTCAGAGGTTTTTGATGAAGCCCTCTCACTCCAAAGAACAGTACAGCCCAAGGCTGGGGACCTTTACACCCCAGTAGGTTGAGGAACACTGGAGCAGGGTACCATCACCTCACTGACAGTCACTTTCACTTACTTGTGGATGAAGCACCAATGGGAGAGTTATAAAGGTTGTGGACAGCAGGCGCAATTCCTTTATCTCTGATCTCCTGCTTTCTGTGTAGGTGATCCTGAAGTGCTTCCTGAAGAAGGACCTGGTCTACATTAAGGCAACGCCCACGTTTCACCACTGGCGTGTGGACAATAAGAAATGTGGCCTCACTTTCCAGAGTCCAGCAGATGCCCGAGCTTTCGACCGTGGAGTCAGAAAGGCCATGGAGGACCTGGCTGATGGTGAGAGAAGAAAATGTGGCTCTTACTGATGGGTAGAAAAAACAACTTTGCATCAGTTACAACTTGTCCAGGAGATGTGTAGTTTTGCTTAAATGATATAATAAGAAAGTATTTCAACTGATAAAAAATTATTTATATTACACAGGAATGTAAGCAGATGCACCATGTACAATAACTAGCTTAAAATTAATCATTCAGATTGTGTGCTAATGAAGTGAAGGTGATGAAGGACAATGGAGGTGTCTCCAAAACATTATTTTCCAAACTTTTCCCTCCTTACAACAAAGGGACCACAGTCAAAACATTTGTTCTTCCTTTTTTGTTGTCATTGTTTTCTTGTAATATTGGGTGTCAGTATAACAGATCAATGATTATATATATAACTATTATTAATATTATATAGTGTGTGTGAACTGGTTTATTAATGTGTGTTTAAGTATGAGTGAATGGGTTTGTAAAATGTAAATGTTTTGCTCATTGCAGGCTCCACCACCTCCTCTTCCACTCTACAGAATGAGACGGAGGTGGGAGACGATGACGTCTTTACAGTAAGAACCCATGTTTCTCTCTCACCTTCATCAACCTTTATAAATATGCATATCAGGCACATTAGAAGGTGAATTGAAGAGTGTGTGTGTGTGTGTGTGTGTGTGTGTGTGTGTGTGAGAGAAAGGGAAAAGATATCGAGAGAGAGAGAGAGAGAGAGAGAGAGAGAGAGAGAGAGAGAGAGAGAGGGAGGATGTGGCCTCTAACCTTCCCCTCCCCGGTGCTCTTAAATTAACTCAACAAAACACACCAGATGTCCCTAAGGTGTCAGATTTTAAACACCACAAATAACTGACATTGCCGCTCACTCGCTCACTCACTCACTCACTCACTCACTCACTCACACACACACACACACACACATACATATATATATATATATATATATATATTTATTAGAGAGAGAGAGACAAAGAAGGAGAGTGATAGACATAAGAGAAGGACACAGACAAGTAGAGTATAGATGGATAGAGGGAGACAGAGAAAGAGAGGAAGATGGACACACAAGAGAGAGAGAGAGAGAGAGAGAGAGATAGAGTGACGTCTGCTGGGCGATTTTAGAAAGAGCAGCAGTTGTCAGCTCTGTGCGTCTGGTCTGAAGGCTAAAATGATAATTAGCACAGCCACAAATACACTTCAGTCCAGACATGGCAAATAAACACACACACACACGTCTATACATGCACATACATTCATAGTTCACCTGACTCAGCACTGAACACTCGCCGCAGTGATGACACTCTGTCTGCAGAGCTTCATTCATTCACACATAATACATTCCCATAATAAACCGAACGTGTGTGTGTGTGTGCGTGTGTATGCCAACACTGAACTGGAACCATGTTGGAGTCATCTCAAACTCACAAACACACACACACACACACACACACACACACACACACACACACACAGGATATTTCTCCCAGTAGGACTTTTAAAGGAGATACTGCCGCAAAACACACACACACACACACACACTCGCACTCAGTCCTGTTGTTATTATTGGCAGGATAGTTCTCCCAGCAGGACTCTTAAAGCAGATACCAGCTTAACGCACAGACATAGACACATAGACAATCAAAAACGCAAAGTTGGTGCTGAACCCGAGACGACAGGAAGCACTGAAGGAACTGCCCTGATTCTGGAGGTCAGAGGTCACAGACAATTATGAAGATGCTGCTGTTCAAGCTCTTCATTCACATCTTTCCATCAGTTTCATGGTGTAGCTTGTAGTAGTTAGATGGAAGTCTGGCTGCATTCTCAGCACTCTCCTGTTTGTTGGCACTGAGATGAATCAGTGGGGGAGTATTAAAGGGCCCATAACAAGCTGGTGAGAACAGAGCTGGTGAGAACATATACCAGTTATAAAATAACAAGAATCATTGGAGATTGCAGAACGGTATGTCCTGACTTTTATATTGTTAAAGGAAAACCTGGAAAAAATGCACAATTAATATTACGACTGCAGTCTTTTGGTTTTATTCTCAAACTTGCTGACTACTGTGAATTCCCTAGTGTGGGAATCTCGACTGCATATTTTCTGGTGGTGGGAGACTGCATTGGATGTGTCCTCTGATCTTTGGGTTGCTAGTGGTTAGGGACTAGACCCCATGATCGGAAGGTTGTGGGTTTGAGTCCAAGACCAGTAGTTGCCCTTATGTACCCTTGAGCAAAGTACTATCCCATTCACTACCCACTGCCCACTGCTGCAGGGTGTGTGTGGGTTAAATACAGAGAAGCATTTCATTGTGTTTCACTGTGTGCATTGTTTCACAATGACAAATAGTCACTTTCACTATAAAGTCTTGGCTGATCAACTATGGTGGGATTAAGAGGGAAATCTATTAAGACTCACATTCAAAATTCAGAATCGATGTTCCCAACAGCGTTAAGCTAATTTGGTGCAGGTCAATGTGTAAAATGACTACTAGTCGGGTCTAGTGCTGAATACCTTCACAGCTTTTGGAGAATTAGTTGGACACTTAGAAGCTATAAATAAAAATAATGAAGTGATTTCTGTCAGAACAAAACCTCTCCAAAAAATAACTTTACAAGTTCTATTTCATCACAGTTGTTTTCATCATGGGCTTTGAGCAGGTCTCAGCTTTTCAGACTGTAGAACCAGAACTGTTTCCTTTCCTTTTTTCCTAATTCAGTGAAAAGTGTCAACAATAATCAAACATTACTGAGCAAATTTTAAAAAGGCAAGGTTTCACCAAAGGTTTAACATACATTGTGTGTCTGTAGCATCATGGATTTTAAAATACACATGTGGAACAGGTGTTTGAGAAACTTGAAGGTGAACAAATGAAAGTGAAAGTGACTATTTGATGATACACCACATGCAACACTCAAAAAAGAAATTATTTTTTGTCCTCAGGGCAACCTACAGTCTGGGACTCAAACCCATGACCTTCTCATTACAGGGTCAGGTACCTAACCATTAGTCCACCACACCACTGTGAACACGCAGTAATTCCTGGACTGGAGCAGCTGCTATGTTAGGCATGGATCAGGAGCAATGAGAGTAAAGATAAAATTCTCGCCAATTATCTTCATTCTTTCATTTCTGTTCTGTTCTCTCTCTGTTCATCAGAATGCCACAGACAGCTCGTCCAACTCGTCCCAGAAGAGGGAGCCTTCCGTACAGATGCTAACACCTATCAGCTTCTGCGAGCCACGCCGACACCACCACTGCATTCTGGGACATTTTTACGAGCAGCACAGGCATTCTGACCATTACTTTCTGGACCAGGTCAGTATGTTTTGGTGGTCGTGTGTGTTTATGCCCAATGTTACCTACCTCTGTATATGTTTGTATAGTTTGTTTAGTTGTTATCTGTTTGAAGCCATCTCTCCATGATGAGTGAGAGTTTTACACAACACACTATAAACACAGCTAGTTATATCAGTAATGTCAGTGACATTGATCTGGCTATTTTTGCGAATACTGATCACACCAGTAATTCTTTTTGTATTTAAATGATGTTTGTTTAAATGTCTAGAAATTGCAATAAATTTTTCAAAACAAAAAATGTCTGTGCGTTTCCACCTGTCAGGTAATCTTCCCTCAGGAGGAGGAGGAGGAGATAGTACGGATAAACCCACGGGAGCGTGTCTGGCTGACTGGCTACGAGGACTACCGTCATGCCACGGCTGCCACGCGGGACAAACTCTTGCTGCGCCCTGACCCCATGGACGCTTACATCAGTTTCGCCAAGAGTGAAGCCCCCAAACATGACTACACTTATCCGTTCCCACTAGGCGGAGATCCATCACGCAACGGCAAAACCGGAATCGGTGGCATAGTAACTGGCCAGCCCATGGCTAAGCAGGAAGACAGTGGCCAGCGCCTGCGCTGCATTTACTGCCTGGACGTTTTCAACCCAGAGCAAAACCGGCGCGGACATTGCCAAGAGGCGCCAGACCCAGTAGACACTTGTATACGGCGCGTGAGCTTCATGTGGTGCGCCGACAGCCTGTTGTACCACTGCATGTCAGACCCTGAAGGTGATTACTCTGACCCGTGCTCGTGTGACTCCAGCGATGAACACTTCTGCCTGCGCTGGATGGCCCTGCTGGGTCTCTCACTGATGGCCCCGTGCATGTGCTGCTATGTCCCGCTGCGGGCGTGCCACCGCTGCGCCATAGCGTGCCACTGCTGCGGGGGTCGACACAAAGCTACAGGCTGAGCCACAGCAACTCGTACTCACACCAGCAAACGGCCAGGAGCAGAACTGGGAGGAAAACAAAATGGGAAAGCCCTATTAGTTTTTACCTAAGGAGGCAACCTTTCTATGCTCTGGGCCACAAAAATGTTTCCTTAACAGGAAACTAAGGCAGGAGGTTTTAGAAAATGTTGGCAAAAATAATTTAAAGTAAATTAGTGTCCCTTATTTTATTAAAGTATATTAATTCAGACTGCATTACTACTATTCATTGTAATGCACTATTATAGGCGACCCAACATTATTTCTTTGTTCTGCAAAAACAGACAGCTCAACTAGCAATTGCATAGAGCTTTCATCATAATGCAGGCTTAGGGGAGCTCTGTGGCCTTTTTAAAATAGATCTAAGCTGATATTAATAACCCATTCTATATTTAGAAATTTTGAAGGAAATTAAGAACTGAGTGCTGCTACTATATTTCAATCCTGGACTATTTGAGGAAATTACAGACATACTTCATATAACTGGTTACCATACCTGGCCCTGCAGCTCTGCCTTCATGCAAATTCTGCTTCCAGCCACATTTTCTCCTTTTAATGCACTTCTTCAGAGGTGCTTGTCTGGCTACATCTGATGCACTAATGTTAGGGATGTAGAGCAGAGTGTTAGATGCAGGAAATCTCCAGAAGGATGGTTGGAGACCACAGCTTTGCCCAGTACCATTCACCCAATCACACAGCCTCCTTTGGTAGAACTGATATAGCAGTGCTTAAGAGGGCTGGAAAAGAAGGGAATAGCCTGAAAAACGTTTTGCTGGAGTTTTAACAACTCTTGAGATCTGTCCTGGCCTGTTTTTTATTGTTAATTTTTTTGTGCCCCCCCACCTTCTGTGACATGCATTTAAAATCTCACATAGTAAAATCATTTATATATTCATTTATATAAAGTGTATAGTATATATAAATAAATATAAATCCAGGTACTTCTATGTTTTTACAATATTCCGCACAATACGCTTGATTTGTTTTCTTCATTGTGGTTTTTGTTGAGTATGAGTGGTTTTTTCTTTTTAGTTTGTTCTGTTGCCCTGGTTTGCCACACTGACTCTGAACTCTCCAGTCTGAGGCACTTAACATTTGTATGACCATCCACATTCTGAACAGACAAATCCATGCGTGTGTGTGTGTGTGTGTGTGTGTGTGTGTGTGTGTGTGTGTGTGTGTGCAAAAAGAATGAGTAATGAAGCCAAAACTATGTTAGAGTGTGAATACAGAATAAATACTATTTTAAAGGTTTAGTTAATATATAGCCTACATTGCTGTCAAACTGTATAGTAAATGTGTGCTTTAGTGCGTGTGTGTATGTGTGCATTAGTAAGAATGTATGCAGCCGTATTTACACTGTGTACGTTTGAGTAACCAGCCTCAAATTAAAGGAACACGCCACTTTAACCTAATCTCTATCTGCTGCAGTTTTAGTGCTTTTTCCTCCTTTAAAGGAAACTGCTTATCCTAAGGTCATGCTGGAGCTCTTTAGATGAAAGGAAGAGAAACATCTTGGACAGGTTGCCAGTCTATCACCGGAGAATATGCTGACAATTTTTAATCCAAAACCAAACAAAATCTGAAACTCTTAATGCACAATTTGTATTTATTTAGTTTAAAATAAGAAAACGAAAGAAAAAAAAACATTAAAAAGTGACTTGTCATTGTGGAACACGGCACAGCACACATTGAACCACAATGAAAGTACTCTGCATTTTACCGGGGCAGCCATATCCAGCACCCGGGAAGCAGTGATGGGGACAGTACCCTTGTTCAAGGGTACCTCAGGTCAACTTACTGGTCTGGGATTTAAACCCACGACCTTCCTGTCCTGGGGCCAACTCACTAACCACCAGGCCACTGCTGCCCCTAGTGCCCTTTTAAAATAGTTAGTCAACTGTGAACACTTACAACGGTTCATAATGGAAGCCAGTGGGCCGCTACCGATGCAGCAGACAGCGAGTAGGTTGAAGGATGTTGGAGTATTCCTTTAATACAATCTACAGGATGAAAATCATGGCGTCGTTTTTTGCCTTTTCGTCTAAAAGCACAACACAACTATGTCCTGTATGAACATTTGGGACGACCTCTCAAGACTCCCAACCACAAGAGTGGACTGCAAGGATGTGGTCTTGACGATTGTGAGGTTCTGTACATTAACTTGTCTCTTTCTCTTTCCCTCTTCTAAGTTTCTTTTCTTTTCTAATGCTGTTTCTTGCCAGCTTCTGCAATAAATGTGTCCTTTATGTCTTATTCAATAAGGAGAGAGCAAAAAATATATATATATGCAGTTATATTTTTCTAACAGTATGGACCCCCTGTTCAAATACATTGAAATATTAAAGAAAAGTGCCTGAACAATCTGGCTGTTGTGTTTTTTTTTTTTACAGAATGCAGTGGTGGTCTTTAAAGCTTAAGGTTCGATTGGTGTTGAGAATTGGGTGGTAAGGCAATGACACTGAACAGAAAGTGTGTGGCTGAAATCATGGGCTTTTCTGCCTGGCTGCTCTCGTTTCCTGTTGCAATGTGGAAACCCGTATATGGGACGCCTGTGAAAAGCCCAGGGGTGTGTGCGTGAGTTGCACTGCACGTGCTGGCATAGTAACATGTCCCCATCTGCCATTGTACACATTTTTGTCCGAGATAACAATCGTTATTATCTCCTCATGTCCTCTACTCTCAGCATGTGTGTGCACTGTATGTCCAAAAGTGTACTTACTAATTACTGTGTGCAGATACTTAAAGTTGATGACACAACACACAAGCCGAGCTTTCATAATCTCCAAAGAAAGCCAGTGGCAATAAAATGGGACATAGCTCCACACAAGCCTAATGCACCATGCCCAGGGATACCTCCCGGCAGTCTGTGGAGCAGTGGAACTGTGTTCCCTATCTAAGGGTCTGTGTTCCAAAATTAATCGCCCGACTCCCACAGCTGAATGCAACCAAATCTTCAAATCTAGAGTAAACATCTAGTGTAAAGCTTTCTACAAGTGCAGAGGCTGATATTGCAGAAAAGAGAGGACAAACACCTTATTAGAAGCCTTCTAAAAACAATGAGCAGGTTAAATCTGGCTTCATGTCTCAAGTAGTGGAGTCAGCCTCAGCTCCTACTCTTAAAAAATCTAGATGCAAAACGTTTTTAAAGATTTAGGGAATGAAACTAATCTACAATAGCAAGGTGAAGCCTAAAAAAAACTAGAAAACACCTAGATCCTTGTCAGTAGCAGCAGATATCCGATCTATAGCACAAACAAGAGGGCTCTAGCTTTAGAGTTAATCCACACCAGTTCAACTAGGGCTGTATAGACCATTTCAGGAATTTCTATGAAAAGATTCAAAATATGAACTTTTCTATTAAACTCATTCAAATATACAAAACTACCAAATTAATTCATTGAGAACATTGGAGAAAATGTGTAAGAGGTTATAAAATGGAGCGTCAGATAAAGAGACAAAGCTGGTAGGGGTTTCTAATAAAGTGGCCAATTAGTGTCATGCTAGGGGTCAGGATGCGGTTTGACAAGCACTGTTTTACATAAAAAACAACTTCACAATTGTACTGAGGCAAACTGTTTGGTAATCGGAGGTGCAGTGTTTCCGAGTGCACTCATCCTCCTGGAGCCTTAACGGTGGCGCCCCTTGCTCCATCCCATGCTGCGCCGGTCTCCGGACGAGCATGTATGTCGCCACATTTCCTTCTGGCTGGGAAACACACACACACACACACTCCTGCACCAGGAAGTTGTTGTGCGTGACATGCAACAATCAGGGTGGAACAAGTTAGCAGTGTGTGTGTGAGGAACAAGGCAAGATATTGAGACAGTGCTTGTGTGTGTGTCAAGGTCACATTAAGAACCCTGATATCAACAGCAGGAAAAGAACAAAGCACAGACACCAAAGGGAAAAAAACAGATGCAGAATGAGAGAAGACAGAGAGACTCCAGCATCCTTCTAAAAAGTTTCCCACACTCCTTAGAGAGACCTGGGGTTGAGTGTGTAGGGGTGTGTGTGTGTGTACGTACACTGTAAGTGTCCTGGGACACAGCTACGTCAGTTTTTGATGAGATTTTATTTGGAAAATTTAGCTCTAACTATAGTCATTAGTTACAATAACGACAATGAATTACAATTACAATTAATTACAAATAACTGATGGTCTATCTAGGTTGTTTCTGCACCCCCGCAATGCTGGTCAGGATAAGCTGCTCAGAAAATGAATGAATGGATGGAACTTATGCTTAAATTAGAAATTGTAACAGGAGGGAGGGATATTTGTTAGTCTGTGGTAGTGTAGAGGCTTTAACATTTAGAAGGCTCCTTCACAAATATGGTGAAAAAACACAGCCTCCATTGGCCAGCCTGTCAAGGATTCAATGGCCCTACATATCCCAATATCACTTGTGCACTGGTCACTATCGTCAGGTTAAAAAGAACAATATAAAATAGAAACCAATATTAAAAAGAACCCCCTTTTTGTAGCTAGTTTGCAGTGGAGGTTCCTTGGTTGCAAGCATTACTTCATGAAACAAATTGGAAATCTAGCCCAGACCATCTCATAGAACGCTTGGCTCATGGCCCAGGTCATCTTTATGCAAGTTAAGATAGGCCAGACATACGTAGACCAAGTTATTAAAATGACACAGACCCTGATGCTGCCTTGATGATGTCACAATGTACCATAACTAAAAACAACGCACAGGTGACATCACAATGGACCATAGCAAGCTGCACTGATGACATCACAATGCATAACATGCTTCTGACAACATCAATATTACCAGTGAGTTTCGAATGCCACTGTAATGTTGTCCCTCTCTGTAGTTTCATTAAATTTGCCTTATAACATTTACCCAAAATCACCATAATGAATGAACCTAGCCAGAGCGCTATTAACAAATTATCCATCATTTTCCATGAATGTCTTTCAGTAACTGCTGCAGACTGCTTTGATCAAAACACTGAGCAGCAAGTAATTAACATGAGGTGTAATAGAAGAGGGCCTCTGCCAGCCTTTACAACATTATTTTCTTGAGTATGAGTATACATTCAATCTACTCTTGCTAAGGCAGGCTGTGCAAAAAACGTCTTAGCTCAGCACATGTGAACAGGTTCTACCTGCAAGTTATTAGCACACACCAGAAATGCCCTGGACTTGGGCTAGAGGTGCAGTAAGAGAAGGGAAAGGCATGCACATGCACACACTGTATATCTTTACACTTTGTTACACTTTCACAACCTCAGTCGTCCATTAGTGTGTGCATATGTACTCAAGAAACTGTTACAGTGCACTGAGGGTTTGTATCAGCCTGTGTATCACAGAGATGAAAAGGCAGGCAGGAAAACACACTCCAGATGACATCCAAGAAACAGCACAAGGAGAAATGCTCTGCATGTTGAACCATTTAGTATGGAACTAGTGCATGGTGTGGAGCCTGCAGCACAAGTTAGCGGCAGGCTGTTCGGCGTGCAGTTCGTACGAGAGTGTTTTTAGTTTGCAGGATGCAGTGTGCAGAGTATAGTGTGTACCCTATGTGACATGTAGCTGTCTGGCCTTAATTTCAAAAGGCCCCACTCAGTCTGACTGCCTCCACTTGTTTACATGGATGAAATCTGAAACAAATGTGAACACAGCCCCCCTCTCATTCATACACACGTACGGCAGACAGCGCTAGTTGAAACAGAACCATTTGCAGCTTGAGAGCGTGTTTAAGTTTCTTTTATTGACCACATTAACTCTTCAAACTTTCTTTTAACTACTTTCTATGAACTTCTTCCACATATTTGACTGTATGTCTGATAATGTTTTTTTTTCATCCTTTTTCTTAATAAATATCACCTTAAATATTAAGATGACCAAGGCATTTAGACTTTAAAGCGCCATTTTCTTTTAATCTTCTTCTTATTTGACTATATTTAAATGCTGACTTTGGTTAATAAACCTGTAAGTTCAATATTTTTATCATAGCAACCATTCTCAGTTTCTCTACTTAATGAACAACCATAAGGACATAAAATGTTCTCACAATGACAGTAGTCCCTTTCACTTTCACTTTAAACGCACTAGCGACATTACCAAGCCTGTCAGGGCTGCATGTGGTCACTTTTTGCAAACAAAGCAACAGTGCCAGGAAGAAAGAATGGGACTAAATTGAATGGCATTATAATAATCTCATTCTTTCAGTTCCAGACGGCTTTGTTGAAAACACTGCTAAACCTTTTCCAGACAAATTCTAAAAGAATGCAAACATGATAAACAACCATCAGTTATAACATTAAAACCACTGGTGGATGAATAACACTGTCTGGTTGCCACCTGAAGGGGTGGGATATATTAGGCAGCAAGTGAAAAATCAGTTTTTGAAGCTGATGCGGTGGTGGAAGCATGGCTAGACAACTGGGTCAGGCATCTGCAAAATGTCCAGGCATGTCTGGTGGGATGGCCCTGGAATGCAGCAAGTACCAACCCATTGTGCACCAAGGATAAACAACCAGTGAACCGGCAGAAGACTCATGGGTGCTCAAGACTCACTGAGTCTTGTCCAATTGATCCCACAAAAGAGCTACTGGAGCAGCATTTACAGAGAAAAAAATAAATCTTAACACTTTGATAGAAAGGTGTCAAGACATAAAAAAAAAAAAAATCTAAACTTGCTGCGTATGTAGCCGCAAACAAGTCCCAATGCTGATCCCTGACCACTAAATACATCAGAAGTGGGGCCAAGAAAGAAAGTTGCCTGATGAAGCAAAACCGCTGGAAAATATGCACTTACCAGGGAAAGAAACGGCACCAGTTTGCATGATGTGCTGAGACATTGATCTCCTCTTCCGAGGATCAATGTTCTCCTCGGAAACCTTGTGAAAGTGACTAGTGAAAGTGACTATTCTGGTCATTGTGAAACACAGCACAGCACACAGTGAGCCGCAATGAAATTACACATCTGCATTTTACCCAAAGCCACACACACACACACTGTGCAACAGGGGGCAGTTATTGCACCTAGGGAGCAGTGATGGGGATGGTACGTTGCTCTAGGGTACCTCAGGGCAACCTAACGGTCTGGGATTCGAACCAATGACCTTCTGATCCTGGAGCCAACTTCCTAACCACTCGGCTGCCGCTGCCCCAAAAACCCTTTAGCGACACTCTGCCACACTGCTAAATTGTTCAGAAAAGGTTTAAGGAACATATTCAAGGTGCTGACTTGATTCCTGAAAAGTTGTTTTGGTGGTATCTGAGGCCTTACAAGGTTTTACGCATGTAGGCTAATCAGTGCATACTTTTAATTATTGTATACATCATACATCAGTGTTTGCATCATTCTCACTCGTCTTGCAATAGCTCTGGAGTGGTTCACTTGGTTGATGCTTTGTTAGTTCTATGCATGTTTATTTATCCACAACACATTTGAAGGAAAAAAGAAATCACCTGCAGTTACGTGCAAAATTGGAGTATGTAAATGGGAGGGCCACTAAAATAGTCTAATACCTTGGTGAAATGTGATTCCTTTCTATAATTGTAGCATTAAAATATAACAGACATGTGATCAAATATGAATGTTTCTTAACTAAGTAGAACTAGTACTAAATTTAAGCTTTGAAAACACCCAGTGATGTTCTCTTTGCAGTTTAACAGTTTTCAGTGTTCTAGGAGCACTGATGTTATCCATATGTTCAGAAAAGCATGGCAAGTTTCTCTCCATCGTCTACAAAACCTTATTGTCCATCTTTGATGTTTTGCTTTTGTCTTGACAGCAACAGTCTTCAGTTTTCCGAAAGTTTAAAGTAAACCAAGTTGTCAGAAAGCGCATATAAAAGATTGAGAGATAAGAAGCACTTTAATTGTTTCCTGCTGAAAGGAAGAGCCGAGACATTACAGCCGTGAGATCAGTAATTAATGCTGATGAGGACAAAACAAGAAATGGGTTGCTGGCTTGCTTCACACAAGCTGAAGTTTTCCTTGTGCAAATTCAAGTCAGTCAACTAATTCCAATGGCTATAAACATGTGACACTTCCTTTTCATCAAGGAGAAGGAAGGGAAAAGAGAAAAGGGGAGGACTGATGGAGCATGAAAAGAGAGAAAGAGATTAATGTATATTCTCCGTGCCAGTTCCAGCAAATGCATGAACATACTCTCACAGCATGAAACGCACTCACACTTCTAAAGGAGATGGCTTAGCCTAAACACACACACACACAGCTGTACATCCTTTTTTCCTACACATTCCATTCATCCTTCAATCCTAAGAGAGGAAAAAATGAAAGTGAATGACAAGAGTGTGTGAGAGCAAGAGAGAGAACGAATGAACAGATATTAAGGAAAAGGGCAAAACGGATGGGATAAGAGAGGGACTATAAAAGATGCTCCAAAGAAGTTACTCAGCTGTGTACAAGCCATCTCCATGGAAACCAAGACTTGCAGTCATTCTTAGTGTGCTGCCATGGTAACAAGCCACATGAAAGAAATGCAAGGAGGGGGGGGGACAAAAAAGATTCAGTCACTATTGGTTTCAATAATAAAACTACTTAAAAAAAAAAAAGAAAAGAAAAAAAGACAACTGGGTAATTATAAATCAATTTCCTTTATTTAATTCAGCTGTTTGGCAGTAAGCTCCAAAAAAAAAAACAAACAAAAAAAAATAACATGATCCAACTGCAATTACTTCAATTGGCACCGCGTTACAACTGGTGAATAAAACGTCCTTCAATTTATTTACTCGTTCCATGTGTGAGGTGCTGGGAGACGAACGGGAAAAACCATGGACCTCCAGCTGTATGTTTTCACACAAACATTTTCACCATCATAGTAACCTTTGCATAATCAGATTTTATTGTTATTAATAATAAATCAGTCAATCATACTGTCGAGAGCAACTCCCCACACCTAAAAGGCTAGTTCAACCAAACACAGCACTTAAACAGTAATACGGATAGTTAGCATGCCGCTTTCTAGCAAAATTAGCTTTCCTACATTGCTAGCTTTGCTATCTTAGCTAGAAGTCAACACACTGTGCTAATTAGCGACATTAGAAAGGTGTGATTAGACAGCACAGGAAAAAACTGTCCAAGTTTACAAAACAATGACATTTACAGGTAAACCTCAGTCACTGGTAGTTCTGTTGTAAAGTTTACAGTTTGAATCTTTGACCAATAAACTCTAGCTTTATTATAAAGTTCACGGTCACTTCTCGCGTTTACTGCGAGTAAAGTTTACAGTTTGACAGTAAAATCGACGTTGAACCATAAAGTGCTAATTCACTGTAAACATTCATGGTAAAACCGTGAAATTTCACAGTAAAACTGAAGTGTTTACAGTTTTACCAAGAAACCCCACACTGTTTTCCTTTCTTTACTCGTGAGAGATGTAGCTACATAGCGACAGAATGTTTCAAGCACAGCTTGTCTAGCTGAACTAGCCGTTTGACAGTTTTACTCATTCTTTATTTGAGAGATTTAAAGGCAGAACATCTTTACATCAGCTTTAGCTGACATCAAACCCTTCCTGTTCCCAAAACCGTGCCTGCAAGCCAAAAATCCCATCCAACCCATCCTCTAGCAAAATGAACCGTATCAAAATGGAAACATTGTATTAAAAAAAAAAAACAAAAAAAAGAACAAAGAAAGAAAATATGCATGAAGCAAAAGGAAGTGAATCCTTGAACTCTTTGAAAAGAAAAAAACGTCCGTCTCTAGAAGCACAGCTTGAGCTAACTTATTTGGTGAGAAGCGCCCACGTCTGAGGTGTTTGTGACCGAAATGCTTATTAATGGCTGGAGTTAATGTTACAGACGAGTTCAGAAGTGACACTAAAGTGGCAAACAATGAAGAGAGAGAGTCATTGTGAGTCACGTCAGCCTCTGCTGAACTGTCCGCTTGAGCAGATGCTTCCAGAGCAGCACCGTTGCTAGCTTTCAAATTTAAAACAGTCTTGAGTTCTGATCCTGGATCAGTTTAACAGTATCTTTCACCAAAGCATTAAACTGATCTTCAAGTGTGTAAACGGATCTGGCTGAGTTTTTGCTCAAAGTCAGTTCTGGAATAAACTGTTGGCTCCTTTTCAGGCTGGATTTGGATTTCAGCACTGAAGCAGGAACGATAGAATTTGGTCCCAGTGGGACAATATCTTCATTTCTGCATTACGCTCAAAGTCAGCATAATGAAGGGAACAGACTGTTATTAGAACACAGCCAAAGCGTGAACTTCTGTTACCGTAGAAAGCAATGGAAGGAAATACACATATATTAAAAAAAAAAAAAAAAAGAAAGACAAAGAGAAAAAAAACAAACAAACAAAAAAAAAAAAAACAGTAACACATTTTACATTTAAAAAGCAGCCTGCCTTCACAGGGTGCTGTACACATTTGATACCATCGGCTTTAAATATCTGAACGTCTGCCGTAATCTTAATCAGCAAAACAACTATGGTTGTTTTACCTTTTCAGCCCAGCCAATCTGTGTGTTCTTGAAAAAAGTGATGTGTGGTAATAAGACGTAATAACACGCAAGAGTTGGTGAAGTACATCAGTATCTAACTGGACAAATTGAAAGATGGAGGAGGGAGAGGGGGAGAGGGACATCGATTCCATTCTAGGATTAATTTTGGCAGCATAAACAAGTCATTCTGAAAGCAAGATATTCAATTTTCCTGACTATTTTTCGCACTCATTAGGCAAAACTCCTCAAAGACAGTCGCACCAATAGGACAATGAGGATATTTTAAAGTACTATTCAGACGGAATTAACTTTACATGATGAGGAGGGTTAATGTGATTTCTCATTGACTTTAGTCTCATCCGAACCTGCCATAAGAGTCTTTCTACATTAAAAAAAAAGTTATTATTTTCGTTATTATATTATGGTTAATATTTTATGATTCAGACACCCTCTAAAACCAAATAACCCCAGATTCAAATCCTGTGTGAAGCTCCATGTTTTCAGTTTTCTTAACTATGAAGCACACAAAAGCATTTACTGGTCATTTAGGACACAAATAAAGCAAGTATGTGCTCCTCTAATGTATGAATAAGAACCTTATGGGCAGGTTTAATGCAAAGGGATTAATCTTAGCCCTGTCTATATTCAACATTCAGAAAGCCCTGTGGCCCAAGACTGGGCTTAATTCTGGTCTGCAAAAAAGCAAGCCTAGAACATGCAAAAAAAGACCTTTTATATTCAAATGGTGTTGATTATTGGTTATAAATTCCCAACACACAACTAAAATTTCATTCCCATTAAAGGAAATGGTTTATACTGGCCAGACATATGAACAGAACAAAACAAAACTTAAAGGCCTGAAAAATCAGTAATTTTGCTAAACTGATAGAATTTCCTTTAAAATGGGCAAGGAGATGTGAAGGAAATAACAATAGGATTGTTTTGCGTTTGTCAATGTGTTTGACGTTAAATGTTCACTCAAACTGGCCATCCTACCTATTTAATGTTACTCACTCAAACGTTACAGATGCCCTGTGAAAAAAAATGACATTATCCCAACTCCTTTGTGTGAAACTAATCCCGTCTGAACAGAATCTGACTGCAAACTGTAAAATTCAAGTATCTGATTATTATAATCATGTAAACCGTTTTGACCCCATTTATACACTGCCAAAATACCACCCTGTTTGTGTGTGTGTACGAATTAATTCAAGTGTGCATGCGCACATTGATTCTCCATTAATGTGGCTGTGTGTGTGTGTGTGTGTGTGTGTGTGTGTGTGTGTGTGTGTGGGTGAGGTTTATCTGACGGTCACCCCGAGTTTCTCAAGCACACGCATGCCTTTTTCCTGATACTCCTCTCTGGTGAGCCAGAAATTATCTTTATCCTTCATGATGTCGGCCAGCACGGCTCCACCCAGAAACACCATGTGCTTACGACGAGGGGGGTCTTCTATACGAATCTTAAATTTCTACAGGGAGAGAGAAAAAAAGCTCCATGTTTATGGGTAACACTTATATTGAGCAATTTTCCCCTGACACAAGAGCGGCAGTATAAAATGATCATGGCTGACTTCCTTAAACCACTTCCGCAAAAACATCTCAGTTGCCTTGTATCCTGTCTTGCAGTGAGGAAACAATCCGACATGAGCTGAGAGTAAAAAACAGGGTCAGTGGTGCTACTGGCCTAAAACTACTACTTCCCAGCTATTTAACACAGTCGGCCCAAAACTGCAATAGTAACTGGTTCCCACAGCGGGTGCAGTGAAACCCACCCTAGCTTCAGACTAGCTCCCTAATTGGACTTGACAGAACCGCACTGTTATTATACACACACACACACACCCCACTTATTTTAAAGCCATTTTTGCTTGCAAATATTGAATTTAGACAAACACTCAAATCCATCTTTCTTCTTCCAGCTGTTCTCAAATACAATCAAGGCTGAAACAGCAGTTAATTTATTACTGCTTCCAACATCTAGTGCAGAAAACCATTTTTATTGATATTGGTTGTCAGTGTGAGGAAGCTATCTATTTGAGACTACATACATCAACAAGATGTGTGTGATTATATAGCTATAGACTTAACAAAAGCTCAAATTACATGCCATTTTGAAGCGAAACATTGGGTGGCCAAGATGTAATGAAGTGCATGGCGGGTAAGCCTGACCTAACTGCCTGTTCGGAGACCTAGCCTTGACTTTGGCTGGTCCACATCACTGTGCAGTTCATCTTAATTACTTATTAGTCTCATAGCTAAAGTGCAAACTTTGGACACCAAGTCTTGGTTTAGAGTGGAAAAATACATCCATTTCTCTTTAGACTATTCCTTTACATGCTTAAGTAAGTCACTAGGTCTCAAGGTGACCAGTTTTTGGTTCCAAAATATTGCATCTTTGAGACATGATTCACCAGAACAGCAGGCTTATGGGTTGGGAACATTCAGTTCCAGGCTGTGCAACAGTGAAAACATGGCTGCTTGGGCCACCTGGTGGTAGATCCATAATACAACATTCTTAAATTCTTCCCTGATCCCAGTTATGTTCCACTTTCTAGGCAGATTCATTCCCTTGATAGTAAGTTGTATGACTATAAACCTTAGTATGCAGAAATACTGCTGTGTCTTTCCACACTTCTGACATCAACAGAACGATCCCCCGGGTACAGCGAAGAAACGCTGGGGCAGGTTTTTAAACAGAGACGGCATTGAGTATCAAACTTTTAGGATATTATGAGATAAAAAGTAGATACTGTTCAATACTGGGAATCCTGCCTTCAAATAGGAAAAAAAAAACAAAGTGTTGCTGTGAAACACACAACTCTGTGTACAAGTATACAAACCGAGAGCTTGTCCACGTCTCCTTTGAGCACTCTCTCCAGGTAAAGCTGCTTAAGCTCACGCTCCAGACGAGAAGGTAGACCAGGGTACATTGTAGAACCTCCAGACAAAACAATATGCTTATAGAACTCAGCCCTGAGAAAGAAAAATAAAAAAATGTAAAAAAATTGGCTCTGTTCCAAAAATGTACTGCCAGTCGGAATATCTACACAGTGAAAAACAATATTACCGAATTTATATAATAAAATAATCAGCTGTACATACTGGCAGCTCTCCAGAAGTGATATGATTGATGCCTATTCTTTGGTGTTTCTTCATGCTAAATTTTGTCACCACCACGAGAGGGTATCTACAGTACATTAGCTCAGAAACAGCTTTAAGGCAATAAATGAAGAGAAGAGTAAAAAACTAATTTGTGAAATGTTTTAATGCCTTCAAACACAACATAAGCATTCAGGTCCTGGTGAGTGGGGAGAACTATTTTAACCTCAATTGCAGAGCTCATTATAAATCTCAAGAAAATAATGCACCAGGAGTTCAAGTGCTTCAGTCAGGCATCAAAAAAAAACTCCTTAACTGAAAAACCATGTGTCCACCATGTCTGTTTTTTTTGAGTGTTTTTAACACTGGTCATAGTGGGTAAATGTCCAACAGGCTGTGGTCTCCTGTGGTGGATATTAAAGGCTTGCTCAGTGGGTGCAGCAGGTTGTGGAAGTGGGTGGGCTGCAAGTAAGCTGTCTATGTATGGCAAAGAGGCATGTTAGTCATGATCACATGATGCATGCACATAATGAAGCTTTATAACCTGTGAATGCATGTGGTGAAACTGCTGATTAGGTGGTGTCAACCGTGATTTCTCATGCCATTGTTTATCAAAAAAAAATGAAAAACACACCACACAAAATGTTGTTGTTTTTTTCAACTTATACAAGTTTGTTGCAGCTGGGTGTGTGGAGGAACTGCAGATCAGAAGGCTGCTGGCATTGCGTGGGCGTGATTCATGCCAGAGAGGTGGATTACAGAGGCTAAATGTTGGCATGTTAGCAGATGCTGTCAAATGCCTTAGCCAAAAGTAGGCAAGTGCAGGCAACATGATGTGTGATGAAGCAGGTGGGTGCAGGCCCAAACTGCACTAGATTTAGCGGGTACAGGAGGACATGATATGATATTAAAGTGGACGGGGAAGGCATTTATGGCATTTAGCTGATGCTCTTATCCAGAGCGGCTTCCTATTCCTAACTACAGGGACAGTCCCCCTGAGCAACACAGGGTTAAGGGTCTTGCTCAGGAACCCAGTGGTGGTAGTGCTGGAGGTGGGATGCTAACCTGCGATCTCTTGACTACATTTTGTGTGTTGTTACACGAAGGCAAGCCCTCGTCCGACACGAGCAGGGGAGTTTGGCACATCCTTCCAAAACTTAAGAGGTTTTCGTGTAGTTTAGGATAACAACAAGGCTTTGTATCCATTGTGTTAGACATCTGTGCACATAGTGTAGGGGACCCACCTGGTGTCTATGTCGGCTGCTTGGATAGTGTTGAAGAGCAGTTCAGCCACACCAACACCCTCCACGTTGATGAGGTGTGGCTGGAAGAGAGCCTCTGGAGCTTCAAAGCGTTCACCTCCAACCTTTATTACTCTTCCATCTGGCAACTGGAGAAGGAGAGATGCACCACAAAACACAAGCATATATACATACATAAATATATCAAATTAAAAAGTTAACTGATTAATACAAATAAGTCTTTTTCAACTACAAAGAAACACAAAGATTGTAGTTCATTCAAAACTTCCTTAAGTTACAAATAGCTGCACCAAAAACTAAAAACAGACACTACTGTGTCATCCTTCACTAAAAGATGTGCTGGCCGTGGTTTGTGGTTCTGGAGGTAGTCGCAGTTTCTGAAAAAAGTGGAAATTTACAGCTTTTCCTCTGCTGCCCCATAGAGGAGGAAATGTTACATTACACACTACCCATCACTTCCTGTTTGAGTGCATAAAACATCAAACAGGCTGAAAATTGAACAAATAAAAAAACAACAACAACAACAGTATAGTCTTGAGTGAGCGAAAGAGTGTGTGCACCTATCAGCATTCTGAAGTAAGTGTGCTTGTGCACTCACAGTGTAGGACTCGACCAGCACGGTGGTCTCCAGAGCGAGTTTCTGCTCCTGCTCAATGTTGTAGCCCACATAGCAGAGTTTCTCCTTCATCATCCTCACCGTCTCAAAGTCTGCAGAGTGGTTAAACGCATAACCCCTCAACAGCAGCAGCTACGCGACAGACACAAGGAGGAGGGGAAAATCAGGAGAGAGAGAAGTTTGTTTGCTCTCAGATACATTCCTGTACGCGGCATTTAAACAGTGAGGCCGAGTGTGTGATGTTATTGATCTTTAGTTTGAGTCAACAGTTAACAGACTCCTCCTGCAGTGCGCCGTAGTTAAGTGTGCTCAGAGGAAAAGCACTCTGAAACACCCTTTAAAGTACCGCAATGTCAGAATTTGTTAACAAAAGTCATAAAACCTTAACAGGAAATCACCATGTCAACACACTTTAAGGTACATCATGGATTAAGATAGGTAAGACTTAGATAAGTACTAAATTTAGTCAGTCAGTCAGTCATTTTCTGCCGCTTGTCCCAAGTGGGGTCGCGGGGGAGTGCTGGAATCCATGTCATCTCACACAGGGCGAAGGACGGGGGACACCCTGGACAGGTCGCCAGCCCATCGCAGGGAGGAGCGTGACGGGGACGGCACCTTGCTCAAGGGTACCTCAGGACAACCCACTGGGAAGGGGTTCGAACCCCCGATCCTCCGATCATGCGGCCAACGCCCAAACTACTAGGCCACCGCTGCCTCATTAAATTTAGTCCTATTTTTAAGTTGACATCATTTGGTTTGATACCACTTTCAGCAGTTTTCAGGTTTGTCAGTGCATCCTCATAACTGGCCTAAGTACTGAAACAGATTGACATCACACAACAGTAAAGAGTATTTGTTCTCTAATCCCAGTATCCACTTTCCTTCATTATCAGCATCAACAACTAACCCTCTAACCAAATCTTGAAGTGTCGTGGTGATGTGCGTTTACCTTAATGAGGTAGCGTGTGATGTCTCGGCCAGCGATGTCCAGGCGACGGGTGAGGTGAGGGAGAGAGAAGCCCTCATAAACCGGGCAGATATGGGTCACACCATCGCCAGAGTCCACCACCACACCAGTCAGCAGACCTACACAGACACACAGAGAGAAAGGAACAGCAACATAAAGATCCGGCCTCTAATATCATACAACTACAGCAGGGCAGACTTTTACGGCGGCTCTAAAGACTCTGCTCAAAGACTGTTAGCCAGTTAAGAGTACCTTGAGCATAGAGCGTAAGAACAGCCTGGATGGCGATGTAAACTCCGGCAAACTGGTACGTCTCAAACATCACCTACAGAGAGCCAGGAGGAACAAAACACTGTCAGTATAAGAGAGGAAGGCAATTTAATGAAAATGTCTAAAGGGACATTTTAAAAGTATGACCAAATAAATGAACTATACTAGTAATATTTAATCAATTATTTAAGAACGACTGATATATTGAATAATCTTAAATATTACTGCTTGCAACATGAAAAAATTAAAATCGTTAAAAAGAAAAACATTTTCAGAACAATCACGCGTAAACACCTCGATGATCTTTTCTCGGTTCTTAGTGGGGTTCATGGGAGGCTCGGTGAGGAGGATCTTGCAGTTGCGCGAGTCGATGTTGAGTTTTTCTTGGCCGAACGTGTAATCCCATAAGTGCTTCATGTCGTCCCAGTTGCGCACGATGCCGTTTTCCATTGGGTAGTTCACCTCCAGCATAGAGCGCAGCTCACTGGCCTCATCTCCCACCATGAGGTCCTGCAGGGATCAAAGATCACAGATCAAAGATCAAAAGGTCAAAGAATTGCTTGCTAATGCATTTCCCAGGTGACGTTTACCATTTATTAGCAATATGAGCATGTGGCATCATGATCCAAACTTAGTCCGGCACCAGCAAAACTTTGTTACACGATTTAGTTTTGGTTTTTATCAAATCAGTAACTTCCCACAAATTCACTTCTCTCAGACTAAAGTGGATTGAGTCTTTACCAGATGACGGAAGTCTGTATTTTTTAGTTGAGTAAAGTGAGAGGCTTCTAACTTTGTCAAAATGTCATGTTTTAAAAAAAAAAAAAACCAAAAAACCACACACACACACACACACACACACCCCCCAACAAACCTAAACAACCATTAAGAATGAATGTAGTGAAAAAACTGCTTCAATCTTAAAATGACTGTATACAGTTTTAGGTAATAAAATAATTTGTCTGATTTTAATATAAAAACAGATCCAGCCTGTCTGGGACTTGCAGGAACAAATCTCCTTTACAATGTATGAGTCATATGTGTGTTATGTCATCCTATGTCTGTTACCAAGCAACCAATGAAAGGTGAACACCTGGGCTAGATGTTAGCACCCAATCAGAATACTGTAAATGGAAATATAACATTTAGCCAGACAGGTGTGGTTTTTAAAAGTGAAACATTTGAGGTTTTAGTGACCTCAGGAGCCCTGCTGTTTAAAGGTTCAATGGAGATCATCAGACTCAAGTCTTCCTACATTTGTTTGAGAAGTTCTGAAATGAGAAGGAATGGGGTGGGATGAATCTGCAGTGTCAAAACACCAGCGCTCTCACAAGTGACGTTTCAAATGATATTTTCTGGCGCAGCTGCCTAGAAGCCATAACTATTTTCACCAAAACACAATCTTGTTTTACGCTGACTACCAGACGAAACGTCTCGTTCTGAGAATTTTAGCCAGTTAAGCAGCGGTGGCCTAGTGTTTAGGGCCTAAGCCCTAGGTTAGGAAGGTCTTGGGCTCAAATCCCAGACCGGTAGGTTGTCCTGAGGAAAGTCCCCAGGCACTTTAAATGGCTGCCACCTACTCTGCGTGTTAAAAATGCATTTGGTTGTGGTTCACTATGTGCTGTGCTCTGTTTCACAATGACAAATAGTCACTTTCACTTCACTTGAGTCCTTAGTACATACAAACCTGTGTGTGAAAAGCCAAACACGTTAAAGTTAAACAATTATGTGATTGTAAACACACATGGTAATTTTTCAGTTACCAAAAACAGGCCTACCCAGATGTTAAAAAAGCTCATGCTTGGGCTCTTTTTGAGTCTTTCATTCCTCATTAGTAAAGTCTGCTGCGGGTAAAGCTTTAAAGTGACTAACTCTGCTTTGGCAGTTGCTCTGTTTATATTAAAAAAACAAACAAAGAACCCATCGCTGTTCTGTTTAGATGGAGAAAAGCCCAATAGGTTCTTCTGCAGAGACACATCTGGACATGCTGCTACAGTAAAATGAGGAACTGCTGATGTTGCTCTACAGAAACTAATATGACCTCATCGATGTTAATGACCTGAAACGCAGCCAAAAGCACACTTCATACACAAGCAGGGGAAACCAAAGTCAGCCATTAGTTGGTATTAGAATCATCCTAAAACCCGTATTTTCAAAGCCAGTCGATCGGAGACGTGCTTTGAACTCACTCATGCATGAAGACACTCACCAGCACTCTATTGCCCTAAAACATATCAACACAGATGAAAGAGGGTCATCAAAAGCAGGGAAGAACCACACACAGGAAAAGAAACAGAAAAAGAGGGTGGAAAGCAAGCAACAGTGCGGCCCACCCATTGAGAGGTAAAAGAATGTAATCTTATCAGCAAGGTGAAGGTGATTAGCTCTACCGCACGGTCCACGGCAGCACCGGGGTGCCAAACTTTCACTGACATTTCAAATAAATCAAAAAGCCAAAACAGGCTGGGTTACAAAGCAGCATTTCACACAACAATAATACAGTTTAATTACTGTATTAAAATAAAATATCCTTGAGCCAACTGAGAAACTGTAGTTTACTGCACAGCACTTATTCCTGCAACAGCAGAAATGTTGCTGTTAAGCAACCAGAAGGTCTCAGGGATGAGCACAATAACACACAATTCCCAGTGTCAACACCTCAAAGCTCAACATCATCCGTGATCGCATTCATTCGAAGCATTATTATTACATTTTGAGACTATAAAACAAACTGATTAACTTGATTTATTTACAAAGAGAAAACCAGTTCAGCTCTACAGGGCTGCAAAATATACAGGACTGTGTAAAAGTCTTAAGCCAGCCTTCATTTCTTTATTTTTTGCTTACAAAGAGCCAGACCTTCTGGTTTTTTCATGTAGTGCTGAGCAGCAGTTCTCCAGATCTTCCTGAAGGACGGTGTTGTTGCCTCTCATTCTCAGTCCAGTCTCTGTACCTGAGCAGTTCTCCAGATCTTCCTGAAGGACAGTGTTGCTGTCTCTCATGTTCAGTCATGTTCAGTTTGATAGTTCTGTGTTGGTTAATCCACACAGTGATCTACGTCTGAACCTTCAAGCGGAACAAAGCGTCTAACTTCAGACATGAAGCAGTGAAGAAACAGGTGCAGCTGATCCCACATGATCAGGTGATTCGTTTAGCGCTGACGATGAGTGGTTGGAAACCCATTTATCTAGAACCCTATATCTGTATATCAATATATTGAAACACTTTTCCATCAATGCACTAAAACATTTGTTCTCATTTCTTGCATATATTCCACTCAATATGTCAATGACGACACAGTTGAACAGGTATTTCTGCACAATGTATAAATTAAAGAAATGAGGACTGGGTAAAAACTTCCAGAATACTGGAAGGATCACGATGCTTCTAATGTAGGTACGTAAACAATAAGTCTATGAACTCCTGAGCTTATCTTATAGCTCAACTACACATTTTACGGATCTTAGCTGATATCCTTATCCAGAACAACTTACATTTCTTAACTACAGGGACAGTCCCCTTGGAGAAACTTGGGGTTAAGGGTTTTGCTCAGGAACCCACTGATGAGAGATGGGACTCAAACCTGTGACCTCTTGGTCTGTAGGCAAGCATTCTACCACTAGACCACCACCAGACCACCACCATGCCACGTTTATGTTAAATGAAACATCAGGCACTTCAGTTAAAAACTGTTGCTACCTGATAAAGGAAGAAATTTCACATCAACTGGGTAAACAGCCTTAGAAAAATTGAAAAGGGGAGATACAGCTGATGCTTCTACACCTCCTGGATTCGGTTTTAGGCTAGCTGAACCATGTTATGACAAAAAAGGAGTTTGCTCGTCAAGGTGGAACGTCAGTGCTTTGAGGCCAAGCAGCAAAAACAGAAACTCGGTAAAGATGGCTTGACCAATTTAAGTTGGTGTGTTTTTTTTTTTTTTGCTGGTTTCCCCACTTCCTTGCTTAACTGTGAGCACAAGGTGTTGCTCAGCATAGCTCTCTGCGATAGGCTGGTTATTTAGAATAAACCTTTAAGTGGCAGGTTGTCGTTTCTGGTTGACAGGCGAGTTAAGTGGAGCGAAGAGGCTCGGCTGAAGTGCCGCTCGGAGGATATTAGCACTCAGTCTCAGCCAAACACACTGGGAGGAGCTTTAAATAGTTGGAACATTTCTATGTAGGAAAACGATGGAAATACACAAAATCTAGAAGGGCTTTTGTACATTCTTCTTCTTTTAAAACTTAACAGCAGACATACTTAATCTATCTTGAAGCAAAACCCATTTATTTTGCCAGAAACGCCGCGCAGGAGCATCCTGTACGTGAAGAGACGCATTGTGGATCCAAACTGACTGCTGGTCACGCACAGCAGGCGACCACGAAATTGACAGAGTAAAAGGACTTTGTGAGATGCTGCATTTACCTTGATCTCGATGTTGCCCACTTTAGCCGTGGAGCGGATGATGGGCCTCCCGACCAGCGCTGGAAAAATGTGCTCGGGGAAGTTTGAGCCTGCATAGCCGCATTTCACAAACTGAGAGGAAACACATGAGAGAAAGAGAATGATATGATGAAGAAGCTAATTAACAGCAATTTACACCGGGCGTATGGTTGAATTGATGACAGACACTTAATCAGTCCACAGATTCAAATGCCAGGACCTGAAATGTGACCGAAATGCAGTTTCAAAAATCTAGATTAAACTTAATCTTAAATCTCCCCACCCCACCAGCAGCCTCCACGTCTCCCGAGTTTGAAAAGCAGTGATCAGACACAGAGTGCAATTAAGAGGAACAATGAAAGTCTGGACTAGTCTGGACAGGCAGGAGATTCACAAAAACATGGACTGTCTCCACCTTTAAACAAAAAGAATACTAATTACAGGAAGCGAAATGGAGAAGAGCTTTCTGCATGAATAAAGGGCCGAGATGGAAAAAAATGATTCAGTGTTCTGGTATGAAAAGCTATATTCTCTGGAGAAACATACCAAGTGAGATCAGTCGACAGTGGTGGTGAATGGAACCAGACGTCCGAGGTTTAAAGGGTTATGATCTGCCCGATGAAGGAGACCATTTTTAAGAAGTCTTTGCTGCTTTAAGACACGTCTGCTATATTTTTTCACATCTACTGTTTTCCATCATCACTACATATGAACACAGATGCTCAGGTGTGAACCGGTAGGGCAAAGTGACAGTTGTACACTTACACCTGGTTCCTTTTAGCACCAGCATAAAGTCAGCACTTTTATTGATTTTTTTTAACTTTTAACTTAATTTCAAACCGTTTAGAATGACTTTCAACCCTTGAACTGCAGAAAGGTTTTAAAAGATGGTCACATTCCCCTCTAATTATATTCGCAACCAGCTATTTTACTTTTTTTTTTCTTTTCTAAGCAAAGGTCTGCCTTCCTTCAGCTGCACAAGCAGAGGTGTGAGTCATGTTCAGCATTAGAAAAGTGCTGGCCAACTTCCTGTGTTAGCACTGGGTATGGTGTCAGCGGCTGACACACACACACACACACACACACACACATACACACACTCTACCATTAGTGATAATGCTCCAGGCCTCATCTGGCCCCTCCCTTCATCTGAAAGTGGGTTTTGAGAGCAAAACGATACGAAATGAAGTCCTTTTATAGCTGCAAGCTCTGACCATTTTTGTACCGTCAGTCAGCTCACATCCGACTTCTCAACTCATTCATTCGTCGGCCAGACGAGAACGTGTCGGCCGTAGCCTGCAGGAACCTGAGGTGTGAAGTGTGTGTACGTGCTTGTATTTGTCTCCTTGTGGACCATGTTTCTTTGCCACCATGATTGTTTTGACAGTGCGGGGACGGTCTGGCACAAAAAGGAGAAACTCAAGTAATGCAGCTCTCAAAGATGGTAAAAGAGGCTGAAGACATGCTTTAAGCCGCCAAGATTCAAAATGAGAACAGCGTCCGAGTGCAGTCGTGGAAACACCCCACAGAGACAGGAAAACGAACTGTGTGTGGGTTCACGCTGCACCTCTGAAACTTCCTCTTAAATATGCACTTACAGAAACTCCCGTCGCCACGTTTCGTTCAGAGGCAGAGAATCTATATCAAGATTGTGGTGATAATCCATTTTAAGGGGCGCATATTCATAGAAATAGTGTGAACTCGCCAAAGCGTCCTATCTAAACGCAGAACCGAGCGGCAGGGATGAAAGCAAAGCCATTCGGGGTGAAAACACACAGAGAAGCCTGCTGACTCAGACTTCTTTACCCCGGTGGTGAACAGGACCGGGGTCGTGACGTTTACAACACAAAAAACCGTTTTACTTACTTCTCAAGCCACCAGTGACACCACAGAGGGTTTTTTTTAAAAAACTTATTTTTGCATTATTTTTCCTCCGGGTACTGAAATCGTCCCAGCCCCTAAAAAAGTTTCTGAAAATATGTTTTAGGCCTAAACTTTTCAGACTTTTAAGAACCTTTGGGAATCAGGAATTCAAGCCCATTGGTGATCCTGCAGAGCTGTTCATTTAATGATGAATTACATCAAGAAATATCTCTAGACTTAAATTTAATACGATATAAACAAACAACTGTAATAAATAGAATAATATTTTTTGTATGCAAAAAGTGTAGGAGAATATTTTTTAGGTCTAAACTTTCTCTACAAACATTCAAGAACTGGTGATTTTTTTAATAGAATGATTGAAAAAAAAAACACTCTCAGTTCTCCATCTTTCAGCAAGAAGCATAAACACGCGTTTTTGGCCGAAACCTTTTCTTTGCTTATAAAATAGGGTTCTGGGATGCAATATGTCCCAGAAAACCATCAGACAAACTAAAAGGCTCTTTTTTTTATGAGGATAAAATGCAGACTTTTGGTTCCTGATTAAAATGTGTTCTGGGTCTAAACTTTTCTGAAGCGTCCTGTTCCTCATCACTGAACGTCCTTTGGGTCTCAGGGTGGAGAAGAACATGTTTTCGGCCCAAATCTTTTAAACTCCAGGTCTAATTTGGGAGGCAGGCAGTGTGCTCGGATCAGCACACCGCGGGAGTCTTTAGGAGAAAGAGGGAAAGAAGGTTTCGAGGCACTTTCTCGCCTCTGCGCCCGAAGAGACTGATCAGGGAGAGTTTTAGGCCTAAAGCTCCTCTTCACGCCGGAGTCCGGAGGGGAGCGCTGGGTCCTGATCGCTTTCATTCTCGGGTTAAAGAGCAGACCGAGCGGAGACGGAAGAAGGGCTCGGCGGGTTCAGACTGGGGGAGAAGGAGGCGAAGGCTCGAGTCAGTCTGTCTGTCTGTCTGTCTGGTGAGGGATCAATGGGCCGAGGAGCTCAGCTCATCCCCGCCGGTTTTGTTTACATCTGGAATTCGGCACCGAATGAAAACCGTGGAGTATTTAACCCACCGAACCAAACGTTCCGGTTCGAGTGAACAGCAGGAATAAACCCGCCCCGCTAAAGCTGAGCTGCTCGGCCGTCTCCGCGTCCCTCCCGGTGGTTTAACCGGACACAGTTCGGTCCGGCACCGGGTCGGAGCTGCACGAGCCCCTGAACCGCCCGGTCCGGTTTCTTTCTGTGCTCGGGCGCCGCACACCGGCCTGCCCGCCCCTCCGCAAGAAACTCCCCGCGATAAAGAGCCCCGAACCGGCGGGCGGTCGGACTCACCCCGGTGCCGTTATCACAGACCACCACCTTCCGTCCTTGGCTGTCCATGTTCGCTGGAGACCCGGGAGTCCGCCCTGCTCTCAGCCCAGCTCTGAACCACAGCGGAACTTCAAAATAAAAGTCCCGCCCGGCTCACGGTCCAGCTCTCCGCCTCAGACGAAATTCAAAATAAAAGTCCCGCCCCGACCTAAGGCCAGCTGTACTGTCCGCACGTAGGGCCCTCACAAGAAAAAGTCCCGTCCGCTCTTAGCCCCGCTTTCCAGATAAAACTCCCACTGAGCCCAGTTCGGTGCGATTGTTTTAAATCGAACGCACCGCCACGCGCTGTGCCCAGCATTAAATCGCACAAGACCTTCAATAAAAGTCCCGCCCCACTGCGGGCGTCCAGATATCGGACTTAACTACAGCTGTAAGGGGTCGATCAGAAGACCTTCAAGTCTTTAACTTGCAGACATCAATTTCAGGCCATGTTGGGACAGACAGAAGTGCATGTTTTCAGACACTTTATGGGTTTTGCACTTCAAAATAGTCAAAACTCAGATCTGGGGAAAAATACAACTACATTTCTTCAGTAATTAACCTCCATCATTCTCAAATGAAAGAGATTCGGGAGCACCAGCAGTCATATAGATCATCTAAGAGAAATCTGGAACCAAACCAGCGTTCTTCCGGTCATCTGCTGTTGATGTTTCTGACACTTTTGCCTGTTACAGAGCCCGAGGTACCCAGCAGTGATATAACATGACAGAAAATAGCACGTATAAGAGCCTTAAATGAATAAAAATCAACTAATTTAAACTGCTAGATGTTTGAGAAAATATAATTTAGATTATTCATGTATTAATTTAAAAGGATTAGAAAATACATTTAAAATAAAGTAGAATATTTTTCTACAGTAGGCATTTGATTAGGACTGCAGTGTTGCTGCTGCTGCTGCTGCTGCTGCGCTGATTGGTTGGAGTTGATTGGCTGATTGGCTGATTGGCTAATCAGCTCAGTGAACTGTTTCCCAACTTACAGAGGTCATGAAAGTACCTGCGGCCCTTCTATGGTCTCATAACTAGGGCTAAAATAGGACATAATTTACATTGTTTTGAGCCACGGCACTTCTTCATTCAACAAAATCTCTCAAAGCAAATCCTGAACCTACTGCCTGCCCTGAAACAGCAGGACTAGTCCTGCAGCAGCTGCCCCAAGTGTAGACAGAAGATGTTTGCCTTAATTAAACTTTCTGATGCAATGGAGGACGGGCTTGTTTTAGACAAAACACTCGTATAAGGGGTCACTTTCACACAATGAGAGGAGGAGGACAGAGCCTGGACTTACCCATGGTTAGGATATTCCTGGAGAGCTTATTACCTGGCCAATTCTACTACCATATTCTATTTTAATAAAACGCTTCAAAACATTCATATGTAGGCTGCTTTAATTTCCAGTATTCACTGAATGAATTTCCTGTGCACAGTGAGCAGTGCATTTGACTTTTGAAACACACCCCCCCACCCCACCCCAAAGGGCAGTTTAGGGGGGGTGGTTGTCTTGGCCAAGGGCAATTCAGCTGTAGCAGCAAGATGGGTGCCCCCACATTTTCCCTGCCTGAGGTTTGGACTGGCAACCCTTAGGTCCCTGTTGTATGTGGTCAATTAATGAACTATTTGCATATTCAGTATAAATGTCTCCAATTAAATGGAAATAAATTCTTTAAAAAGCTCATTTTGTTGGGGATACAAATACATTTCTCAGTTGTTTAATGTGAAGAGGCACATTAGCTTCAACTTCAGCAGGTGTATTCCCGAGCAGAAGTAAAAACGGAGCAAAAAACAAAACAATTTCATAAATAGAACAACCATAACAGCAAATCCTTTGAAGTGTTTCCAGTTTTAACATCTGAATGACATCAAATGCGGGCGGATTCCATAAATTCATCGCATTACTGAAATAATCCAGTGTTTCATCAGATACAAACTTGTCATTCCAAAAAAATAACACACACACACACACAGAAATATCCCCAAACAATGTCAAAGGAGAGTGACGCCAAAAAAACAAAAACTACAATTAATGACAAGGAATGATCAAATGCTCAGTAATAAAGTTAACATTTACCAAGTGGACGTGGATGTACAAAACTAGACTATTACTCTAGCACGGTGAGCTTTTTCAAACCTGTTCTCTTATTTAGCTGCAGTCACTGCCATATATACAGAGAGGACGTTCATCCAGCTGGAGAGGCAGCAGCACAGCCTCCCCCTCACAATAAAACATTTATACTGGTTTCCCTTCAGAGTGACAAAGGCTAAAACAGCAGCAGTGCACAGAAAAGAGTGAAACACAGCCGGAGAGGGAGAGAGACATATAGAGGGGTGGACAACACATAGTGCTGAATGAATTTGATAAAATAACTAGACTACAGCAGAGGATATTTAACAGGTCTGATCTTTTAAAATTTACACACTAAAAGAATTAGAATGGAAGCAAAGTCATTCAGACTGGTCTGATGCAACATTCTCTGTTCCTGAAATGTTCAAAGCCAGTACTGCAACAAAACGATGGAGAATAAATAAAATGGATTTTTGTTTCGTTGTTTCCATATAACAGCACTGTAAAGAAATCAGGAGTCATTCAGCAGACGCTCTTATCCAGAGCGACTTCCGTGTCCTAATTACAGGGACAGTCCCCCTGGAGACACTCAGGGTTAAGGGTCTTGCTCAGGGACCCAGTGATGGTAGTGCCAGAGGTGGGATTCAAACCAGGGACCTCTTGATCCATAGGCAAGTATCCTACCAGTAGACCACCGCCACCCAAAATTAAATGTCTCACTTGTATCACACTGCTCTGAATGACTTTTGACTTCTCAGTCATAGGGTTCTGCTAAAATGTTGCATGATCAGTAATTTCTCCCTTTAAAATAGATGTTAGCGCAGAAAATAGGCTTAAATTTGCAGAATCATTTATTCCAAATGCGAAAAGAGTATCGAGCTGCCGGTGTCCACCACCTCTGCTTATATGCAGTAACACAATTTCAGAATAAATCATGTGGTCGAGGATGCTCTTAATTTTGTTTTTACCCAATTTTCTCTTAAATTAAGATGCAGCCCATTTTACGCCATAGTTGGGTCACATGCTAATATATGGGAGAGTGAAGACTTACACAAGCTTCCTGTAAGACAGAGGCTCCACTGCATCTTTTCAAATTCCAGCTAACTTAATGGCATTAGACTCAACATGTCTGGAGGACACGTCCACTGACGAGCGTCAGACACTCTCCTGGCAATAGGGTAAAAGTTGGGAGCCTTCATTAGCATTATGGAGCACATCACAGGTATTGTCTGTTCTTCTGCAGAACCGAACCCCAAGATATTTAGAAGAGGCTCACGAGTTGTGTAGCTCTCTATTGTGAGCAACTGTGATGATGCCAGCTGCTCCAAGACTGCTGCTTGCAGTGAACTCACTGCTTTTGTTCACAGACTTTAAACCTGGCACTGTCGGTTGAGTGTTAGTTCATCAAAGCTAAAAACAAGGTTAATGAATACATATCGGGGAACCTCTTCAGGTACTTAGATGCTGTATTTTTTCCACCCCGAGAGTCAGAGCGAGAATGAAGAGAGTCAGAGTCAGAGTCAGAGAGAGAATGAAAAGGAAGAGGGTGGGAAATGCAGCTGAAATGAATCTGGAATAGGGGCGAGGCTGAAAGTTTAAAAAAAAAAAAAAAAAAAAAAAATGCCAAATGAAATAAACTGAACCCAAATTCGAACAACCACGACATTTATGCTTAGCACAACTGTGGCGGCCGTAGTTGCTCTGTTCTGCCTGACCATCAGCTGTGAATTTTAGTGGCAGTTTAAAGGAACCCTGACTTTTTTTTTTGGTCTAATCTCCCAATGCCTCATCTGCACTATACAGTAGTTCACGGTGGATGAATTCTCATTTCCATTTTCCTAAACAAAAAATAAACAGATAAGTAAAATATCACAGGAAGCCTGTTACCTAGAGACACACAAAAGTCAGAGGAAAGTTGGTCAATTCCATCAATAAGTTCTGCACGCATCAGTTTGGAGAACTCTCACGATTTCTCACGCGAAGGTCTTTGCAAACGAAGCTGTAAAGATTTAGTTCATTTAGAAACGGGATAAGTTTGCCATAGAGACAAATTCCTACAATGAGTAGTGGTCTCTGGTGTAGTGTGTTCACAAAAGCTCGACAAGGGCTGGCAACCTGTAATCAAATCTTTTTACGCCAAGTATCTAAAAAAGGAAACAGTGCAGAACTCCAGTGCCTGAATAAACAGTCTAAAGAACACTTGTTCCAAAATCTGCTGATCGACTCTCCTTTGTTCATTAGATTTATCAGCACTTTACCATTAATCTGTAATCAATTACTTTCATTAAAAATACCAAGTTCCAGGACCTCACATACATTTGTGGTTTAAGCCCCTCCCACTTTAGGTAATTTAGTTTAATTGGAAAAAGTGTAATTCAGAAATCAGAATGCAAGCCCACGCATCCAGAATGGTATTGCTTCTGCAAAACTTTGAAGGGTAGGTAAAAGCAGGTAAAAGTATCCAGAACTGTGTTTTTACTACAACGTCTAGTGTTCATAAGGCAGATAAACTAAACATTTAAGGTGGAAAGTCTTGGGATAAGCTTAAATAATGGAATTCTGCAACTTCTTTAACTTCTAACTGTGCTTCGAGTAGACAGGTTGTGTTATTTTTTTTAAGAAAAGGGCATCGAAAGGGTCATCTGTGGTACCTGGGAGTACAGTACAGATGAAGCACAAAGAAATGATGGTGAAAAATGTCAGAGTTTTCCTTTAGGAGGTATAGCAGTCCTGGTGAACCGAGTGCGTTGTAGCTTCTTCCTCACAGTAAGACAAACTCCTCAGCGCTGCCCCTCTTTCTGTTCTGACCGAGTCCAGCAGGAGGGATAATATGGCTGGATGCGTCTGTGCTCCCTCCACAGTAGCCCTCCAGCCCATAGTCCTGCCCTCTGCCCTCCACAAATGTGAAGATGGGGTAGCGCTCTTTCGACAGCAAGGCCTAAGGCACACAGGATATAAATTAAATGGAAAATGAAATATTGACAGTCATTCACCATTTTATTTCTTAGAACATGTGTATTAAAATCTTCAGTACATTTATTGGACACTTCATTGCATGGTTTCCTAATTTAAACATGGGTGCATCTGAATGTAGGGAATGTTAAATCAGTGTTGATTTGTCTAGTTTACAGTTCAGCCTTGACTTAATAATAAAAAAAAAATAGATGATCAAAGCATTACAACAGATTGTGGCTAAAGTATTGAATTAATTAAATACATAAATAAATAAATAAAAAAGAAAAGAAAAGAAAAGAAAAGAAAAAAAAAAGACAATTTTCATTGTGAGCGAAAACCAAGGATTGTTAAAAACTACTCATGGCAAGAAAATCCATAAGATAACTTTACACAAGTATTGCCCTCAATATCGGTCACTTACCACACTGACTGCTGAGCACAGAGACTCAAAGTCTTTTTTACTGCGAGCGTAGAAGCCGATGGTGCAACTTGGATCCATTCTGTTAAAGTTCATCTTCCTGGGAGAGTTACAGTGAAATGACTGAGAGAGAGCGAGAGAGAGCGAGAGAGAGAGAGAGCGAGAGAGAGAGAGAGCGAGAGAGACAAGATAGGAGCAGGAAGATTTTGTATAGTATTTCGTTTAGTATACGATTTTGAAATATATGATTTCATTTCTAATTATATTAAAATACACTTATGGCATATTAAGAGTGTGGGGTTATATAGTACCATTATAAATGTGTGAGTGTGTGTGTGTGTGTCAGTGCAGGCATTTAACTCGGAAAGCTTGTATGACAGTTACAATAAGGATTATAACTACATAACTAAGAACATCGCAAAATAATTAGTTTGCCTGGGAAAATCACCCTTCTAATGCATGAGCATTCAGATGGACTGCTCTGCTGAGACTCCTGGAAGGGGAAATTCTAACCAGAAAGATTTTTTTAATAATCATAATTAGGAAGCAGCTACTCCCTGTCCTGGAAATCCCCTGTTAAAAGTGCTTTATATACAGAATAATATTTAAATATTATTTAAAAGCAACAGTGAGAGTGATCTGTTTTAATGGAAAAGCCTTTGTTTTACTGGAATCTAAAGTGTTCGTATGTCTGTGTTCGGGTTTAGGGCAATGGTTTCTTACCTCCAGCGAGAAGCTGCCTTGTGTGACGTCTACCACAGGCTGACAGTAGTGTGGGTCTAAATACAATAGCTGCTCATCTGAAACACGCAGAACAACCAATCACATACCACCTCAAAGGGTAAGCAACCAATCAACAAAAGGGATTCATTAACTTACCTTGAAAGCCAATGAAAAAGAGAGAGTGTTTGGGTTTCCCTCCAATGACCCCAATACAGCAGTCCAACCGCAGAATGTTCTACAAAAAAAAAAGAAAAAGAAAATGATCATCGTTTTACATGGAAATGCAGCAGTAGGATGAGTGCTCTTCCTGAAATCAAACGTTTGTCCTACATTTAAAAATTAAAGGAAAAATTAGTAAATAAATCATTAAGAAGTACATTATTTACACTTCAAATGAACAACCTATGAATTGCATATCAAATATGAACTTATTTATACACAAATTATTATCCTACATTTTTTTATGCTATGTAATCTACAGCCCTCCAGTGATCAAACCTGCTTTTATTCATTTATTCAACTTCAATTCAAGAATTAATTGAGGAGAAAACCTTATTTTGAAAAAAATAATTAAATAAAAAACACAAAAAGATAATAAGCCATAAGATACAAAAACATTGTATAAATAAAAATTGCAACCATAAATAATGCAACCATAAAGCATTAAAACGTCAAATCACCTTTGAAAAAAGAAAAGTAAAAGAAGGAGTAAGATAAGATTAAGCTGAAACCACAAGTTTGCCCAGTCTAATCTAATCAGTGGAGTGACACGAGTGAACATCATTATTAACAGTCAGCACAGAAGTCGTGTATAGTTGAAAGCATCCAGTAAGGGACTTCTAGATTAAATAAAATATCTATGATGCCTTGCAGACAGAAAGGGCATCCAGCTTCAGCCTACTTTTAAAAATGCAGTCAGTGAAGAAAATTAAAACGCAGTTAGAAGATAGACTTTTATAAAATGAATTATTAATTATATTTAAAGTGTATTCCTACCCTGTCTGTCTTTCACACGTGCCTGCTGAGAGGGACTGAAAGTGAGCAGTACCTTTACACACTCGATGTACGAGGGGTTCAGCATTTCTCCTCCGAGTCTCACCGGGACCAGGACAATTACAGACTTCCAGCCTGAACTGCTGCCCGAATCGGACACGCTCTGATCACACATCCTAATCACATCTTCTTTATAAACTAAACACACACACACACACACACACACACACACACAGTATGAGGTTAAAATCGATCCTGCACTGCTTCAATACCAGTTATTGTTAGACACTTATATTTCATAATAAGATGAAAACTAAAATTCTGTCTCATGTGACATCGTCTCATCGGTCTCATGTCTCACTGTCTGCACACACCCACCTGTGCAGTCTTGAGCCACGTACACAACCAGATTCTGCACCTCTGAGCTTCTGGCCACAGCTTTTCTAAACCAACCCACAAACAAACAAATAGCAAAGCAAAGAAACAGACCTTAGTTCATCCCAACATGTGGAAGGACCAGCATCTAAATACATTTGCAAACGATAAGAGGACATCACACACACACACACACGCGCGATTTTTACAACGCATCACCAAATATCATAAATTGAATTTATTTGCAAAACATTTGCAAAGGTTTTTTAAAAAACACCTGCCCCTGTACCAGTATCAAAAAATATCACCAAGTAGATTTATAGAATACAGAGCATGAAAGAAACTAGGGCTTGTAATAATTGATAAATATATTGCTTTTCCTGTTTCAAATTATTTATTTGTACAGCAATATTCAGACCCACTCAGGACGGCTTCATTGTGTGTCAGATTGCACACTTGTTAGAGGGCTAACAAGACTGCTTACCTCAGTATGTGTGCCACCAGTGAAGGGCCGTACCAGTCCCCTGCTCTCTTCCCGGACTCTTTGCCCAACTCCACCAGTCGATGCACCCCAAACGGTGCTGCTGGCTGGTCCCCGAACCAGGAGACCAACCTCCGGTGCAGTCCCTCGGCCTGCAGGTCCCGTCCCGGATGATGATGGCCCATGTGGTTAATTCTGTTCAGCCCCTCACTAGTAGCTATACTGGACGGCTGCTTTGGGACTCCCGTGGTGACCCATGGTGGACTGAAGGAGGGGATCGAGATTCCAGGGGTGCGGGATGGGGAGCGTGGCCTTAGCACCTCAAAATCCACGTCCGTCAGCTGAGGACAGTCTGGCCAGCGCCAGTCTGAGTCAGAGAGAAGATTTCATGCGTTCAGTGGGGATCCTCCGACTACACGTCTATTTGGCATTTGAGGAAAGATCCTTTACTCTTCATAAAGCTACACAAGTCTTTCAAGGATAATGACATAATACAGCAAAAACCTACAGAAAAGACTTTCTTCACAAATAACACTGATTTGCAAGGTAAATTGTTTGACTTCCATTTTCTTTTTTTTTTTTAATATTGAAATCTTGATTTACAAATACTGGTTTAAGTTTTTCTACACAAAGATGAATGAATACATTCGTATTGTGTTGTATCTAATCCCCTAATGTATCGCTTCTAACCCCCTAATCACGCAAGACTATTAATATTGTGTGTATATTTTATATATATAGCCAATTTCACTTTTTTCCCTGTAAAAAAAGAAAAGAAAAAAAAATTATAAATAAATAAATAAATAAATAAATAAAAGTGTGTGTGTAAAAAGATGGTATCTTGCTGTTTAACCACTGTTTTTGATCCTGTTATACATGCTATACTGTTCTGTAATTGCTGCTCTTCATTAGATAAACAGGCCATTTGTACACAATTGTGAAATATACGAAGGAGCAAGTAATTAAATAAGATATACAATTAATCATTAATAAACTACACATTTTAAAATAAAATAAAATGAATTCAAAAAGCTACTCCACAGATGATCAAATCATTTTAACCGAACTTGGAATTATTTTAGGACAAGATAAAAAAAATAATAAAATAAAAAAATTATTCAACGCATAAAAGCTAAAGGAGAAAAATCACTTATCCAGGCTCCTGTTCCTTTGGCCTAAACTACACACCTGTAGGCATGAAGTGGGCCATCAACCCCTGGGCCAACAACATCTGCCCGCTGCGGAGCATGCAGCCCCAGCCGCAGTCGGAGGTGAGGCTCGAACCCTCCAGCTGAGGGAACTCCTTCCTGTAGGTGAGCCACACACGAGAGCTGAACGCCAGCCGAAATCGTTCCACTTCATCTGGAGGAGGAGAATTAGAAAGCGTACATCACATAAAATGCGATGTCATTTTAAAAAATAAATAAATACATAAATAAAATGTATAATAATTATTATAGTATAGAAGCTCAGTGTGCCTTGACCTCTTCTCCGCTCACATTAAACTTAATGCCATGTCATGGATTTATTATAATAAGGTCAGTCTGTTCCCATATCAGTGACTAAATTTGTTGAATTTTTTTTTTTTTTTTTTTAAACCTCCTCCACAGAAATGTACATGTGACTTATAATGAACTGAAGCAGCAATGAATAGAAATGGTTCAAATTCTCAGACATTCAAACTCATTTTATTAATCAGATAGTTCTGGACTGGTCATAATTATGAAATTTTAGCTGATGACATACATAAAACTGTGATTAACAATTGTTTTCTTTTGTTCACTAAATGCAGTGCAGTGCTGAGGTCTCAAGGGGCACAAATAAAAATAAATAAATTTAACAAAAAACTGGCAGGGCTGGGACAGGATTTACCTTCACTGTTGAGCAAGTAGGACTGGCCCATTAGGATCAGAGGGGAAGTTTTGTTAAAAACAGTTTTGGTTTTCACTGACCATCCTGGGAGAGAAAAACACATTTCGCAACTTCAGTTTGCATAAAAAGCAAAGGTTAGTTCAGATGAAACAAGATTACAGATCACTGTTTTTATGCTTTCTTCATCCTTGTTTAAAGCACAGCTCCAAGTTTACTCTCTGACTTGCATCCTAAACTACATTCAGACACTCTTCATTGTGTGAGCATCATAAAAGGATGAAAAGGAACAATGCAGTGTTTCCTTGTCCAACCATCTGGGAGATTTTGTTAACTGAGCAGTCATGTGAAACGCAATGCTCTTTGACACAAACCATATTTGACGTTGTTCCAGGCTGACAGTAGTTTCAGTTTCAAGCGATCCACTTCATCAGGCTCTCCAGAACCCTCCCTGCTGCCGTCGGTGAGCAGCCCATGACCAAAATGGCTCCTGGGCTCAAGAACCTGAGCTGATGTGGAAGGTAACCTCCTCCCGTCGACGAGGTCATCGTGAAGTGTCCCACTGCCCACATACTGAGCAGCACTGGGAGAGACCGAGTTCATCCTCAGACTTCAACCTGACCTCCACATCCCTACCGCCACCTGAGGAGGACGGTATATCAAACAAATCACAGACTTTCAGCATGTTGTCACTCCTTAACTTAGCTGCTCAATATGGAGAACACAGGGCCCTCGCTGGGTGGCCTGGATCATCAGATGAGCTCGACCAGTCGATCCCAGACCAGTAGGTTGCCCTGAGGTACCCTAGAGCAAGGTACCATCCCCATCACTGGTCCCTGGGTGCTTTAAATACCTGCTCCCTGCACGTGTGTGTGTAACAAGGTCAAGTTGTCACTTTCACAAAGTAAAAGTGAGGTGAAAGTGACTATTTCTGTCATTGTGAAACAGCACACAGTGAACCACAACTAATTTCATCCTCTGCTTTTCAACCACACACCATTCGGGGGGGCAGCTATTTAAAGCGCCCAGGGAACAGCGATGGGGACGGTACCTTGCTTCAGGGGACCTCAGGGCAACCTACTGGTCTGGGATTTGAACCATGGTGATCCTGGGGCCTAGTCACTAAACACTGCCTTTAAAAAACTTGAAGCAACTATCAAATTAACACTAATTAATGATTCTCAACATACAGCCAGCTGTGAGACTTTCTAAACCAGCTGAAAAGATGGAATGCTTTCTTATTTACAATGTCAGCAAGGCCAACGGTGTCAGACCGGCAAAGTTCAGTCCAGATTAATCAGTTAATCTGAACTGTGTTGCACATTGGCCCATTAAAGGCATCTTTGAAAGCTTCCACTCAGCATAGAGTGAAAGAGAACGGGGTTGGCAGGATTTGGTGAATCTAAAGAAAAGTATCCTCAAATCTGTAAAAAAAAAAAAAAAAAAAAAAAAGTTACTATTTACATGTTTTTCTGCTAAAAGTTATTGACCCATATGACCAAATTAAATTATGTAATCACACAAAAAATAATGCTAAATGTTCATCCAAGATAAAACTGCTCATCCTCATTTTTAGCGAAACCCTTTTAAACTTTTAATCTAAATTTAAATGTCAGACTTAGAAGCACGTTTAAAAAGTGTGAGCAGTAGTTGTCGCCGTAACAGCTTAGAATGCAAAAGTTGTATTTATTTTGAGTAATTTATGCAATTTAGGCCCAGGTTCTCTCTTTTTTTGGAACATTCACCCAAATCATAGTCAAACAAATAGACGCAATCTCAGGTCAACAACCAGAACCAACATTGAGGCTGTTTTTAGATACGAACGGTTTTAGTCGCCGGGGAGCGACTGCGCCGAAAATATGCATTATTGTGGTTGAGCAATTCATTCAGACGTCAGCAGGTCATCAGTGTTGTTGCCTACCTGGGAAAATGCACATGATGGAAAAAATAAAAGTGAGTCATATGACACCTTGGAGCAGGTGTGTGCTGTTCTTTTGTCACGAGACTGCTGGCAGTTCTAACGCTCTCTTACTTCCTTTTCCTCACATCACTTTGAGAAATACCAATCTTGTACACCGTGTCTTGATGACCTGCTGATACAACACACATAAAAGCAACTACCTGCCAGCTTTAAATCGTGCCATTAGAAGGTCTCTGCGTTTGCTTCTTCTCATGGCCCAAAAAAGCTGTAGGAATGCATGGTTTGATGTTCAACCAAGGAAATGGATCAGCAATTCTAATATTTCCAGCTGTTTCCAGTGGAAAATTTTATACAGATGTGTGCAAAAGATTGGATTCAAACTTGTGGTCACAAGGCTTCCTGATGATCTAAGCGACACTTACTACACATCAACAAAGAACGTGTGTTAATGCACATTAGGGTGGTGGTCTAGTTTTTGACCAAGCGGTCACAGGTTCGAATCCTCTAGCACTACCACCACCGTGTTCCTGAGCAAGACCCTTAACCCCTAAACCTCCAGGGGGTCTATCCCTGCAATCAGGACATGGAAGTCGCTCTGGATTAGAGCATCTGCTAAATGTCATAAATGTAATATTAAATGTTTGGATGTACATACATATATACATGTGTGTGTGTGTGTGTGTGTGTTTTTATGTATGTATGTATGTATATATGTGTGTTTGTATATTATATAAACAAAGATCGCTTTCAGAAATGGAAGTGTTCATCATTTATTTTCATCAATCAACAAAATGCAGTGAATGAACAAAAGAGAATCTAAATCAAATCAATATTTGGTGTGACCACCCTTTGCCTTCAAAACAGCATCAGTTCTTCTAGGCACACTTGCACAGTTTTTGAAGGAACTCGGCTGGTAGGTTGTTCCAAACATGACTGTGTTTCAACCCACTCTGTGTGTGTGCGCGCATATATTATATATATATATATATATATATATACACACACATACACAATCACACACACACATACATATATATGTGTGTGTGTGTGTGTGATATATATATATATATATATATATATATATATATATATATATATATATATGCATGTGAGATACATATCTCTGGTATTACCATTTATATGACTGATACACAGGGTGTTCTAGTGTCTCGACCACAACAATATTTGAGCGCTCGTAAACTCAACGGGTGGCATCTTCCGTCCAATTTGCCATTTATAATTACCAGTAACATGCTAAAGAATTATGCGATTACTTCACTTAGGACAAAAAATGAACCTGGACTGAAATATCTCACTTCCCTTTTCCTGTCACATTAAGAGGAACAAATTCTTCACTTATGTGACAGGAAAATTTAACCGGGTAATGAAACCATTACTGAAACATCCAGAGATTGCACAGCCTCACAGACCAGTCCAGGGGTCTCGTGTCCCGGGACCCGGGGTCTGATTCGGTTCGGTGTTGTCCCTGCTCACCTGTTTCAACTCACCTGTTAACTGCCATGTTTGGAAAGTGTTCAAGAAGGGTGTATAGCAAACTGTGCCCTCCAGCCCTAGACTAGTGTGTGTCCTGCTGATCTGTTATTCAAAACTCAAGTCTCCATTCATGAGAAAACTGGACCCACAGGCTAAGTGAAGGCAGGCATGTGATTAGTGTGTGACTGGGAGCGTTTTTCTAAGGACCAGGAACAGCTAAGCTGACCTGGTGATCGCAGGCTAAATTGGTTTTCTCATTCCACTCATCAGGTCCACCTTAAATAGTGCAACATTTAAGGTGGACCTAAAAAAAGATGGACAGTGGTAGCTAATCAGGTAGTGTTCAACCAAAGAGCCCTGAGAAAAGAGCAAAATGTAAACGACCAGTGGTGAAGAACATGAGTCTGGGATGCTGTTGAAATCATTAGAAGCAACAAGGAGTAAATATGTAAACAGAACAGCTGTAAACACACACAGGAGCTGATAAGACAACCAGCAACGTTACCACTGACGTGAGTCAGTCCACAGCAAGCTGGCAGTACTGACTGCTCAGCCAGCAAACCAAACGTGACAGAAAGAGAAGAATAAACGTCTTACCTTAAGCTTAAATGCGGCATGTTGGCTTTTCTTGCTGTTTTTAATCCAACATGAGACGCCTAGCAGGACCAGCGGCCAGTGATGTCAAGGCAAGGACAGGAAAGGCTAGCTAGCTTTCAGACCTCATGTGGACTGAAAACCCGAGGTTATATGCATTAACACAAACCCAAAACGGTGTATTTTCCTCCAAAAACACCACAGCTAATGTAGCGTTAACAGGGAACTGGGAGCAAACCGCTAGGAGCCGCTTTCGAGCGAGATAATGCCGAAGTACTTCCTGTTGTCATCCTAGACGCACCCACTTGTCCCGCCCCTTCCCAAAGCTCATTGGTTAAAGCGGGACCGCCCGCTCTCCGATTGGACGAACCTCCCATTTGTCAAATAAGTGCAGCCTTCATTGGCCGCCGCGATTAAGAGGCCGGTTACGCAAGAAGCGGCTTTTTAACAGGACGAGCTGTGAAAAAAATTGTTAACAAAAAGGTGAAAAAAATAAGTACATAAATGAATAACACTAAACAGGTCTGGGGGGTTAAAAGGCAGAATAACGAGTAATTGCAAACAGTTGCTTAAAAGGAAAAAAAGTGGCTTGATGTATGATGTGCTGTGCTTGAAAGAAATAAGCTAATAAATGAACAAATAAACAAATCATTAAATCATATGACAGAGAGTATTAGAAGAGCTGCAAAACTAGGTACTTAAATTCAGTAGTTTTAATTACATTCTCAGGTTGCAATTATATATATAGTATGTGTGCGTGATGATATAATTAATCTTTTTTAATTTATTCATTGTTTTAATTAGATTTTAATGATGTCTCACATTTACATTAACAGCATTTAGCAGACACTCTTACATCATTTCCTAACTACTGGGACGGTCTCCCTGGAGCAACTCAGGGTGGAGGGTCTTACACAGGAACCCAATGGTGGTGGTGCCGGAGGTGGATTCGAATCTGCGACCTCTTGGTCCAGATTTTTTTTACCTTTGAAAAGCTTTGTGCTTTGTATTTGCTCGTTTGTAAAATAAATAAATAAATAAATAGAAATAATTTGACTGTAAAATGTGCAAGGTTCTATATAAATCAACTTGCCTTGCCTTACAAAATAAGCATAATTGTTAAAAAAAAAAAAAAAAAAAAAAAAAAAGGCTTCACTGGGTTACCAGAAAAAATGTAAACAAAAAAATGAGCAGGTAAACAGATAAGCCACTGGTTTGTTGGAAAGAAGAAAGGATTGATGACCGGGTCGAATGAACAGATTTGTAAATGAGTGAACAGATTAAATCATCATCAAGAACTGTGCTGAATTAGCAGGTGAGCAAAGGTCTTGCGTGTGACCTGGCAGGTAAACATAAATAAATGAGAAAAAAAAAAAACAATAACTGAAAGAATAAACAGAAAATAAGGAATTAAAAAACAGAAAATGTATGAAGTAAATGGAAGAAAAGATAAAAAGAAAACAGATTCAAAAGAGCAAAACAGCTGTACCATGCTAGTAAAGAAGTAAAGAAATACTCATTTTGAAAGAAAACAGGCCGTCGTAGGTATACAATTTCTGTTTATTCATTTGATAACACATATATACTGCACTTCCGGTGTTTATGCATCAAATGACATCTGCTGTAAAAGCCAAAGTGCCGGGAACGACAAAGAAACCGCTTCAATGAATAACAGTGTACGTTATGCCTGCTTTTACCTGTCGACTCAACCAGCTGCTAAAAGTGCAAGGAAATAACTGGTACATAATAAGTGATCCTCTCTTTCTTCCACTCTGCATCTTGCTCTCCATCACTCGAAAAACATTCACATTAGCACAGAATATCAGCATTTCTATATACATTTCTATAGATATATTTTTTTGGACAGCTACATAATACATGAATACAGTACACGTACTTCCCAAATCAAATTGGACATCAAATAAAGTGCATTCTCATAAGATCACGATCCATAAATAATACAAAAAAAGAAAATTCACCAAAACATAATCTCAAACTATGATCACAGCAACGGAGTATATGTAACTAAGTGACCACCATCGTTTACTCGAAATGTGAGGACTTCTTTAATCACAGAACATGATTCACCCACCAAGCTACTCTGTTTATACACGGCAAGTCATTTAATGGTAAGAATAAGAAAGTAGCTTATAGAATCGGAACATATGGAAAAACTACAAAACATTGTACTTCTTAAGGATGATTCAGTAAACTATAACAGTCACATTATAAGAGTGACAACAGTCCAAAGACAGGTCAGAGAAGTGCAGTGTGTGGGCCATTTTCGAAACATCTGGGGGAAACTAAGCGACGCACAGTGATCATCCTCTCAATTTTTTGTATGAAAGAATGGAAAAAGAACCGTTCATATTGATCTTTGATCTGGGAAAAACAATAAGAAAATCATTTGATTTTCTATAAGCAAGTCTGGAAAAAAATGAAACATGCATACTAGTGGTCCTCTGACTGCTTGTAAGAAACGGTCCTGATTAAAGTCACTAAGAAGGCGTTGATAAAATCTGCACTTGTTTCACTGTCAGTAAAGGCAGCACATGATCATGTGCAAAGGTTAAAATGAAAATAAATAAAAAGGAAAAAAATAAAGTAAAAATAAGTTGCATCTTCTACATCACGATATTCTACGAATTTTAGCGCACGTTTTATGCTCTGAGTTTAACAAGGTAGAGAAAAAAAATTGAAATTCAAAATCTGCCAAAACTTTTGCAAGGACCAAAACGTATGCCTTCATTTTTCCCAGTATGATTAAACCAGTAAATCAACAATGTTCTTTGAAAAAGACGTACTTACTTACACTCAGAAAATCAACAAAACTAAACAAAACTTTTGCCCGTGACTGTATGCTACTGTACATTGCTGCAAGTTAAAAAGCTCTGTTAATACGACTAAGGGCCTTCTCAGGACATACACAAGCGGAGGTTTGGACTTATTAGCAGTAGCACATCTCTGAGGTTCAGTTTTAAGAGTATTTTTTTGAAAATAATATATAAATGTGAATCGTTTAATGCAGAGTTTTTTAATGCCTTTATTTGAAGAGGAAATGTACCTCATCAGTAGCTTTTTATAGACTGAACATTCCTGCAGCTGCAGAAAATGGTGGTATTTGCTGTAAAATAAATGAAAGATATTGATACCCAATTGAAATGTATAAATCATAGAAGTGTGAGTGAAATTTATTGGCTGCAGGCCGACAAGTATTGATCTTCCTCAAATGTAAGACACTGAAACCTGTAATGTTTCTAGAACTGTCATAAATGTCATAAAACTCTCTTTAAATCTGATAAGTTATTACTAAGAATGATAAACAGGGTATCCTGCGTCCTTCATCAAGCCATCTTCTGCAGGCTGAACATTCTCAACAAGGGGCCACTATTAACGCTCAAATCATTTTTCGGATGACTGAAAGGAAATGTGAGGAAACCCTCAGCAGCAGGGTCTCATTTATGTTTGTTTGTACTTACAAATGAAGTTAAATGAAAGTTAAAGTAAGTTTAAAACTAAGCTTAAAGTAAGTTAAATAGTTTAAATATATGATTACTTGATAAAATGTAAAAACAATCCCTAGATCACTGAGGAAATCGATGGTTACATCTCTAAATAAATCCCTGATTTTTATGTGCATGCTTGGGTGGCCGTTAACTTCCTCACTAATAATACACTGCTTAACCTCAGCAAGGTAAATGTAGCAGTCAAGACCAAAACAAGACCAAATGCATGGCAGTTATGCCCCACAGAGTCGGACCGAAGTTATACGTCGAGTGTTTCAAGCCAATCAAGTCATAACTTTTATATATGATGGTCTAAAGGCACATAAATAGAAACAGCCGTGTGGGTTCAATGCAAGTTTGCATTTTGTTGTGGTTCACCGAGTGCTGTGCTGTGTGCTCACAATGACAAATAGTCACTTTCACTTCACTCTGACAAAAGGAATGACATTAAAATAATAAAAAATGTAGGATCCAGGCCACATCAATTAGAATGTGTGGACTGTGGAAATGTCCTGACATAAATAATGTGGGACTAATGAGATCTGTCACCCAGATCTTATAACCAAATATGTATAATTTCAGCATCTTATTAGTGTATGAAAATGCAGAAATGCACTCTACAATTCATAAGAGTGCAGATGCAAATGCAAAATGGTGACAGTAGTGCTATTTGCCACCAGATGGCAGCATAAACCAGCTTCAAAGACAACGCTGGTCAATATGAAGAAAAATACAGTTTGTGCCTTTTACATCTAGCTGATATCCTACTCATGGATTTCTGACACATAAAGGGATTTCTGTACTTTAGAAAAGGGTGCATATTTATAGATACTCGGCTGAACAGTGAAAAGCAGACAGTGCAGACATCAAAGCAAACAGTGCAGACATCATAGCAACCAATGCAGACATCAAAGAAATGACTATGTAAGAAATGTTTGCTAGTTAGGCCTCTCTTAACAGGTCAAGAAACACAAAGACAGAGGCTGAAAGAGCAACAATGTTACTTGAGATATATGCACAATGTTTTTGATTATGATGCCAGTCATCTTCCGTTAGCATCACTGATCTACTGATCACAGACCTGTATGTTGATCACTGATGAATCTCGCTAAGTACAAAGTACAACCTGTTATTGAACAGTAATAGCACAGAACTAATTTAGCTTGTTTTGAGAAATCTAGAATCCCCGCAGCAGTTCTAGAACGTAATTAGGGTTAGGGTTGTTCGGACTATTGTGATTGTGACATCACAGGCTTAACTCTCAGTCGTTACATAATCGTGTTACATCATAGCTGGGTTCCTCAATCACCAAAGGGTTAATTATGGGACCATAATGGGCATTTTTTCTGTTTCTCTTGCCTAAAAGATTTATAATATTCATAAGCAGGAATATAAAGTCCATATGGTTTCTCTTGACTGTATTTCAAGTCAAGACAGATGTTCATCCCCATGTAAAATGAAAATAAGTCACCTAAAACAGACTGTCCAGTATATTTTCTGCTATGCAGTCTTGTCTGGGTTCCTGTATGTGCCAGTTAAACAACCTTTAACACAATTTCTTATCCACTTTGTGCCAATACTAGCTTTTTTCCCCAACTATCTCATCAAGTGTCCTGAAACAGACCACTCTTTTATAACTGAAAAGAGCTTGTCAAGTAAAGCAGAGCAGATTTAAAGCCCAAAAACAGTGTTTAAAATCAGCCCAAGTCAGCAATTACACCTCTGCTGCTATGGAGCCAGCTATGCTATGCTGAGCATCCTGCTAGAACCTGATAAGAAGGCTATAGTCCATGCAGCGCAGGCTAATTCAAAACGCTAAACTGTCTTCACTTAAAGACTTTCTGATCCGGGCCACTTAACTGCTCTGTGGGCTTACGGGCTGACAGAAAATGAAATCTCTCTGATATTTTTGGTCCTACATCTCCCTTAACCAACACAGTATGGAAAGTACATCCACAGGCAGCATGAGTGCTAGCTGTTAGTCGCTGGACATAATGCTGATTAAGAATTACGGAATGACGAATCAAGCATAAGACAAGAAGAATGCATCCTTCACATGTATACCAAATAACACCATAGCAATATTATTTATTTGGTAAGATGTTTCAGGAACAGACACCAGTTTTCAGTGTCTTAGAAAATGGAGGAACATGGATTTTGGTGTTCACAGTATTCAGCATTGTTTGATCTATTAAAGCACTTTGCGCTTGCCTTTTCACTTAGTCACACAAGCACCACAAGACATGCACTCGCTCATTCTTTCTTTTTCTCTTGTTCTTCCACTCATACCTGTAATACATTGAATGTTAGTTTGTGACAAACTGCTCTCTATCTACAATAAATAACATCTTTATAAGAAGTATCTCAAAGCTTTTGTTTTGTTCAGTCTTATTTTATGCTTCTCCTCCTTGACCTTGGTATTTACTTGCTGGAATGTCCTTACATGTTCAATCAAGTGCTTGGAAACACAGCATTCTATGAAATCTCTATTAAACAACACTTGACTGGTAAAAATATCACAAGCCATTCTTAGCACCCCCACTCTTTTCATGCTGCTCGCCAGAAGGGCTTGCGGTTGCTACTTTTGAGCTATGCTTACTCCCACCTGAAGCCTCGGTATTTCCTTGTACACTAGCCTGAGTTTCCTCTGCTGACTTACTGGCCTCCTTGGTCTTAGAACTTTCCGGAGTTACTCCTTTGAAAGATCCTTGAACAGTTTTAGCCACAGTGGTCAAGATGTCCTTGTCACCAGGAGACAGGTGTGTTTTGGAGGTGCTAGGGGTGACTCCAGTTGGGGAAGGAGTAGGGGAAGGTGAATGCTCTTCAACAACTTCCAAGAGACACTTGTCCTCCCAGTCCAAGGTGCCCCGATAGCAGTTGACTGGAGCAAGGCTCTTGTCCTGACGGGGTTTGCACAGAGCAGAAGACTGTACCTGGGGTGGGCTTTGTGGGACAACCCCTTTGAATGGAGGTAAGCCAGTCTTCATTTTCACATCTGGAGTTCTACTGTGGGTATCTGTACCAAGCTTCTTCAGATTTTCACCATTTGATGGTCCTTTGCTTGCTCTGGAAGGCTCTGTGGTACTTGGGGGTACACCAGGTATGGATATGTTTTCTGGAACTGGAGTTGTTTTCACAGGGTCACCAAATGGTAAACTAGATTTTGTCTTTCCAACCTCATGCTTCACTTCTTTTATCCCAGCATCCTTACTACTCTTCTTTTCTGGCAAGTCCTTAACAATGGAGCTTGAGAAAATTTGGGATGTCTGAGTTTTAGGAGTTGCTATTGTCTGGACTGGGACAACCTTGGTCAGAGTTTTTGTGGCACAACCTTGACTTCCAGTTCCTGCCTCAACACTGGCAATGCTGGTATCTGTGATTTTTGCAGCAGGGATGGATGTAGTAGTCAGAGGGGAGGGAATGGCAGGGACTACACTAAATTTAGACTCTGGTACAACAGGTGAAGGTCTAGTTACAATTGGCTGACCAGTTAGACTGGCATCTTTTGAGGTGGATGGTGAGAGCTGTGACATATTTACAACTGGAGATTTCACGTGACTTGATTTATCAGCAGTGACTTTCTTGCTCAGAACTCCTTTGTCAGACTCAGTCCAGTCAGATGTCTTAATGGCAGAAGATGATTTCTCCAAGACCATTGTCAATTTACTGTCAGATGACTGGGCTGCATCTCCTGACTTCTTCTTCTCAGCCTCCTTCTCCCGTTCTCTTCCAGCAAGCAAAGCATCTCTACTCAGCGGTGATTCCTGCCTGCCCAGCTTCCGTACAGGCTTATAAATTCCCATTTCTGGGGAAGAAGGGATTGTGGGTTGTGTAGGTGATGGGGTGGTCGCTGATGTTGAAGCCAAATTCTCCCCTTCTGTCTCTAAAAGGCTTTGAAGACCCAACTCACAGTGGAACCCTTCCTTGCGATAATCTGAATGGCCCACTTCCAGGCTGTGCTTTCTCATTGCCCCGATGCCACCTTTCTTTTCCCCAGAAGACGTAGAAGAGAGGGGTGATCCAAGCTTTTCCGCTGACTGCACTCTCTTGAGAAGTGGTGACCGGGGTGGTTCAGCACTTTTTGGCCTGGGCCTTGTGATAGGAGGAGATGAGTGAAGCTTGGCAGGGAAAGTCTGGGTTGTGTTGGAACTTCCAACAGTGTGCCCTGGCAAGGGTGGTGGCGAAGACTGCGTAGGAGATGGAGTGTGTGCCAACGGAGACAGAGGGATGTTGCCAGCAGATTTGCAACGAGCTGAGCGGTACTGGCGATGCAATTTAGGGGAGAGGCCATGGAGGGAGCTGGGTCGCATATGCTGAGAGGCAGCAGGAGAATTCGGGGTGCTGGAAGCTGGAGAGCTGCTCTGAGAGGAAGCACCTGAGATGCAGCACATAATTATAATTTAGTGATTAAAGTGACCAAAGACTATACATTTAGATATTACGTGCTCAGTGTTTACTTCACATGCATTACAATGATAGAATAATTTGGCTCTAAAGACAAATATCATGATTATACCCTCACCAAGGTAAGAGGAGTCAGGAGCGGAGCGGTAGCTCTGCGTTGGAGAGCGGGCAGACAGACCGTGGGTTGGAGACCCAGGCAGACTCTCACTAGAGGACAGAGAGCGGTTCAGGGAGGACAAACTACGGCTAGTGTGGAGCAGGTTTGACTGCTTGGTGATCTTGCGGAACAGAGAGCTGCGCTTCTTACTGGGGTGGGAGAGAAACAGAGAATAATGGAAAAGGCTGAATGAATAATATAAAATAAAGCCGATGTGGTTAACCAAACTGTTAGTGCCTTTAGCCACTGGCTAATCTTGTCACAGTGCAGCAAAGAGCCTTCCAGCATATATGGCCTATTAGCCATTATCAGGCATCACAATGCACCTGAGTCAGCCACATGACAAGCAAAGGGTATGCACAATGAATAACTGGCTGTGATGCTGATCAAAATAATAGTGTGGGTGTGATGAATTTTGTTGCAATTCTAGAATTAATAAAAGACTAAGCTTACAAATGAAGATGTTTTTTATTCCATGCTTTTTAGTGCATTCCATCAATCAACCTATTTTGCGACACTAGAAAGTGTTATAAAGGAACAGGTTAACAAAACCTAAAATACACAGCTGTAAACAAGATATATAGACCGGGACAACTGTAGAAAATAGATTTCTGTTTGTTCTTTGTAGGATGTTGAAGGGTAGTGGGTAAAACCTATACTCTACAGATAGCACTCTGGGGTTGAGTCCTATGGGCAAGCACTTCACACTTATAGCCCTTGGACAAGACTCCTAATGCTGCTTTTCCTCCTTGTCGCTCTAAAAAAGAGTATCTGCCAAATGTAGATGTTAACCAAAGGAGGAACATGGATATGAAGTGTATTCTCCATTTGTTAGCCAGTAAAATAACAATATCATGAAAGTGCTAGATAACTGACCTCTCCTGTCCCTCTTTGACTGGCCTTTTGCTACGTCTGGCCATCTTGGATTTGTAGCTGGATCTACGAGCTGGACCCACTTTAATGGATGTGTTCTCAAAGGGTGTGGTGGTGACGGTCACTTTATTACCACTCTGAGAGACACAAAAAAAACATAGAGTTTAACATCGCATGGATTCAATTAGTGAATTGTCATCTTGGCTATTAATAATGAAAACTGACTAATCTTATGTGTGCATTATTCACCTTGAGAATGAGCTCTACCACTTCTGTATGGACCAAGCCATGCACAGACTCCCCGTTGACATGCGTGATAAGATCACCGGCACACAGACCCGCCTCTTGAGCTGGACCACCTTCTTCTACATGCTGTGATTGGACGACAAGAGCTCCATAGTTACAGACATCTATTCTAGCTCAGTGGTTCTCAAATCAGTTCTCAAAGGCCCCTGATTGCCCATACCTTTGCTCCCACACAACTCACAACACATAGGAACAGAGGAACATCTTCGGGTCCCTGATTTGAGAACCACTTCTTGGAGAAGCCTCTTTTTGGCAACATGCAAAGTTTTAATGTTATGCACTTTATACTGGTAAACGAAAAGCTCCTGTTTAAACCAAATCAAATCACCTTCTGCTTGTGGTGCAAGACTTAGTAAGATAAATGCACTATTATTATTATTATTATCATTATTATTATTATTATTCTGTCTTCACTCTCACCCAGATGATGTGGTGTACACTGTAAACGTCGCTGTCCCCCATGTAGACGCGGATGGCGCGCAGTGTAAAGCCGTATTTCTTCCCGGAACGGTGGATGGTGATTGGCGAACGAAGCACGCTGACAGCAGGGCTGTAATCCCGGCTGGGAGATGAGTCTCGTGAGGACGGGTTGGACGAAACTGAGCGAGGAGACATTGGGCTAGCCAGTGGAGAGCTAGCATGCTGCTCAACTACAGACAGACGTGTAAAGAGAGAGTTTGCAGTAAAAGGAATGAAATACGAGGTCAGCATTTAGCACCTTGTGTATCTGACCACCAAGTTTCTCAAGTGAGCAAAAGTACTGGAACTTCCTTCTAGTTTGAACTATAAATAGCTCTATGCATATCTACTCTCAGTTCGGGCTTTTGGATCTCACATGTGAAGATTGCATTTGTCGTTAAGAAGGAAGACCGGAGAGCTGTGAATAAGGTGATATTCATACCATTTTGAAGTCAAGAGGGGAAATCCATTCTAAGCATTTCACAAACATTGGCCAAAGTCAGTAGAATTATTTGGAAATTCACGAAAAAGAAAGATCCTCAGGAAAACTAGTTACATACTGGGGTCTGTGCTACTCCTTTGACTTTTCTGTTTACTTCAATGTCAAAAAAATGACAAGATCAAAAAAACTGCAAAACACAACAATGAATATCAATCAAATTCAGATCATAATGAAAGCATGAAAGCATCATCTTCTACTTCAACAAAAGTGCATTCAAGCAAGTGCTTTTTTCCAATCCTCTACCTCAGACGTGCTTGTGTTAAATAACAAATGATCAAGAAAAATGTTAAAGGAGTGGTCTTGTTTAAAGCTGATCTACACACCACCAGACACCCCCCGCCCGGTACCTGGTGGCTGAAGTGTACCTGCAGGAATGATGACAGACAGAGCGGTGGCTGATGCAGACTTGATGACTTTGTTGCCAGAGCGCGAGGATCGTTTCTCTCCGTCTCCAGAAAGCTGCTGATGCCGTGCACGCCGCAGAACCAGGTCATTGGTGGCTCGCTGGCTATGGGAGTCACCCATAGCAACAGTTTCCCGGGTGATGGGCACCGCTGGTGTTACTGCTGCCGATGGAATGGCTAATGGTGCTGAGGCCTCAGTGGGTCTGCCAGACTTATCTACAAGATTCAGGTTCAACACTCAGATGCTTCTGTCCACTATTTCAGCTAAAGTCAAGCTAAAGCTGTATTCACCTGATATTACATTTACATCTGCAGCATTTAGCAGACGTGTCCTAATTACAGGGACAGTCCCCCTGGAGCCACTCAGGGTTAAGGGTCTTGCTCAGGGACCCAGTGGTGATAGAGCTAGAGGTGGGATTCGAACCTGGGCCCTCTTGAGCCATTGGTCCATAGGCAAGTATCCTACCACTAGACCACCACCACCCCATATTAGGCAAAGTGCCAAATGAGAGAGACTGGTTCAGAGCAGAACAAAAAAAGCAAACAATATTTTTGACATAATGGGATCAAAAACAAGAACAAAGCCTTGTTGTAAAACCAATCACAATTCAGTTCAACTCAGTTCAATTCATGCAACCATGATTGATCTGTTGTCTTATTATGCACATGGAGTGAAATCAGAAGAACGTTATTAAAAGGAAATGCCACCAGTTGAAGAGAACCTTCTGACTCAGATTTTCTTTGCAGCAGCAATGACAGGAACCAAAGAATTGAACCTGAGGTTTCATATGTGATGCTAATAATTCTAAAATATTGTAAAATTAAAAAGAATTTCTTGCCCCATAATGCCTTAAACATTGAATGCCATTCAATGTTTGGCAATGACAAACATTGGGTGGTGGGTTCATAATTAATAACTTTCTGTGAAGGAGCTCATCAGACTTTCAGTTTGGCTAAAACTGTGTGCTAATGTTAATAATCCTGTGTGATGGTATGACGGTTTCAGCTCACCTGCTGCCCTCACTGCTGCCCCATCAGTTATGGTTACGCTCTGCTCTTTAACAGGTGATGGAGGTGCGGCAGCGCCCTCTAAAGATAACCCCCTGCTCTTCACTGCGCTTTGCTCAGGCTGGGTCTCTCCATTGCTCTCCAGAGGCGAGGCAAATCGGTGGGTGTCCATCAGCGCCGAAAATCGACGGCGGGCCCCCAGAGGAGGACTAGAGTCTCCTTCTGTGTAGAAAGACTCAGAGCACGACAGGCGCTTCCTGCACACAGAGAGAGAATGAGAGAAAGAGATGATCGTCTTTAACAGTCTATGATCCTTTCAGACACTGCATCTGGAATGCCTGCAGTCATCTTCTACAAGCACTTGCCAGGCAGTTTCACTGGTAAAACAAGAGCACTCGTGTTAGTGCTTAGCACTGTCGCCTACTTTTTTAGTGTAATATAAGCAGAGCACGTTAAAAAGAACCTCTTTCTGGTCCTTCCATACAAACAACTAAATCCCGAAGGGTTTTAATGAGTCCTGCATTAAGAGCGTAAATGGAGCCATAAATTAAATACTTTCCCAGCTTATCGTGCAGGAGTTTCTTTTAATGTGAGTGAAGTAAAAGAATGCATTCCATAAAAACAGTCTTTACAGCATAAGATTATCAGTTCAGAACCAGAAAAATCATTTTTTTTAATGATCTTGAGGGAAATTGTTCATCATTTTCTGCCGCTTGTCCCAAGCAGGGTCGCAGGGGGGTGCTGGAGTCCATCCCAGCTCACACAGGGCGAAGGACACGGGACACACCCTGGACAGGTCGCCAGCCCATCGCAGGGAGGAGCGAGACGGGGACGGCACCTTGCTCAAGGGTACCTCAGGGCAACCTATCGGGAAGGGGTTCAAACCCCAGATCCTCCGATCATGCAGCCAACGCCCGAACCACTAGGCCGCCGCTGCCACCGCTGCCCCTAATGAGGGAAATTGATTATTTCACATCTATTAAGTGCTGATTGGTTAGTTTAATGGCTACAGAATGCCAAATATTTGGTCATTTGCTGATCTCACAGGATGAGTGTAGGACTTACTCAATGGTAAAATGAAAGCTGAAATGTTTAAAGCCTGGTGAAACATGACTAAGAGCCAGCGATCATAAGGTTTCATGGCACCTACAGCCTTTCATGACTAATAAAAAAAAAACTCAGCTAAAATGAGGCATTTATTATCTGATAAAGGAACTAAAACAGTCTATTTGACTGATTCATGTCCGAATAAGCCTTTACAAATGCTCACAAAAGGCTTTTGCAAGTGTCATGTAGTCTTACAAATGCTGTCCTTCAGTGTTAAGACAGGTCGTGAAGGAGGACTGAGAAAGGATTCGAGGTGTTTATGTTACTATTGTGTCATGCTCTTCTTTTGTAGGTGTGTTTGAAGCCCCTCTTGTTGTCATATATGGGGGTGGACACATTGTCCATCTTTTTAAAAGGAAATGAGAAAAAGAAGAAGAATTCAATGTAAAAAACACCACTTGATGGTGTCCTGATTCTGAAACATTCACACACACACACACACACACACGTTTAAACTCACATCTCAGGAGAGCCGGTCCTCCAGCTCTTGCTGAAACTGCCGAGGCTTTCCCTCTTGGCCATTTTGTCCTCCCGTCTCCCCCTCTGCTCCCGTCTGGTCACTACAGGAGCTTTCTGCTCCAGCTGGGACAGGTGTTCCATACTGCTGTACACCTAAAAATACATCAGACCAGGTCAGACCCTCCGGCTGCACACCTGGCAGCAGAATATCACACCTGTAAGGATACCAACCAATAGCAAAACACAGCTGTGGCAACATATTTTGCTAGGTACATTAGCCTTAAAGCTCCAGAGCAAAGCTTAATCATCGAACATGGAGGTTATTGTGCAAATTATGCGAATTCGATTTTCAGACGGAGTATCGCTTTAATAGCTCCATGACTGCACTTTTCCTGGAACTACCTGCGAGGGACTGTGGAGGAAGATAGCATTGATGGTGGTCACTCAACAGTCAAATTGGCCATTACTGGAGGGATCAGGGACGATACTGGGGGGATTAAACTCTGCTGCCTGGAGCAAGGCACTTAACCCCCTGCTGCTCCAAGAAATTGTTGCTGGTAATGGAAGTCTCTGTAGATAAAAGCTTCAGCGAAATGGCATAATCTGGTATAAACATGAACATTAAATTAAGGGTGTAATCTGGCACTGGCAGATGTGCCATTCAAAATGGACAACCGTACCCCCAGAACTTCAGCTTTTTCTTCTACACAGAGGTGGACGAATGTAATTCAAATACTGTCACTATTAAAATACATCCTAAATATATACTATATATAGTATTTATATATATGCAATATATACTCATACTCATAAGCACTGCTTTGTATCTTGGTTCCAAACTTTCCTGTCATTTTTTAATGTATTGTTGATGAACAGTCCTCTTCCAGGAGGTATTTTAAACATTTTCGCTCTCATTTCCAGTCCAGTTCCTTTACCAGACTAGTTTCAGAGGCAGTGTGGGACCAGCTCCACACAAAATAGAGCAAAAGGCAGCTGATGTCCAAAGTACAACTGGAATGTCCTTCAAGAAGCCTGGAGGACGATGCCTGAAGATTTAAAGAAACAGCAAGAAAGCTCGGCTATGAGAGCTCAGGCTGTGCTGTGGAATAAAGGTGGTCGTACCAAATATTGTTTTTAAAGCTGGTTCTGGCTGGTTTTTAGCTGTTTGTAATGCACTGTATTTACATATATACTTGCACATGCTGCAGTAAATCACTGTACCTGTTTTGATTATTAAAATAATTAAAATAAACGGAATATTATCTGCATATATATCTGCTTATTAATGCACATTGCATGCTTCACAGGCAAACACAAATTACATACTAGTATTAGTACGTACTAACGTAGTATTAGTATGTACTAACGTAGTATTAGTATGTAAGATGCATCATCCAAAAAGGTGTGCAAGGGAAACCTTTTACTTTTTATGGTCATGTATCAAGGCCCTTCTTGCTACAAGTGCAAAAAAGGCAACACTAAATCAAGTGACCATCATTTCCTCACAGATGTTATTTGCGGGTTATTCAAGTGCATGTGGGGAGACTTGCAAATATGCTTTTACTTTGAGAAGATCAAGAGGCTTAGACAGAAGGGGGAGACGAAATGTTTACCTTGTTGTTACCGCCGTGTGTGTGTTTGTGTACATGTGGAGGAGTGCTCCTCTAAAGACGAATGGTTTCATCAGTCTTCCCTGTACCTACTGCTGTACAATTACCTTTATTTGAGACCTGAGCTCTCACACAGCGCAAAGTGTGTGTGTGTGTGAGTGTGTGAGTAATTAAGTGTGTGTGTGGGGGGGTCAATGAGGCACAAGTCAAGAAAATTTGGGTTATAATAGAGTTTTTTATAGACAGTAAATATACAACCATGTATAAAACTATTTTTCCCAAAAACTATCATACCAATCTGATTTTATGATCTATCTATCTATCTATCTATCTATCTATCTATCTATCTATCTATCTATAATAAGCTGCAGAGGTACTACCCTGTAAGCATTGCAAGATTGGTAAGTTTTATTTCTATGCGCTTGAGATAAAACTGCACAAACGGAGTGAATTATAACCCCTCAGAAGGCACTACATCAAATGACATTGTCTAATTATAAGAACATGGACTTCCAGAATTACTACTTACTACTATTTACTTACTACTACTACTAATTACTATTACTACTGTTATCATCAGTATTATTTCTCAGGTTGCAGTAGAAATTAAATCAGTGATCATTTTTAAATACCCAAGCTTAAAGGTTTAGTTTTATTCTGACGTTTATTATTAAAATTCATTGCCTTTGATATCTGCACCAACTTACAGGTTTCCAAGTGGTTTTTGGTCACAAGATTTAAGGTCCAGATTATACAACTTCCGCCACGCTTCTGATGCAACTTTGCCATCACGTGCAAACCACGTGACTTTCTGTATCCATTCAGTGAATCCGGAACTTAATTTATATAATAATCTTCAACGCATTTGTTACTTCCATTTCTTGTGGGACTCTTTAGGCCAACAGGGAACAGGTCCACTACTGCTTATTCCTATTTTCATTTTTCTTCTCAGAGCATAAGACCACCAGGGTCAGACGCAGCACTTCTACGACATTTTTCCTCCTCCTGACAGACCCATGCAAGGTAGTCAGCGTTGATTGGTTGGAGTCATACTCGTTGTGCTGCCAGTCTCCCAGTCAAGAGACAGCAGAAGTGTATTGCACTGGGATTAATCTGACAAGGTGGAGGTTGGTTTGAGAGAGTTCCTTGCACTCGTCCCACTCGTTTATGACAATATGTCCTTAAAAAATCGTCCATTTAAAGTTTGAGCTGAGCGAGAAGCTTCCAGTCTGGCGCTTATCTGTCAGTGTGGCTTTGCTGTTAGTTCTGTTACCTTTAAGCCCTGATGGAGTGAAGTGGTATAATGTCGTTGGGATTCAGTAGCAGTATACACTGCCTGCGGCAAGTACGTCACTCTGGATTACTCAGGAAAAAATGAAAAACTACCCCAGTTTAAATAATGCTCTTTGGCAGTAATTCACCTTCCATCTCTCCAGTAATTCATTTCCAGCAACTGCAAGCAATTTCATGATAGATTCAGCTGGGAATTAGTCCTGCAAACTGACAGCAGTTAAATGAACCCAAAATACGAGTTATAACTGGGAAGATTGGGCCCGGATGAACTCTGCAGAAGAGAATTTCACACTGAACTCATTTCTCCATTGGCATACAGCTGTGTGGCTCAAAAAGGGGATTCACATTTTGTCAGCATTCAATCTTGAGCCATGTGAACATTGTTGAGCAGCATTTGAGGGTGAGTGTGTGTACCAGTGGAAATGCCTACGCCACAGAAATTTAATTGGCCCCCAGGTTTAAGAGTTGATGACCAGGAAGATACGATTTTAGCTTTGTGAGGTGACATGCTGTACACTAATCCAGGCTTAAAATATGCTGTCCATAGACAGACGCAGACAACTCATGATCAAGTGCTAAGCATTTGTGGTCAGAATATAAAATTACATGTACATTGACGTTCATGCCATGCTTTTATCTAAAGCGCTCTACAAAAATGAGGAACCAAACTGAAGTTACAGTGCAGTAATTACATTCACTCATTCATTTTCTGAGCCGCTTATCCTAATGAGAGTGCAAAAGGCAGGGACACGCCCTGGACAGGTCGCCAGTCCATTGCAGGGTAGACACACACACAGTCACACACACACACACACACACACACACTCACACCTACGGGCAATTTATCATTTCCAGTCAACCTGACCTGCATGTCTTTGGACAGCGGGAGGAAACTGGAGCTCCCGGAGGAAACACACAGAGACAAAGTAAGAACATGTAAACTCCCCACAGAAAGGATCCAGACTGCCCCGCCTGGGAATCAAACCCAGGACCTTCTCGGTGTGAGATGACAGCGCTACACCGTGCTGTGCCGCCCCACAGTAATCACAGTAAAATTAGGTAAACAGGACAAGCGGTAAGCAAGCAGTGAGTAAGTGCGGGGTTAGCTGTGTTAGAGGAGTTGGGACAGGAGGTGTTTTCAGAAAAGGCAGGTCAATTCGCAATGACATGTAGTTGCTTTCACTTTCACTTCGCTTAATTGCCCCAGGGTTTCACTGTGTATCTGTCTCCCCATTAACATAGGTAGAATAAACATCTCAGTTAATGGGTGGATGGGTAATTATTTTTCTTAAAAGTAGGTGTGGTGATACTGTGTTGGGCAAATAAACATGGTGTGGGGGCATTTTGTGTGAACCACCCCTCTCCACACCAACCTGGCACTCCTCCGTTCACTGTTATAGCTTTGTTGAATTCATAAATTCCTTAAACCTGTTAAAGCTTCGCAAAAAATAGGCGGACAAATATCCTTCCTTTCGAGGAGTGTGTTCTCATGGCTTGGTGTGGTCTGAATCAATTCCTAAAGAAGGGTAAAAGAGTAAAATCACCATGAGGAGTGGGCAGGCTTGTGCTTTTCCAAGACCTCCCGAAAGGTCTCGCTCGAGCTCAGTAATTACAACCTTTTGATCTTTCACTCTTTCATGAGCACCACTTCACAGTTGCAGAGCGAGAGACACAGAGGAAGGACAGAGAGAGGATGAGAGAGTAGGATAAAATAGAAAAAAGTGACATGCTGACATTTAAGAAACAACCAGCTGATGAAACAGAAAGACAGAGGGAGAGAAAGAGGCGGCATGTCAAATATTTCAACCTAACTTCTGAATGGTGAGTAAGAGACGGAGAGAGAGAGAAAGGCAGAGAGAGACAGACAAAGAGATTGAGGTCTTGGCCTTGAAATGTCAGGAGAAAGCGAGAGTGAGAATGTGAAGCATGAGGAAAAGAGAGCCGCAGAAATGCTGAGCATAAGATAGATACACATCCTACGATCATTTGATCAAAAACCCTCCCTGGAGCTCCCCTTTGTCTGTATACAGTTAGAGGCATTAGCCCATCTGCTGATGCACAGTTTGTGTTAATCCGCAAGACCTCTTAAGTGTTATCTGGCACATTAGCAGCAGATACTTGAAGTCCTTGAACTTGTGAGGTGGGCCTCCATGAATTTCGTTTTTTGAGCATATGCCACAGCTGTTTGATCAGATCGAGAACTGGAGAATTTGAAGGCCAGCATAACATCTTGAACTTATTGGTCATGTTCCTCAAAGATCCTGAACAATCTTCTCAATGTAGCAGGGAGCCTTATGCTGTGGAAAGATGCCGCTATCATTAGGGAACGCTGTTGCTATGAAGAGGTACTTGGTCTGCAACAATGTTAAGGTTGGTGGTGTCTTATGAACATCCACAGGACCTAAGGTTCCACAGAAGAACAATGACCTTCTTTACATTTTGCACCCTGGCGTCATCTCTTTCCCGGGTAAACGACTAGCCTTTGTTCCACATTTTGAGCACCCGTGATCGTTGGGGTTTACCGGTTGTCCTTTCTTGCATCCTTTTGGTAGGAACCAACCACCACGTTGTATTACGCAAGTGAAAAAGAAGAAAACAATTATAGCTGCTGTGCTGACCTTGCTGAAGCGTGGAGAGCAGGAGGAGAACTGTCGGATTTCCACCGGCTCGTCATCGTTTGTGTCGTCCTCGTCGTACGAGTTTATGTGCCGATAACGTTCAGAGCGAGCTTTGAAAGAGAGAGATTTCGTGTGAAGAGGAAGTGCTTTAACTGCGGATTGTGTCAAAATATTTATTCTATATTTTATGGCTTTCACATCATTTGAAAGCGCAAGTTGCTCTTTATAGAACATTCGAAAAAAGTAAATTGGCTACAAAGTTCTTCTTGTATAAAGTTAGTACGATACGATATCTGAACTGGAACAGTTCCAACGCTGTAACCGAAACAATCTTAGAAATAATAAAGGTTCTCTCCTAACAGCTGGCAGGTGCTGTGTGAACAGGAGGAAGCTCACTGTCAAAGTAGCTGGTGTCCTCCTCCGACTCCAAGTGAGGGATAAACTCAGCCTTCTGCCTCAGCAAACTGTTCCAGTCCAGATCAGCGAAAAACGAGTGCTGCTTCACTTCGTAGGCGCCACCTGTTAACAAAGAAAGCACAAACAACCAAAAACAACACAGTGGAATACATTTTACAGGTATTAATTCATACTTCATCCATCCATCCATCCATCCATCCATCCTTTCACAGGACATTGCATTCACCCATGCATCGCCACATCCATTTATCCAATCTCCCATCCTTTCATTTATCACAAATTCTATTCTATTATAGCCTCTCCTGCAATTTATCACTAATCTATATATCCATCATTTCACTTGTGTTTTCACTTGTATCCATCCATCCATCCATCCATCCACCCATCCTCTATAGCCCAGTCCTTTCATTATTCCATTTTCTATCTAATCATAACATCTTTTAAGAGCTACACTTTCATTTGTCATTCCATTCATCCATCATTTTATATTTATAGATATTTATTGATAACATATATATATATATATATATATATATATATATATATATATATATATATATATATATATATATATATATATATATATATATATATATATATATATATATATATATATATATACACACACACACACACACACACACAGAAATAAATATATATATATATCTGTGTGTTTGTGGCCTGTGGGTCTCACTAACCCCCTTAACTCATACCCTCCCTCCAACCATTTATGAACAAAGAAAGACGCTGAATAGCTGAATAAAGTGATGGAGCAGCCAGAGAAAGAAAAACATGCCCAATATGTGGAGCATGACTAAACTATAACCTACAATTAAACCCCTAAAACCAAAAAAGGGACAAAAGCATTACCATTAAAACATGCTTCAAATTCAAAGAAAAACGATCCTGTTTGGATCACTGCATAACAATAATAACAATAACAATAATAATAATAATAATAATAATCATCATCATCATCATCATCATCATCATCATCATCATCATCTTCTTCTTCTTCTTCTTCTTCTTCTTCTTCTTCTTCTTCTTCTTCTTCTTC
>CM029386.1:19226563-19237650 GCA_017165825.1 Hepsetus odoe
ACAGTACTGTGCAAAAGTTTTAGGCAGGTGTGAAAAAATGCTGTAAACAAAGAATGCTTTCAGAAATGGAAGTGTTGATCATTTATTTTCATCAATCAACAAAATGCAGCGAATGAACAAAAGAGAATCTAAATCAAATCAGTATTTGTTGTGACCACCCTTTGCCTTCAAAACAGCATCAATTCAAATCAGTTTTTGAAGGAGCTCGGCTGGTCGGTTGTTCCAAACATGACTGTGTTTCTCCTCCGTGTGACGTTGATGATCATCAGCACCTGTTTGGTAAAATTGGTTGATCAGACACCGACTATCATCCTACAGAATCCCTGACTTTGTTCAAGTGTACCTAGAAGAAGTGATGCTGGTTTGAAGGCAAAAGGTAATAACACCAAATATTGATTTGATTGAGAGTTTTCTTTTCTTCGCTCACATATATATATATCTCCCCTGACTTTCATATATCATTGGTGGTGGTCTAGTGGTAGGGTACTTGCCTATGGATCCAGAGGTCCCCAGTTCGAATCCCACCTCTAGTACTACCACCATTGGGTTCCTGAGCAAGACCCTTAACCCTGAGTTGCTCCAGGGGGACTGTCCCTGTAATTAGGACCTGTAAGTCGCTCTAGATAAGAGCGTCTGCTAAATGCTGTAAATGTAAGTACAAATCTATTTAATTTGCCCATCTATTTTCAAAACATCTGTCTGTCTATTCATCTGTATATCCATTCATAAAGTTCCCTTTATCAGTCCATTTGCCCATCCACTTGTAATCACCATCCAGGCATCTATTTACACATCTCATCCATCCATCTATCTATCTATCTCTTTATACTTTCATTTAGCATCCAAGCATCCTTCCATCCATCCATTTCTCAATAGTTAAATTTGTCGTTCCATGTGTCATTCATCATACATTGATCATTTCTTCTTTCTATCACTTCACTTATCCATCTTTATATCAATCCATTCACTGAAGTACATACCTGTCCCTAATCTCACCAGAGGGTTGGTCTGCAGCAATGTGGAAATGAGGTTCTGGGCATCGCTGGGCAAAGCTTCATCTCCTTCTGGCCAGGCAATGTCATCTACACACACACACACACAACAAACACTGAGTGAGAAGGCTAGCCTATGCTGTGCTATGCTGAGAGAATTTAGACGCATGGTTGTTTTCTGAAAGTTAGAAAAGTTGTTAAGGTCAGCCAAACCTCAGTTAAGGACAGCCCTGTGTTTTGTTAGGTATCACAATTTCCTTCACAACTGAATTAATTTTAAAGCTCTAATTCAGACCAAAGCATGTCTGGACACAGGCTGTGAATTTTGGGTGGGAAAGGGGATTGAGAAACATCTCCTGAGAGACAAATATATATTATATAAATAAACGACACTAAAGTTGTGATATCTGCTAAACAGGCTGTTCAGATATATAATTCTATGGCTCACCTGAGATCACCTGGCCGAAAAGCTCCTCAGGTGTGTCCCCAAAGAAAGGCACACAGCCCACCAGAAACTCATAGAGGATGATACCCATGGCCCACCAGTCCACAGGCTTACCATAACCCTGCCGCAGGATCACCTCCGGGGCAATGTACTCAGGGGTCCCACACACCTGACAGTGAGAACGTGTTAAAATCTGCTCTCTGCTAAATTTTCCATAATTCCACTCAAATTACCCAAGCATTAGCATATCTTTAAAGGGCTCATGTTTGACTCTTTATTAATAGCATATCCACCATTCCTGACCTGAATATTGCCAGGAGATTCAAAGATTTTCTTCCCTGAAGTCTGCTTGCAACATTGCGTGGGCAGTCATATATACCTGTTCATGGTTTTGACATCACAGTCTGTTTTTTAAGCTTGGCTGTCATGCATTAACTGGGAAAAGAATGGTACATGTAGAAGCTTCCATCCATTTTCTGCCGCATGTCCCAAACGGGGTCCTGCTGGTGTCCAATCCAGCGCACACAGGGCGAGGACGGGGGACGCACCCTGGACAGGTCGCCAGCCCATCGCAGGGAGGAGCGGGACGGGGACGGCACCTTGCTCAAGGGTACCTCAGGGCAACCCATTGGGAAGGGGTTCGAACCCCCGATTCTCTGATCACTAGGCCAACGCCCGAACCACTAGGCCACCGCTGCCCCACATGTAGAGGCGTAATGTCTAAATCCAATTTTGTTCTTTTAATATGCTCAAAGTTAAAAACATGCAGTGTTATGTAAATGTTGTCACAGATTCAAAAAGTACCATTCACTCATACAATCAGTATCTGGAAACTACACTTCAATTCAATATTCCAAAATATTTTCCAGAAACCAAAATTCAATTCAATATTCTTGTGATGTGAAAAAATAACAAAATGTACATTTGTTCTGCCTATTCAGATTCCCACAGGGCTTCGCCAATCAAATCAAAGCTGTAAGTTTGGACTATTGTATCAGTTCGGACTATTTCTGAAATTCGACACAATGCAGGAAAGCAGAACGGAGGTTGTAAACACAGATCAGTCTAACGGGCAAAGTAACCAAGGCGGGATGTATAACTGCATAAGACACTGACAAACGAAAGTGTGAAACAACAGGAGAATTGATGGATGGATGGATGGATGAATGGATGGATGGTTGGATGTATGGATTGATGGATGGACAGAAGAATGGATGGTTGCATGGATGGATTGATGGTCAGAAGGATGGATGGTTGCATGGATGGTTGTAGGACAGATGGATGGGTGGATGCATGAATGGATGGATGGATGGATGGATGGATGGGTGAATGGATGGATGGTTGGATGGATAGATGGTCAGAAGGATGGATGGTTGCATGGATGGTTGTAGGACAGATAAATGGGTGGATGCATGAATGGTTGCATGGATGGTTGAAGGACAGATGGATGGGTGGATGCATGGATGGCTGGATGGATGAATGGATGGATGCATGAATGGCTGGATGGATGGATGGATGAATGGATGGACAAACATGATGGAAGATGAGATGGATATAGGAATGTAATAATTTTACATAAATCACCTCAAGGATTTTCAGAAGAAAAAAAAAACCCCAATAAAAACAGAATAAAGGCCCTTAAAAGATGAAGTGATCTCTGATTCATAACATTGCAAGCTGTACAAAAGCTCTGTGTAGAAGACCTTGCAAGGCTCCCAGTATCGACTCAAAAAAGACTTTAATATAATCCCTTACATTCACCTAGACATCACCACATCTAATGATCCTGAGCTATTCGGGTACCTGCTTGTCCAGGAACTCGCGAGCATCCTTCTCAATGTGGCCCTCGTACAGGTTTGTGGTAAGACTCATTAAACCCATCTTAGAGAGTCCGAAATCAGTCAGCTTAATGTGGCCCATAGACGTGATCAGCAGGCTGAAGGAATAACGAAAAGAAAGCCAGGGAAGGAATCACAATGGGCAATTCCAATAGTGCGTTTGTAATGTGTCAATTTTTCAAATGTACATAATCGCATGAAAAACACACTCTTTTGGGGAAAGGTGGGAACTGTGTCAGTTCAAAGTCTTGATTTGTCACAGTAGCCCTCCTGTCCAGTAGAGGGAGCTGTATTGTCACTCACTTGTCTGGTTTGAGGTCCCGGTGTACGATGCCGTAATTATGGAGATACTCTAGAGCCAGGACCGTCTCTGCAAAGTACATACGAGCCATTTCCACTGGCAAAGCCCCGATGTTCTTCAACAAGGTGGCACAGTCTCCGCCTAGAGGGCAAAGTGAAAGTTGGCCAATAGTGGCGCATTTACACAAAGACGTAAATGTGTGCACACTTAAGAAAGCCGAAGAGGCCTAAAATATCTCTAAAACATCTAACCTGAGCTGTCCCTCTAATATACTCATTTCTAAGCCTGTCCATCCTCGTCACAGCCAATGAAGATCTCAGCATCTTTACCTCTGACACCTCCAGCTCTTCCAGTCTTTTCGTCAGTTCCAATATAAACCTCTTCAAAAGAGGAGTCCCAACAGTGAATCCTCCAGCTCCATTTCTTCCTGTATTCTGCATCTTCCTCTTTTACACTGACCATCTGCATGTCCTCTATCGCCACGTCCATAAACCTCCTCTTTGTCTTTCCTCTTCCTCCTCTTGTCTTCTAGCCTGGCAGCTGCATCTTCAACATTCTTTTCCTGATATGCTCCTCTCCTCTGCACATGCCCAAACCATGCAATCTGTGCCTTGGCTCTCTGGACATCTTCAGCAACAGTCCATGAGTGTTAACTAGCTAACATAATAAAAATAATAAGAAGAAAAACTAGGCAGCCTGACATGTAGAACCAGCATTAAGTTGGCTGTTGTCCTTTAAACTACACCCCCACTTATAGATACATCCTCAGGATGGGGGAGCCCAGTAATCAGGATAAGAAATCTGCCTAGTCTAGAGACCACACCAAGGTTGGAGATGCTTTAAAGCAGATTTATGGATTCTATTTATTTTTGGTGATAGAAGGCAGACTGCGGAAGCCGAGGTGGGGCTAAATGTCTGAAGAGTGACCAGAAAAGTCAGTAATTATCTCTCTGACACACACAGTCCAGTGACTTTTATATCAGCACCAGTGTGTCACTGTGTACACACACTGAGGAGTCATCAGTCTGCTGAGTGACCGAGAGACAGAGGAAAGGGTGAAGCAGCAAAGGAAGAGCCAGACAGAGAGAGTAAAGCAGACAGATGGATAGAGAGTGAGAGAGAGAGAGAGAGAGAGAAAGTAAGAGACACTGGTAGACCGCTAGAGTTTTTCTCAGGGTCATCTCTGTCAGCAGTGTCAGCATTTCTGCACAGAACTGAAAGTGAATACACGGTATACCTGCCCTCCAGCAGAGCACACACGATCATATTGGAGCTCAATATCATTTCGGGGACAAATATAAGGATGATTTGTTCATCATTTCACATAATTTCCACATTCATTTCCATTAAAGAGGTAATACATCTGATAAAGGTACTATTTTGGAATGAAATTCCTGTGCTTACACACATTGCGAACACTGAGTTGAGAATTTGTTCTCTATATATAACTGATTTTAGGAGCTGGAGCAATGGGCTGCATACCTGCACTCAGTGGAGGGGTTAAGTGGAACCACCATTGGGTTCCTGAGCATTGTTTTTGTACATATTGTGTGCATTTCCATGTGTGTGTGTGTGTGTTTCTCACCCTCCACATACTCCATGACCATGCAGAGGTGTCTGCGTGTCTCGAACGAGCAGAACATGCTGACCACAAACGGATTCTCAGCAAAGGTCAGGATGTCTCTCTCCACAAACGCCTGCTGGATCTGATTCCTCAGAATCAGGTTCTGCTTGTTGATCTTCTTCATCGCAAAACGCTGCCGTGTCTCTCTGTGCCTGACCAGATACACCGCCCTGCAGAAAGAGGGAGAGATGGAGGACCTCTGTTCCCACCTTGAAAGGCCTTGGTGTATTTGCTTCAAAAGAAAGGGATATTGAAATGTTGCTTAACAGCAGACAGTGTTCATACTCACCCATATGCCCCATTGCTGATGAGTTTGATCGTCTGAAAGTCGGATTCACAGGGTGGTTTGATGGCCTTCACTTTTCCCTTAAAAAAAAAAAAACGGCTACAGTTGAGATCCCTCCCAACACTCTTCCACACCAGCCTGTCAGCTCACTTTCATCTCTAATGATCCAAACAGATTGTTCGACGGCCAGCAACTGGACTGTCACTAATTTAAAAAAATGTATCTGGACTGAAAGATTTGAAGCCTCGTTATATAACACACTTTCATAACAGCAGTGAGCACAGAACACACTCATGAACACACACGCCCACACCGACCAGCTTGTCTCATTAAATGTTGTAAAGCCAGTAACTTGGAACGTGGATCAAATTAAATCTATTCCCAGCCACTCATTACGCCGAGAAAATTAGCTGGGAAAAAAGCACACATATAAAATACACACAAACACACACACACACACACACACTTGTTTTTAAACTACTTACATACATAAGGATTAATAAAATGTCCCATATTTTTCCCATACATGTCAAAAAATGTTATTTTTTTACAAGAACCTTAAAGTAACTTTTTTGCATCAAACACACACACACACACACACACACACACACACATCTCACCTCAGCTGAGTCATCTGTCTCAGGTGTGTGTGGTCCCTCACTGTCATAGCTGTCCAGGTTCACCATTTCTACCCAAGCAGAGAGCAAATCACAAACACATCAACAATAACGTCCCACAGACTGCTTCTGGAAACACACAGCCCAGATTTCAACTTTACACAGCTGGAAAGCTGCACCTCCTTCAGCTGGAAAGAGCATTTTATATAAAGTTTACAAAGTAACAGAAAGTTCACTGATAAAAATGTCAGTTTATTTAAGACATTACACACCTGCCTCGGTCACCACGCAACTCTTACAGAGGGAGCGAGAGCCGCAGGCAGAAAGAGAGAGCGAGGGAGAGGTAGAGTGGAGGAGAGAGAGATGGAGACCCAACACCCTTTCCAGATACTGTTGTGCATATATGCATATATATGTGTATTCATTTCATGAATATGTTCGGTTTCGGGCCGTGCACTGGGTACCGCTGTCGCCTCACAGTGTGAAGGTCTGGGTTCGATTCCCTGGAGGGACAGTCCGGTTTCCTCCCGCCATCCAAAGACGTGCACGTCAGGTGGACTGGAGACGCTAAATCGTCCTATATGTGAGTGCGTGTGTGACTGTGTTTGTCTGTCTGCCCTGTGATGGACTGGCGGCCCGTCCAGAGTGCCCCCACCTTTCGCCCTGTGAGAGCTGGGACAGACTCCAGCACCGCCAGAGACACTAATCGGGACAAGCGGCTCAGAAAACGAGCGTGTGGGTGCGTGTTCAGTTTCACCAATCAACAGTTACATCCGTGGAAAGATACAGAAGCAGGTTCTCTGTAGACGGTGTTCACTTATTTTCACTCAGAACATCAACCATGTGAAGATGTTTCCACTATTAATATTCAATTATCCAGAAGTTTTTAAAAATGGATGGATCACCCCATTTTTTGTCACATGAAATTTACTCCTACATTCATTTATAGTGGGCCTGCCATGGGACTTCTCTCTTCTCTCCCTCTTCCTCCTCATCTGTACTCGATGCTACTTTGTGGTGCTGTTTGTTGCCTTCCTATCTATTGTGTTCCTTTTTGACTCCCTGTTTGACCCTCTGCGCATACTCTTACCCTCCAAGGGGTCTCTGGTCAGGCCCAGCTGGCTGATGATGTAGCGTGGGATGTCCGTCTTCATTAAATGCCCCTCTTTGGCGTGGTCCTCCGCCGCCTCCAGCAGGTGGTAAAACTCCTCGGGGTTAAACTCCTGTGCAGTGCAGAAAAGCGTGAGATAAAGGCGTGTTATCAATGTATCCTTTAGAGGGTCTGCATGGACACGCGTGGACAAACTGAACAGTTTTGGCATTTTTGAAAAAGAGTTTAAGTTGATGGTATTTAACCTTTTCTCAGTTACAAAATGTCCCACTGATTGCCCAATCGCTACAGTCCAAACTGACTCACAACATTCATGGATGTTGCATCACAACTGTAAATGGACACGAAGCTGCAAAACTGGCCTCTTTTGAAATCGCCATGTTGTGACATCACAACCATATTTGGGAAACTAAGCTGCAAAAACGCCCTTTCGAGTTCATGAAGCTCCCATCATCAACTTAGTTTCCTTTCACGGATGATTTTGGTGGGGGAGCGAATGGCAAATCACGATTTCGATTTTGATTAGGAGCCACGAACTGGTTTCCAGAAAATGTCCGACACAGAGCTGACCATAATGGACTTTCGTGGGATTTAAAGGGCTCATGTCCTAGTAAACAATCTTCTATAAAAGAGTTTTTATAGAAATATTGTTGAGTTTTTAGTGCTCAACTCGATCCACGCAGTCAATATGTAGACGAGCTGCACAAACGGGCCGCTTTGACTGCTAAAACATCCTGCAATTATCAGATTTCATCAAGTTAGCAAGTGATTTATTTAAAGGCTTTAAAGTGTTTTTATTTCATAGAGCTGTTTCTGATCGTTGAGTCGTGTGCATTAGCATTTAATGCACACCTAGATTATTTTAATGACCCTCCTGGTGGCTGTGATATGGCATCATTTTTAAGCAAATTAATAACTCACTGTGAGAGGCAGCCAGCCTTTTCACAGCAGGGTTAGTTGATGAATAAGAAAAGGCGCCCATGTGCTTCATTTTTTTCTTGCATTTTATTTTATGAGGTCCTCTATAACGATCACGTACCATAAACAGTCGTTCCTCATTTCTGCATGACCGTTTTCCAGCCCCTCTTGGTTATTGTGTGAAGCTGAAATATGCAAATGACTTCTGATTGGCGTCTTCTTTTGTGCCTCGTTTAAAAAGCGCTCTGGACTGAAACACTCCCTAAAATTTTCCGCTTGGAAGGATGAGGCTGGACGGGATAGATGGATAAACTGTATATAAATATATACCCATTTTGGTGATCTCAAAGTAACAATTCGTTCAAAAAGGGATCTCTTTGTTGCTTCATCTTAGGCTGTGATTTGAAACTTCAACCGTTTTTACAAAAATTGAGGAAAGATGATTCTTTTTTTTTTATAAATAAAAGAAAAATAAAAAAAGAATGATAATACAGCATTAAAAAATATAGGAAAACACGTTTCCAGATTAACACTCGTGACTGTGATCCTCTGGACTTTTAAACCTTTTCATTAGTTTTGCCTCTGTGTTGGTGTATTGTGAATTTAGGGAAAAGGAAAAAGGCTGCAGGAAGCTGGGAGACTGACAGGCCCTCCGCCCCTCAGAGACGCAGTTAATAAACTCACGATGGAGAACACGCCGGCTCAGGGAACAGGCCACAGCAAGATCCCCCAGCAGACTCTTCAGCAGAAGGGTCAGGGTGACAGAAAGAATGAAAGACTCGCACATCGCACAGGTAATATGCTCTCTCTCTCTCACTGTCTGGCTCGGTGACATTCTCGATCACCCACCCAAAGGAAAACCGGAATACCGAATACGCCGCTTGTATCAGGACCTTTTGTATTTGATCAAAATTGTGTCTTATTGTCTTCTCCAACAACTATGGACAACCTATGCCAGCAGTAAAAGGACCATCACACATCTACTATATCCAACACTTGACCCCATCACTTGGGTCGCTATGGCAACAGAAGCAGCAGGAGGTAGGTGCAGCAGGAGAGCCATAAACTGCACAGTCTATAATATAGTATTAATAAACCGGAAATAACACACTGCAATCCTTACATCATTTCTGAGATTAACTGTAATCTTCTCACTGATTACCTTTGATTATTCTCAAAGGTATCTCGCTCAGAGTGCCTGGATTATGTAATCTGGATTACATGCAGTCCTACCCACTGAGTGGAGTAAAAGTGGAGTAAAAAGATAAAAACATTCACAGCCAATGGAAGATCTCGTATTTTGCCAAATCATGGAAAACTAACCCTTCTGGCATTTTCAAATTATATCAAGAAATTAAAAAAACACCAAAAAAAAAAAGGGAGATGCAAAGCATCGAAATTATTCAGATTACTTTTTGATTCTAATAATCCAAAAATAAAAATTCTTAGTAGTAAAAAGTTCTACTTCTATGCTCTCCCTGCAGAGCGTGTGTCAGAATACTGCAAATAAGTGCAAGTTTTTAATAAAACATTTCAGGAATAGTTCCGTATTTATTACGAGTTCAGTGTTTTGCTGAAATAACAATAAAAGGCGGAAATAAGGAAATAAAAGGAAGTCTTTCTGTGATAATGTTTATGAACAATTCACAACTGAAGCCCTTTTGTGTGTGTTGTGTGTGTTGTGTGTGTGTGTGAGTGTGAGTGAGTGTGAGTGTGGAATGTGCTCACCAGACACTCCAGCAGCCTGGCGGGCCGAGAGATAATGATGAAGAGCTTCTTCACCAGTTCTGTTACAAAGGTCAGCTCAGAACTCTCCGAACGCTCATGTGCCTGAAAAATGAGAGCGAGAGAGAGAGAGAGAGAGAGAGAGCGAGAGAGAGAGAGAGAGAGAGAGAGAGAGAGAGAGAGAGAGATACTTATCAGTTCCCATTTAAGGTAGGAAGCTGAATTTATTGTTCTGAAAGAGGAACAAACACATTTGACCTTTTTTGTGCCAGAAGGTTTTCCATAGTTTTTAAAAAACTATTTTCCAATTTTTCCAATAAATCCAATTTTTTAAAAAATCCCATCAGTACCAATGACATCTGGGCATTTTACAAAAATGACAACCAAAATCGTCTACCCACCAACATACAGCCATGCATTCCCTTCAAACTAACAAACCAATACAGTCTACCGCCAATCCGTAAACCTTTCCTTTCAAAATCCCAAACTATTCACACTAAACTACTGCTTTACTGATTTACTAAACTATTGGTTCTCAAGCCAGACCTCAGGCTGTCCACACTTTTGCTCAAATCAAAAACAACCTTGAAAAATGCAGACTGTCTGTGGTTCCCTGAGGACCAGCTTGAGAACCACTGCACTAAACATTTCTCTTCAAATTCTTTCTCTTCTCTGCCACACGAACACACATTAACACACTAACATATCCAACAGGAACGGTCCACTCTGCTCACTTACTTCCACAAGCAGCAGCTACAAAGTGAAAGTGACTATTCTTGTCATTGCGAGGTCACAGCACAGCACACAGTGAACCACCACGAAATCGGACCTCTGCATTTAACCCATGCACACACCTTGCAGCAGGGGGCAGCTATGAAAGCACCCGGGGAGCAGTGATGGGGACGGTACCTTGCTCAAGGGTACCTCAGGGCAACCTACAGGTAAAGGGTTTTAACCCACAATCTTCCGATCCTGTGCCCAATGCTCTTAAACACTAGGCCACCGCTGCCCCGAACACAAATACAAATACCACATACTGAAAAAAATACTGAACTATAGGCTGTCAGATGAGGCACTTCTATATTGTAATATTGGACGGTGTCTGTAAAAGCATGTACATTTTCAGTGGTGATATTTGATTTAGGTCTTTTGGTTTTTGATTCTGAAACAACAATGTAAGCAGCCAATATTCTAGAAAAAGAAGAAGATGATTGCTTAAAAGTAAACTAA
>CM029386.1:19239645-19263782 GCA_017165825.1 Hepsetus odoe
GCGAGAGAGAGAGAGAGAGAGAGAGAGAGAGAGAGAGAGAGAGAGAGAGAGAGAGAGGAAAAAACAAAAATTTGTGGCTGGATTACACTACACTACAACCTGCAGTGCGTAGCATGCAGGAATGAAGCTAAAATCTAAAATCTGAAGTTTTCATATCATTTGATATCATATACTCATCATAAAAAAAACTCTTTGGCAACAATTGGTCTTATTTTTGGAGGGAGCTTGGTGATATTGGACTGCTTCTCTCTAAACGGGTATGGGTTCTGGGGTATTATATGTCATGAAAGGAAACGTGAATGGTGAGATGCACTGGCAGATGGTAGAAGAGAATTTAACACTATTTGCCAAGTAGGGAGACAAAAAAGACGGTTTCATCAAGACAACTGCAAATGCAGCCAAAATAAATCAAGACTGATTGAATGAAGGTGCTTGTAAAGCCTTCCAAATCTTGAAAGGCTAAAAATGTAATGAAAGTTTTGAAAATGGCAGAAGATCAAAGGGCTCACGTAACTTCAGATACATTCAGTAATTTACTTTTTGCAAGTTTCGGAGAAAGTCTCGCCTCCGCGTTGTTGCAACCATGAAGCTTAAGATCATGGAAACAAGTGCTGCGCTGATTACACACTCAGTATTATACGACTGATGAAGGTACCGCGGGGTTCGGGTCTTTAAGGTAACCTAACCTTTACACAGAGCAGAATAGAGCGGCGTGTCCACGAGAAGTCTCCAGCCAGCTTTCCTTACTGTGCCTTTAAGACTCGTGCATGGTAATGAGCTTTTTTCTGATTGGCTGCTTTGCACCGCCTCATTCAAAAGCTCTCACACACTCACATCATGTAGCAGTTTCTCCAGGTTCTCTTGCAGCTCATAGAAATAGACGGTAGTGATGAGTCCTTCGTGTGATTTGGTCAGGCAGTCCCGGGACAGCTCAATGATTTGATGGTGTATGAAGCTCAGGACGCCATCGGCCAGCGGGAGCACGTTCTCTGGAGAGTACGACTGGGCAAACTCTGCCAAACGCTCTTCCATCTGAGCTGTAGCCTGCATTCGCCAAAAACAAACAATCGTACTGAAACTGACTAAATAAATATCCATCCTTCCTTCTGTAAAAGCGCTTCTCTGCGACCAGGTAGCAGAGAAATGTGTATAATTAATGCACACATGTATATATATATATATATATTTATGTGTGTGTGTGTGTGTGTGTGTTTATACCCTAAAGAGATTAACTTAATTAACTTAATTTGCAATGGGGAGATTAAAGTTTTCCTATAAGTGTGTGTGCATATATTTGTGTGTGTGTGTGTGTGTGTGTGTGTGTGTGTGTTCTTCACTGACCTTTGGGAACCGCTCCTTATATACATGGTTCATCATGACAATTTCATTGTCGTAGCAGGAAGGCGAGCGACCCGGACTATAAATAAGGTGAGAATGAGAATGGAAAAAACAAAGAAACAGATTGACAGAGCGGGCGAGGGAGGGAGATGGAGAGAGAGGGATAGAGAAGGAGAAGGGGAGAGAGAGAAAGAGAGAAAAAGAGAGATTACCAATCAATTAGGACTATGTATGTGGCTTCTTGTGCATGTGGAGGTGTGAGTGTGTGTGAGTGAGTGTGTGTTTGTAGGTGTGTGAGTGTGTGCGTGTTTGTAGGTGTGAGTGCGTGTGTGTGTTACCTGAGGCTGCGTGAGCGTGGTCGTATGTGTGGTGAGCGGCGGCCATCGTCATCTGTGATGCTCTCAGTGCTGCCGAAGTGTTTGGACAGGAAGTGCAGCTCATCCATTGTGGGCTGGAAGGGCAGCTGGTGCAGTCGCTCCTGAGAAGAGCTTGAAGACTGAAAGAAGCACACAGTGCATAGAGGGAGCGAGGGAGAGAAAGAGCGACACAGACAGAGAGAGAGAGAGAGAGAGAGAGAGAGAGAGAGAGAGAGAGAGAATTAGATAAGAATAGATTACTGTTTTAGCCCCCAGCACACCTGAGCCAGGTAAACACTGTGGAGACTTTTATTATGAAGTTATGATTTATTACGATGTTAACTAACTAACTAAGTTAATTAACTAACTGAAGTTAGAGCTACATCAATTTATAGAACACTGTTCATTCTTTTCACTTTGTTTGCCTACTAAAGAGGTTGGAGGACATTTTACACTCACTCACTCATTTTCTGAGCTGCTTGCTCATGGCTCGTGGGTGATGCTGGAGCCTATCCCAGCTCTCACAGGGCGAAAGGTGGGGAAACACCCTGGACAGATCGCAAGTCCATCCCAAAGACATACGCACGCACACACACACACACACACACACACAAACACACACACCTAGGAGGCCATTTAGAATCTCAAATCCACCTGACCAGTCACTTGCACTTCATTTGCACTTCATTATGGTGGCACAGACTTTAGGACAGACTGTGACTAACTTGTAGAAGTTCTGGAGATGAATATTTTATGGAATCAGTTTGGGTGACACTCCACTTCTGGTGTACTGACTTTGATGTAAGGCTGAAAAAAAAATGTGCAAATCTGATTTGTAAACTTGAATTGCCGCTGAATCGTCCCTTTAAATCTGCAGTCCTTTGCTGTCCAGTGTGTTCTGATGTTAAACGTTTTTGACTTCCTCTAGCACGAAGCTAATCCATCTCTCTGGGACCCCCTAATGGACCACGTTTCTGCCCCAAACCATCTTGCAGCGAGTGAGGATGGAGAAAAAGAACACTACATTAACACACGCTCCTGATTGAATAACTGAACGAGCAAACATTTTCCCACTGGGCAAAACGTCTTAAACCAAGAACATGGTGGTGTCTCTCTCTCTCTCTCTCTCTCTCTCTGTCTCTCTGTGTCTCTCTCTCTCTCTCTCTCTCTCTCTCTCTCCCTTTGGCTCAGTGTTATAGCGTTAATGACTTAAACCTCACATCCATCTCATCCATCAGCAGTGTCGCTCCGCTCAACTGGGATCAATCATCCCTTATTGTTACTGAGACGGAGACGCCGTGTGGACAATGAGCTTTATCTTTATCTGTGTCCTGCCCCTCAGTGCTCCTTCTGTCATCCATGCTCTACTGCTCTCTTCCCTTCATCCTTTTCTCCTGTCATTTACTTCATCGGGTTCACCCCTTTGTAGCTAATCGACTGGCTAATGAAGCGTGTAAGAGAGGAGAGTGAGAAAGACAGAGTGAGAGAGAGAGAGCGAGAGAGAGAGCGAGAGAGAGAGAGCGAGAGAGAGAGCGAGAGAGAGAGAGAGAGAGAGAGAGAGAGAAAGAGAATTTGTGAAATTTGATTTTTTTCTGTTTTGTGAAATTTAGAAAAACAGAATTCACTTCAATGCCTCCTCTCCTTCTCCCTGTCTCTCTCCTTCTCTCTTTCTGTCTCTCTCTGTTTCTCTCTCTCTCTCCTTCTCTCTCTCTCTCTTTCTCTGAATCCTGAATAAATTCCTATAATAAAGAGAAGATGGTAATTCTTGCCCTTTTGAATACACTTGAATGCTTGAATGTAGGCCTTTAAAGAAAGCGTGTGTGTGTGTGTGTGTGTCTATGTGTGTGTGTGTGTGTGTGAGTGAGTGTGTGTTTGTATGTGTGTGTCTGTGTGGCTGTGTGTGTGCGCACAAGTGACTTTCAATTAAATGAAAAAGATAAGATCAGCTTCACAACAGGAGTTTACTAACAGCATATCAAGAATTAAATATGCAAATCCATGCTAATGTACCCTTCAACGAGAGATCCATATTCATGCACGGAATACAGAGTGGTAGTGATCTCATTATCCTCAGAGAAAAAGACTCACTAAATATAAACTCCGCTCCTCAAGCTGCAAAAGTTTTCCTTGCAGAGCTTTGATCTCGGTGAAAATAAGTGATAAAAACAGCAGAAACTGTTTTTATAATGAAAATGAATAATAAAGAACGCCGAAACGGCTGTAAAACAAAAATGCAAATGTGTTCTTAACTTCTGTGAAGAAATCAAAAACACCAAAAATATAATTAATAGCGAAGCCAAAATCAGGCATACAAGCTTGTTTTAATGTAATGTGGTTATTAATATTTAAATTGAAATTTTTTATATATAGAGCAGCGCTTCACCTACCTCGTACCTAAACCCACTGTCACTCCAGTGTCACTTGGGCCTCCAGAAAAACTGCCTCAACTGCACCTTTTAAACCTTCTTACGAGACAGTTCATCGCAGTATTTCACTCAGCCGGGAAAAGCTCATAAAGTATCTTAAGCACAGCCATTGATTGGTCCCCCTTTTTAAAGAACAGGACACTTTCTAATATAAACAAATTCACCTCCACAATAAACCCAATAATGTGTGGCGTTCCTCAAGGCTTGGTTCTGGGCCCAGTCGTTTTTCAGTTTTATATACTTCCATTTTCTGAAACGATCTGCTTATTTATTACAAATTTAGGCATGACTTCAGTTAAATAGTAACATTAACTCAAATATCGTTAAAAAAGTACATATTATTCCTGGCTGTAAGAGCTGCGATAAGGACTCAGAGGGTGGAGTGGGATTTCAGAGAATTTTCTTAGTCAGATTTTTGGAAATGAGAGTCTGAAATCTGATTCTTCAGTATCTGTGTGCACAAGTTACTGTGGATGAAATTTCTCCATTAAAAAAGTACCGTGGAGCTGGGGGTGTTGGTGCCATATCCCGAGGAAGGCAGGGAGGCCAGAGACCAGCGTCGGCCATCAGCCCTGGAGAGAGAGTCGACGAGAGGGTTAGATCAGTTTATTCGCCCTAAACTTGAACCTAAACCACCCTCTGAACTACCCCTTTACACTGCGGGATCTACCCCTCTACTCTGCATAAACTACCCCATCCTAAGATACACTAAAGTACTGTAATACTGTCCTTAAGTGATCTACGAGAACCACTGACTTCGCTAACTTTCCCGTCTACCGAACAAACTGGATTTCTAAGCTGTCAGGCTTCCTTGTTAATGTGTCTTTGTTTACATCTGCCATGTGCTTTTGTTTTTGTCCTGGTCCTGCCCCTGCACACCAGACTCATGTTCACGTCTCCGCCCGTCCCACAGGTTGTGTGTTTGGTCGTGAGTTATATACCCCTGTGTTTGACTTGCTGTTTGCTGGTTCTTTGTCTTGACATAGTTTGCCTTGTCTGTTCTTGTCTTGTCTTGTCATTGGTTTGTCCCAAGCTTAGTCCCTAACCTTGTTTCTAGCCTAGTCCCAAGCTTCGTCCCTAACCTAGTCCCTAGCCTTGTCCCTAGCATAGTCCGAGGCCTTCTCCCTAGCCTAGTCCCTAGCTTCGTCCCTAACCTAGTCCCTAGCCTTGTCCAAGCCTTGTCCCTAGCATAGTACGAGGCCTTCTCCCTAGCCTAGTCCCTAGCTTCGTCCCTAACCTAGTCCCTAGCCTTGTCCAAGCCTTGTCCCTAGCATAGTACGAGGCCTTGTCCCTAACATAGTCCCAAGTCTTGTCCCTAGCATAGTCCCAAGCCTAGTCCCAAGTCTTGTCCCTAGCATAGTCCCAAGCCTAGTCCCTAGCATAGTCCCAAGCCTAGTCCCGAACCTAGTCCCTAGCCTTGTCCCTAGTTCAATCTAGTCTATGTCCTTGCCCTGTCCTTGCCTTGCTTGCTTTTGTTAAGACTTAAAGTATAATGAAGAACATTATTTTGTTATGTTTTTTTCATATGAATAAATATGCAGGCATGTCAATAATTGCAAAACATGAAAAATAGCTTCTTTAAAAGGTTATGTTTTTTTAAAAACCAAACTGACTACAATTCAGACTGAGCAAATTAACCATGAATGCATTTTCCTCACAGCCTTTTTACCGAGTTTCCCAGTAATCACGGCGCCGACTGTATCTGAGTGCTATTCTGTGTGAATTCGAAAGAACGACCGATGGAGACGATGCTTGAGCTTGAGCCATTTCAGTTCAAGTTCTGGCTAATGTTTCAGTCTTAAATGTTCAAGGAACCACAGCTGATGAGGCTACCAGCTAAAACCAGCAATGGCACCCTAGCTGGTTGCTAAGCAACCGTGACACGATAACAGTGTGTAGGGGGACTGTAAACGGTTGGAGGGGCAGGATTCTTCATGTAGAAAAATTCTATACCCCATACAAAATCTCCCCAGGGTGAAGCGGGTGTTTTATATGGGCTTCCTGGAGCCAGTCCAACCAGACGCAGTCGTTTGATTTTTTTTGTCATCACACATTTTGTGCTGTTCACTTTTAGTTACATGCTCTTGCAATATATATATATATATCGGATAACAGCTGGATAGCTGGATAGGAAGTAAGGTAGAATTTAATTCATAGATAAAAGACTATATTTTAAGGGATGGTTAAAACTAGGCACAGGAAAAAAAAAGAGGAGTTGGTCCAAGAAAATGGGGATGTCTGGTCCCTCTGTCCCCTCAATGTGTGTTTTTATACAAAATAAAAGTTCAAAAAGTGGGTGGAATAACATCTTACACTGCAAAAAGTGTGACGCACCCACAGGCCCGACTTGTCAGTATGTGTTCATCGGTTATTTTAAAAGATATTAAGCAAAATGCACACCAGTTAATACTAGTTTTCAATCATTTTTGAACCTTAACACAAATTTGAGACATATAAAGTTTGTCTTTCAGCCTTGCGATGTTTCCTGCAATAAGGATCGCTTTCAGAGACTCCACAGAGGCGATGCTGTGGGTCTGATTTATGCTGGGGTCTGATTTACGCTGCCCAAGTCCAATATTAGCAAAGCATCAGACAGGAAACAATGTGCTCATCAGAGCCCTGGCCCTCCGATCGATCGTTTCTTTCACTTCCCTTCCTTCCTATCCTCCCTCTATCCTGCTGGTGTTTCAGACAAACAGCTGTCTGACAGGCTAGTCTCCTGTCCCCAGTGATGGTGAGATATGCACTTCAGAGTACCATTTGTCTCTGTGTGAGGTGTCACACAACAGCGCCTGACCGTGACAACGACAGCAAACTGCCAGTGTTGCTATAAAAGTCTACCATCATTTTTTCTTTACAGGCTACTGACCTCGCTGACTGACACGTACATCATCCAGACTGGCAGTTACAGCCCAGTGATTAATGAATTTATGAATAAACAATGAACCCATGGGGATCTACACAAAAATACTTCAATCCAAGTCTAAGCCTAGGGCTACTAAGTTACACTGGCCCATATATGGTGGGGCAGCGGTGGCCTAGTATTTAGGGACTTTTAGGGCCCCAGGATCGGAAGGTTGTGTTCAAATCCAAGACAAGGGGGTTGTCCCGAGGGACCCTTGAGCAAGGTACCGTCCCCATCACTGCTCCCCAGGGTGCTTTAAAGAGCTGCTCCCTGCTGCACGGTGTGTGTGGGTGAAAGGCAGAGGTTGCATTCGGTTGTTTTTCACTGTGTGCAGTGCTTCGCCGTGACATAGTCACTTTCGCTTCATATATAATGAAATGAGACACAGTGTAAGGGTTAAATGACACAATTTACTCGCCGTCAGGACAAAACCTTCCGTCTCCATTTTTGCAGCTATTTTGTTTTATTTTTTTAATTACTTCATTATGTTAAAAGCTTGTCCTGACTCGGGTGGCGGGGCGTGCTGGATCCCATCCCAGAAAGGCAGAGAAAAACCCTGAACAAGTCACCAGTCCATCACAGGGCAAACACACTCACCTAGGGGCAGTTTAGTGTTTCCATATATTCATATATATAAGTTAATTTGTGTTTTTAATATATTTTAATTTAAAAATGATTCTGAAATGAATAATAATTAGATTTTATTCAGAGATTGTGTTCTTATTATTGCATCTTTCATGTTTAAAATGCAAAAAGAAACATCAACGTCAGACCACCTGCGGGTTGTTGTTGATAATGTTGTCGTGTATGTTGTTTATGTGTAAGAGGTGAATCCCAGTCGGCCCAACAATTAAACAATTAAATGTTGGAGCTGTTGAACGCAGTTGCCATGGTAATGCCACTCTATTAATACTTTCCCTTTGGCGGAAGACAAAATGACTCACGTCTTCAGACGCAGGGTTGTCATTAAACACATCCAAAATCACTCGCCCTTGTGAATGACTAATGATAAATATTCTCCTCATAAGTGGCTGATACCAGATTTATAGCGCCACCTTTAAAACCCCGTCCATAATCTGGACATATCGACACGTCATTTTCACTCATTTGTGCATTTGCGATACCTTGACCTGATGTTTTACAACGATAAGAGGGTCCTGCCACCACCATGACCAGCAATCGGAATTATTTCATGCAGTCAAAATGGTAGAATTAGCCTTTAATGCCAAAGAAAGGGGTTAAAATGCTGTAGCGATGGGTGCTTTTGAGGTGCTTTAAGCCGAACTTGCAGTGGAAAGCTGCTGCAGATGGAATGGGCGGAGCTTAACCACCGTAGGTAAACATGGGCGGGGCTAAATTGTTGTAGCATGAATGGGTGTTGCAGTAGTTTCCCTGGAAGTCTGCTGATATTGCTGATGTACTATATTTACAGGAAGTGTAGTCCTGTCCTACCTTCGTGAAGAGGCAAAAGAAAAGTGGGCGGGACCGCTGGGAGAGAAAGTGCGAGGACTATCCAGTGGACTACTTCCTGTTCAGGCAAAAAAGATAAAGAAAAACAAAGAGAGACTTTAAAATCCCAGGTCAATTAAGACCTAAGGCCTAAACTGAGCCATCCTTGTCTCAGGTTTTTCATAATTAGAGTGTTTAAAATGATCATTAAAAGGCAAAAACGTCGGTGAGCCATTGCTGCACCGTGCACTGCCGTTCATGAACAGTAGAAAAAGGTTGCCAAACTACACAGAGCTTACTAACTTAACACACATCATCTGATGATATATTTTACAGCAGCATTTTTAGTGCACATTAATATTCAAACATTTTAATTGGTGCTGATCTTACCTATGTGCCCAGGTAAAGGTGAGTGAGGGCGTGGCAGGGTGGGCGATGTACTGGTCAGTATCAGGCTCTTCCTGTTACTGGTGCGACAGCTGCAACAAACAGAAAAAGAACAGAAATAAATGTGTGTGTGTGTGTGTGTGTGTGTGTGTGTGTGTGTGTGTGTGTGTGTGTGTGTGTGTGAGGGGTTCATCTAACTGGAGAACACAAAGCAATAGCCAATAACAAACAGAGAAATGCAGTGTACCTTATTTCCTTATAAGCATCACTTGCCCTTTCTCACGTTACCCACAAGAACGTCTGCAAGTCATGAGCTATTAAGCCGAACACAACTCAAAGCATAGTCTTACCAACAGATGTTGCATGGACTAACATGTCTTTGGACTGTGGGAAGAAACCGAGGCACCTGGAGGATTACCCACACAATAGGTGATAGAAAGGAGCCGTTTTTAACTTCTTTTTTAAAACTGGGAGCTCATGTGAGCAGATCTCCACAGACTTCAGCAGCTGCAGCGTAATGGCTAAATGTAATTTCACCCTGTTTAGTCTTAGCTCTGGGCACCACTAGAAGATTGTGGGTTCAAACCCCTTACCAGTAGGTTGCCCTGAGGTACCCTAGAGCAAGGTACCGTCCCCGTCACTGCTCCCCAGGTGCTTTCATCGCTGCACGGTGTGTGTTTGTGCATGGGTTAAATGCAGAAGTCCAAATTCATTGTGTTTCACTGTGTGCTGTGCTGTGTGTTCTCACTATGACAAGAATATTCACTTTCACTTTCACTAGCTGGCCATCATCTGCTGATCTAAAAGGGCCCACAGTTTGGGCTCATGTACAGTCTGCAACATTTAAGTGAAAGTGATGTGAAAGTGACACACAGCACACAATGAACTATAATAAAGTGCTTCTCTGCATTTAACACACACAGTGGAGCAAGAGGCATATCCAGCAACCGGGAGCAGTGATGGGGATGGTACCTTGCTTGAGGGTACCTCAGGGTGCTGGTCTGACCTTAACCATGCTTATTAAAGTATGACCTGCTGCAGGTGCTGTATGTCTGGTCCCCTTGAAGCTGTTTGCGGACAGAGCTGTAAGCACTAAATGCCAAAGCTACGTCTCATTATGCAGCCTGATGGTGCTGCTGCTCACGACAGCCACACATTCATACCAATGCAGGAAGGTAGTCAATTTCGGTAATCAGACACTGTCTCACACGCAGCGGGAGAAGTGGGCTAGTCAGTCTAAACGGCCCGAGGAGATGATGCAATTATCTGAAAGTTCATTTCCATAATTTGCTTGTTTTTAATCCATTAGACAGCTCTCGAGTGTGTGTGTGCGCGGCTATGTGTGTGTGTATTTAACTCTTTGTGGGGACTCCCCACAAAGGGATACTGAATTATTCCTTTATTATTATTTCATAATATAAACATTTCTTTAACAATTTCTTTAAAAAATCTATTTAACAGTAGGCTATGGCTGCCTAGCAACACAATGGTCAACGTCTATGAACAGAGCGATGGTGTTTAAGAAGTCAGTATTCAGCTGACGTGTTTAGAAACGTTTAGAAAAAACTGTTTATAAGTGACGCTTCAAATGCTTCCAGTGTGTGTGTGTGTGTGTGTCTGTGTGTGTGTCTGTGTGTATGTGTGTGTGTGTATACGCATATCTGACTCATTTCATGTCTCCAAGGGTATTGATTAGGTCATTGAAGGATCAGGCATTCTCCTGGACAGTCCTTTGGGAGTTCTGCAACCATTTCTCTCTCTCTCTCTCTCTCTCTCTCTCTCTCTCTCTCTCTCTCTCTCTCTCTCTCTCTCTCTCTCTACCGTTTGTCTCTCTAGCTGAATTATATGTTAATATTAATATTGTTATTGGTTTTATTCAATTCATACTGATAAAGCAAAAAGGTTGTTTTGAAAAAAGTACACACACACACACACACACACACACACACACTCAAACATATGTGCTTCATGTGTCTCCTCGGGCACTGCTCTGGGTGCGCGACCCCTTGTTATAGCTGTATGAAATGTGCCGTACAGAGGTGTGTGTGTATTGTTTGCCCTCTAACAGTATACGAACACACACTCAAACAGCTCATGAAAAATGCAACCATAAAACTGAAAAAGAGACACTGGCAGAGAGGAGATGGAGGCGGATAAGAGAGAAAATAAGCTGTCACTGAGGAAAAAGAGCAGACTTGAAACTGCGTTGTAAACAAGCGAAAGGGGATGTTCATTAAAGCAATACATAAAGAAGGAATCAACCTTTAGGGTAAATCTTCTAACTGATAATACGAAACAAAAGAAATGGATGGCAGCATCATCAGTAACTCCATAGAGACACTTTCAGAGTCCATGGCGTAAACACTAAATGGAGCAGCTTCAACGGTAGAACTAAACACCTGATGTATGGTCAAGGGGGTTTCCTCTGTTCTAGTGGGTATACTGCTTTCAGTTCTATGAGCAGATTTTATAGTAAAAGTCCCTTTACTTTTGTCCATTGTCCTACACTACTGAGTTCCCACAAGACATCCAGCAGCACACAGTTACATTTATAATTGAGAACTCGATGGGAAACTCGATGGGAAACAACCTTGAAATGCTGGTAGCGGATAAGGTAGAAAGCCAATAATGGGACAACTTTTGTTTATTGTTGGCTAAGTGGTAAAGGTGGGGAAACAGAGGTGCTGACCATGACAGCATTGAACATTATTGGTGGAAAACTATTAATGGGTTGGAGTTATGTAAATTTATATAAAAGGTGTTTGAAGTGTATTTAAGGTCTGAGGTTGGGAGGAGCATTTGGAGCTGCTCCCACTGGACCACGCCTGCTGAAACTCTACATTAAAATTGTGTTTCTGATACATTTCCATGGTTACACTACACCCATTTCCTGGATTAGCGTTGCCAATGTTTCCATGGTTACACCACAGCCATTCCCAAGGTTAGGGCAACAAATGTTTCTATGGTTACAATACGCACTGTTCTTTGGTTACAATACACTTGTTTCTAAAATCAGGGTCACAAATGTTTCCATGGTTACACTAACACACATCATGGTTATGGAACATCTGTTTCTATGATAACATCTATGATTTTGCCACACCCAGTTCGACCGTCACACTACACATATTGCCACATTACACCACACATGCATCTTGGGTCAGGCGAAACCCACTTCCTGTGATCACGCTATACAAATTGGTTTCTTTGGCTAGACAAATTTAAATGATTACACCAAAGATGTTATGACCCATTTTTGTGATTACAAAACCCATCTATGATTAGCATGCTGCAGTTTCCATGGTTACAGTACACTGATTCCAATGGCTATTCTACATTCTTCTATATTATCAGTCAGTCATCAGTCACTTTCTGCCGCTTGTCCCAAGCGGGGTCGCTGGAGTCCATCCCAGCTCACACAGGGCAACACGGGGACACACCCTGGATGCCAGCCCATTGCAGGGAGGAGCGAGACGTGGAGGGCACCTTGCTCAAGGGTACCTATCGGGAAGGGGTTCGAACCCCGATCATGCGGCCAACGCCCTAACCACTAGGCCACCTCTGCCCCTTTCTTCTATATCATGCTAGTTCCGATGGTTACACTACATTGCCTTCCCCAAAGTACGATTGCAGTCAGCTGCGTAGAAGGCTTGATATGAATTATTACAAAAACTATATGAATAAAACATCTAACCTTAATCTTCCCCTACATTATGGAGGGGGAAGTGTGACCTTTACCAAAGGAAGAGGCTACCGGATGTTGTGAAAGCAACTCCCATCGTTGCAGACAGGCTTGTCCAGTTATTGGTTTTACAGTTAATAGTATATTATCCCTTTCTTACAGTAAGCCATAAGCCATGTCGCTTTCAGGCAGAAGGAGCTGTTATGGCTGGTCAAGCATTTTAAGAATAATGTCTTAAAAAGTCAAATGACATTTTAGGTGCCACCCTTGAACAACAGCTTCTTTACTCCTTCTCTTGCCTTTTCCTCTGTGTAATGACAAAGAAAGCTCTCCCTAAACACACTCATACATGCACGCACACCCACACACATGCACACGGAGAGAGTGAGATAGAGAGAGAGAGAGAGAGAGAGAGGGGGAGAGAATGGTGAAATATTTAGAGGGAATGCATTAGGATCAGGGAGTGAAGCGGACAGACGGTAGGGAGTGCATGAATAACATTAGTCACTAATGCTCCTTCTACAACCCCCTGCTGAGGCAGAAAGAGCGAGAGAGAGAAATTGAGAGAAAGGCTAAATGCAGATAATATCCCATTGTTTCATACCATTTCTCTCCAGCCTAATTTCCTTCAGTTCGGTGTCTCCGTGTCCCATAAAGCTCCTCCCTCACTAACAGAGATAATCACATAGTGTCACTCTCCAAAGAACTATATCTGACTAAGGATGTGTCTCAGCCCAGTAAAACACTTAACCCTCTATTAAACACCGCAGCAAGAAATACGCTCAAGCTGTGAGCTTCCAGTTGAGATGAAATGTGCACAAGCCACGGACATCCAGTCGAGGTTAAATGTGCTTGAGCAATGGAGTAACATTTAAGGCTAAATGTGCTCAAGCGACCGGACACCAGGCGGGGATAAATGAACCCGAGCTTCAGGATTCTGATCAAGGTTAAATCTGCTCGAGTCACGTCATCCCAAGATGGCTGCATTTCATGTGCACGTTCTGCAAGAGATGAAAACATGAAGGAAAAATGTTTTGAGGAGCTCTACAGGTCACTAAAAGCTGGATGTCCACAGAGAAAGTAACAGCACACTACATGACTGATACATGGGGGGGGCACTCAAGTTCTCCAGTGAGCAATTGGCTGATGCACTGAAAGTGACTGAGAAGATTCCCACTACTAATGATGGTCAACAAAGGGCATACCAGACCTTCTCATCTCTCTCTCCTTCTCCCTCTCATCTCAAAACAAGGCTAAATGGCCCACGCTCTCATTCCCACTGGATCAAGTAAATCTAATCTAGACGAGTGGCATCAAATCTCCTCCTCATTACACACCTTCCACACTCGGACCACAAGCTGCAGTCAGTTCACTGAGGCTGTGCACAGGGTCTCACATCAGCAGGTTTATCAGGGTGCGGCAAAGTTTGAGACGGAAAACAGAGTAAGAGTTCATTAGGGAAGAGATGGCAGTGTTGATGAGTGGGCTCCTTTCCCCATTGAGATGTTCTAAGGGAGGTTTTCTGCTGCTTAATGTCCAAAAGTGAACTCTACAGAAGCAGATAGAGAAAGAAAACAGAAGTGAGAGAGCTACACACTCTCGGATTCAGATTGTGGATGGACTTTTTATATACAATTCTAGTTCTTCATCACGCGTAGTATAAACACTATGGTGGTGGATGTAAGGAAGTACTGTAGCCTTGAGATACATGGTCAGGATCTTCTAATCAATCCTCAGGCCCACGTCCCGTTTGAAGATCACTGCTTTTTCGTACATGATCAGCCACCCAGTCGCTTATAATTTCATTGAGAATGGGCGGGGCAAAACTGCTATGGTCTAATATGAAGTGAAAGTGACTAATCTTGTCATTGCAAGGTCACAGCACAGCTCACAGTGAACCACAAGGAAATTGGACCTCACACCGTGCAGCAGCTATGGTACCTTGCTCAACCTACTGGTAAGGGGTTTGAACCCAAGACCTTCTGATCCTGTGGCCGACTCCCGAACCACTAGGCCACCGCTGCCCCTATGGATCCCTCCATATGGATGGATATATAAGCATAAAGAAATACGTGAAATGTTTCTTCAACTTAGCCTCCATATGTGGACCCATACAGACCCCTGAACGAGTCCTTTAAGACCATTCGCTGCAACATGATATGGAGCTTAAACCAATCTCTGCTTTCGCAGCTTGTCTGAAAGCTGCTCTCATGTAGCTCAGTTATCACAGTTGTGGGACTGCGCTGGTCACAGCCAATACGATTCCAGGCCACTCTGCTGCACATCAGGTCCAGATGCCACTGTGGGTCTGGAGTTAAGGTGGGGGGGTATGTTAATGTACGAGCTGATGTTGGCTAAGACACACGGAGAGATAAGACAGTGGAAAGACTCACAAAGCACAAAAGCACATCGACAGTGCGAATCTCATTTCCTTGGTTTGCCATTGCCGTCATGCTTGAGTGAGTGTGTATGTGTGTGTTTGTTTGATCTCTGGCACTCTGCCCAAAAACACACACTCACACACACACACACACACACACACACAATCCCAGACACCGCTGCTCAAAATCCTTACGCACAGGGCTCAAAGGTAAATTCAGAGACTGTCACGTTACAGCCACTGTAGCTTATATGTGGGGCTTATTTACAGCGCGCATAAAGCTTACTTTTAAACTCCATTCAATTAAAGAGACAGTGTAGCACAGGAGAGTCAGAGGAGGTGGAGTGGGAGCACACAGTACTTTAATCAGGCTTGACTTTTTCACCATTCCACCCATTAACATTCATCCATTATCTTTACCACTTATCCCAACCAGGCACCTACGCCAGCACTCATGGAACGAAAGGCAGAAAAATATCCAGGAAAGCGCGAGTCAATTAGAGGAAAGGCAGAAACAAACTATAGGACGACCTGAGGATGGTGGCGAGAGCGTAGGGCGATCAGCTGGCAACCAAGAGGTTCGAGGCTTTGAACCATCTACACCATTTAACAAAGCACCTTCTCCGGGTGGGTACTGAACCCAGAACCTTCTAGCAGTGAGACTCGTCCACACCCTGAGCAACAAAAGACACCAAGCGCCTGGTTTATTCGAGTATAAATAATTTCAACATTGTAACTCACTGAAACTAAGCCAAATAGTCACAAATGAACTTATTCATTTAGTAGAGTAGAGTAATCTTTTATTATCCCACGAATGGGAAATTTGGGTGTTACAGGGCTCTTATAAAGGTGACAGATGTACAGAAAAAAGAAAAGAAAAATATCTAAAAATATAAAGAATGAGGAACAAGTTCAGGAGAAAGTATAGGAGCTATAAATAATAAATAATCTATCTATCTATCTATCTATCTATATATATATATATACATATACATATTTACAAGGAGAATTAGGTGACCATATATACAGTACACAGTAATAATACACGGTAATAAATACGTTTGTGAGTAGAAGAGATATTCTATCATAATTTAAATGGATTTCTTGTTTTTTTCGTGAGCGTACAGCCTTGTGAAGCGGAAACTCCCTTTAACTTTTTTTTTTTCAAGCTTTTTCCATGGAAACAAACGGCTACAAAGCTAAATGTGCAACTTGGCGACCTGTCGGTGCAGAATGCAAAACCAAGATAAAAGTAATTCCAGAAATTAACATGCATAACACACATTAATGACTATGGCTGTGGTCAAAATGGGTTCCTACTGTGTTTTACAACACTGCTGCGGCCGCAGCAGCCGAATAACGAATTGTAATTCTGTAATAAAGGGTGAATTTAAAGGAACATTCGTCATCATTAATCGTCCAGTAATTTCTGGAGAAGACGCAGGTCTGTGCAGTGTCCATGTGCTTTGCTAGTCTCTTATTATTAGAGCTGAATGCAATCAACAGCAATGTTTCAACATTAGTGTAAACTTCATACTGCAAAGTGTTCCCAGTAGAGGAGAAGCCGTTGAGCCTTCAAGTGACTGCTTAAAGTAAAATCGACCTGCTCACAAGTTTACGTACCCTCTGGAAGCACCATATCTATGCAAGCCTAATTCAGCTTTTGGAAGTCCAGAAAAGTGTGGATGATCAGGAACGACTGGTACGAGGATGGAGCCAAAAGCAGGAAAACAGAGAAATGTAAAGTGCACAAAGTGTTTAGGGACTAGGCCTCAGTATCCGAAAGTCATGGGTTCCAATCCCAGACCAGCAGGTTGCCCAGAGGTACCCTTGAGCAAGGTACCGTGCCCATCACTGCTCCCCGGGTGCTGGATATGGCTGCCCACTGCTGCATGTGTGTGTATGGTTTCAATACAGGATGCATTTCGTTGTGGTTCACCGTGTGCTGTGCTCAAAGACAGATGGTCACTTTCATTTCACTTTCATTTGATTCATTTCATTCTACAGACAGCGTGAGGTTGCTGTGTTGTTTTGAGCATCAGCTTTATCTAAATTACAAAGCTTTAATATGCCTGACAAACGGGCTAAATCTCTGTCTAGAGTATTGTCTCAGGATATAAATGCTCTAACGCCTGCACACAAAAGGTTTCATCTTTATTGTCGAAAAGTAACAAACACAGCAGACGTCCTGGGCCGGTCTTAATTAGCGCACTGCGTCTTCCTCAGACAGCAATGTGATGGAGGAGCTGTGCTCATGGCTGTGGTTAAGAAAGAGATTAATGCGAAAAAATGGCTTCTTCTCTGCTTTCTGTTTCTGCTTTAAACTCCTTAGCAAGCACTACATTTTATATTCAGCATCTACTATAAATGATTCAGTAACTACTATAAATGATTCCATTTCTTTTTAAATGAATCAGTAATTACTAATAAATAAATCAGTAAATGATTACTCATTTACTAGAAAACTTGTACTGATGAAAAATATCATTTTTGATCAAATATTATTAATACTTATACTTAATACTTATTCTTAATAAATACTAATTCGATAATCGACTACTTATTTGATAATCAATTTATTAAGTATTAAATACAAATTATTTGATCATTTGTATAAATATGTAAACGATTTAACAACTGCAATAAATTATTTAGTAACTCTATATATTAAAACTATATATTTTTATCACTGTGTTTATGTTGTAGATATCTTTAATAATTACAATGAATTAAAAGCACATTTAACATATTAAGTACATGTCGGTCTTTGCTGAGTTAAAACGCACAGTAAATGCTCTGGATTCCTCAGCAACTGCTGTGTTTTATACATATTCATGAATAAAAAAGTGTGGGTGTGTGTGTGTGTGTGTGTGTGTGTGTGTGTGTGGGTGGGTGGGTGTAGGCCATGTGAGATGAAGGGTGTGGTTCTCAGTGGAAGGTCACCTAATCCCTTGTTGCTAAGCGATAGTGTCAGGAGGACAGCACCGTTTCTGAGGCTAAGATGACAAACGTGGAGAGAGGAGTGTCAGGATGAAAGCAGCGACAGACGGGGAACAAACGAGAGACGATTACTCCGAGAAGAGCCATGAACGCAGTAAGATTGGATAGGCTGATAAAAAACAAAAAAACAAAAAGACAAGTGGGACACACAAGAAGGGTGAAAATGAGAAAGAAAAAAGTGAGAAAGTGCAAAAAAAAGTAGGCTTTCACACACACACACACACACACACCTTCACTCACAAAACCACATAGCCTGCTAAAATATAAATAACCTTCCTGTTCTCCTCCAAAATAACTCCCTCTCTCTGTCTGTTTCTCTCTCTCTCACTCCATCTTCATCTCATTCTTTCCGTTCTATCTTTGCCTCTCCCTCTCCATCTCCTTCTCCACGTCTCTCTCTCATGTCTTGGTCTCTGCGTGACGATAGCAACACAGCTAGTGGACAGGTCACCGAGGAGTCTGTGTTAGTAATGCCTCGCTGCTTCACTCCTCTTCATCATGCCTGAACCTGATGACCTCTGGTAGCAGCTTCAGCCACGGGCAAAACGGACCGGCTGCTGCATTTTGGGATGAAAATAAAATCTCTGCAAATGTTAAAGTGGCTCACATCTAGGCTGCTTTAGCTGCAGAGCAGGAAGGGCTATTTCCACCTCCCTCCCTCCCTCACTCACTCACTCACTCATTTTCATAGACGCTTGTCCTAATTAGGGTCACAGGGGTTGCTGAAGCCTTTCCCAGCTCTCACAGGCTAGGAAAGGCAGGGAAACAGTTCACCCATTCCATCTCAGGACGGACACACAGACAAATACACTCACACACTCACACACCTACGGCCAATTTAGCATCTCCAATCCACCTGATGTGCAGGTCTTTGGACGGTGGGAGGAAACCTGAGCTCCTGGAGGAAACACACAGAGACGTGGAGAACATTTAAGGAAAAAAAACCGTTGGTTTGGACCTGTACAGAGATATTTTGGTGATGTGGCATCCGAAACTAGAGCTCTAGAGTGTGTTAGAAATGAAAACTATGCACACTGCTGGAGGAAGCTGCATGTAGACTCAACAATTCCATAATTGGGCAGGGTTCAGATCCAGCGTTAGCATGGCAATCAGGAACTAGATCTCTAGAACGTAACAACTCCAACCAGCAAATTAATTCAAAGCTCCTTTGCAGTGAATATGGACAAATGATCAGTCTGGGATCCATTCAAAAAAGAAATTCAGTTCATGAGGAAGACTGAGGGTCTTGTTTCAAGGAGGCCATTTCCATCAAGTCAATTTTCAGATCTTTAGCTGAAGTGAATTTCGGAGGAAGCGAATGACACGAATGATTCAAGAAAATCTGAAGGTTTTTGGAACCGACTGCAAGAACAGAACTGCCTTGGCTCTGAATGCACACAGAATGAAACATTTAGATCTTATCATATTTGCTGACCAGCAATGTTACACTGAAGTGAGGTCAGTCTTCTCACGATGACACCCACAACAACACGCGACCTTGATCTGAGACTTGACTCTGTCCCTCAGTTGTCAAAGCAAAGCCTCTGAAGGCTTGAATTGTGACTAGATGACTGTTGATGTCACTTTCTGCAGCGCTGTGCTGTTAAGTCCAGCTAGTTGACGAGAGTCTCAGATGCCAGATATTGCGTGAAGCTCTGAACGCCAAGGACTTCAAGTGAAAGTGAAGTGAAAATGACTGCTACTGTGGAAACAGCACAGTCCAAAGTGAACCACAACGAGACACACAATACAGCAGTGGCCAGCCGTATATCAAGCACCCAGTGAGCAGTGATGGGGACGGTACCTTGCTCTAGGGAACCTCAGGGCAACCTATTGGTCTGGAGTCATCCCTCACTGAAATAACATCAACTGTGAAACTCTAGACGTAAACTTGACCTAAACTCAAGCCCTGATTAACCTTTTCCGCAACGAAAACAAACAGGACAGCCAGCACGGCTTATTGTTTTGTTTTGGAGTTACGAGGTCAGTGTAACTGCATATATTGTTGCCTACAACTGTGCTCCGTTGTTCAGAAATGCAAAATGTGTTGAATAAACTATTATTATAGTAGCCCAAACCTTCCTTCTGGAGCTCATGTTGATGAGATTAAGCTCCATTTGAGCTGAAAGCCAGTTAATAGAATCTTAAGCAGCTCAACTCCATCTCAGGTGACAACGTCTGGAAATGAGGTTCCATGATTTCCAATAAAATTTCCGGCAGAAGCACAAACATGGGGAGAACATGTCCACTCCACACAGAAAGGAGCCGGACCGTCCCGCCTGGGAATCAAACCCTGGAGCTCCTCGCTTCAGTCTGTGTTGATATGCTAATATGCTACTGGTTTGAATTGTTAAAAAATACTTTCAACATTATATTATTTGATAGCTGGTTTACATTTTAGTACAATTTAGTATTTATTTACAGCAGCACTAGATGAAAACTATTTTTCCATTATAAAGTGTTTTGTCATAATGCTTATGCTACAATAATAATAATTATAGTCACACTCATCCATTAACACTGGCGCATAAGCCTTAGGCCACAGATGTCATTCAGCTCTCTGCTGCATCGATTGAAAGGCTGTATTTGGTCTCTGATATTCCAGACCTTCCTCGGGGAACATCTCAACGCTTCACTCAAATGCCAGCAACCTATTGCTCTGAGGTGGAAAACGAATGCTGCTTCTTTATATTACATTTGGTGCCCTTTTTGTTACGTCCCTTTGTTTATTTATCCATCCTTCCATCGATTCATGCATTATTCCCTCATCCATTAGTGTATTTAGCCTTTATTCATTCAGCTATCCTTTCATCCATCTATTCTTCCATAATCCATCAATTTTGTCCATTCATTCATCCACGCATCCAGCATTCCATCCATTAAGCGTTCCTTCGTCCAGTCATCCACGTATCCATTTATTTCATCATCTTTTCATTCATGTGTGTTAATTTACTTGTTTGGCCATCAACATTTTTAACTCATCATTAATGGAACCGTTTGCTTGTAATCTTTTAATAATCCTCTCTTAGTCTTTCATCCATCTCTCCTTCCAGAGACTCATTTAATCTATTAAGTCATTTATTCATTCATTTTACCATTTATCCATCCATCCATGCATTTATACAAAAAATTTACCCAATGGGCTAAACAACAACGTGGAAATCTTAAATACCTTCTGCATGTGCTGTGTTCATCTTTAGTTATTCATTTTATATTTATTCATTCCTCAATCGATTTATTCTTTCATTCATTTATTTATAAATTGATCTGTTTTTCTTTTTTTTTTTATATCAACGCATAATGGGCAGTGGTTTAGTGGTTAGGGACTAGGCTCCAGGATCAGAAAGTCATGGGTTCAAATCCCAGACCAGTAGGTTGCCCTGAGCGAGGTACCGTCCCCATCACTGCTCCCAGGGCCCTTTAAATAGCTGCCCCCTGTTGCACGTGTTTGTGTGTGTGGGTAAAATGCAGAGGTGTAATTTCATTGTGGTTCACTGTGTGCTGTGCTGTGTTCCACAATGACGAGTAGTCACTTTCACTTGCATAATCAAGCCCCTTCACAATTGCTGTCTCTGGCTGATTGAGGGTCAGTAAGTTTTAAATGAGTGAATAAACAGAGCTCTGCAGTCAGATGTGAAACAGCAGGCCGGAGTCAGTGCCAGATTGCTGCGGACTATAAAGAGGCTTAAGGGAGGATGTAAGTAACGCGATTATACAGCAGAAATCTTCTTGTTAGCGTTACCAATTCAAGCACCAATTCATTCCCTGAACCGTTCAACATCCAACACATCTGACATCACAGAGGTCCTCGCAGGGATCGGCAGGACAGCTGTAGCGGAGAAGAATCGGAGTATATTTCAGATTCCTGCATATTTCAGGTTGCTCTCACGCGTGTAAATGATCGGATTGCTGTTTATTACCGCAATCATTCTGAACATGCGTTAGTCCTATTTGATGGGTCAGTCTGAAGGTGCTCATGTGGGGTACAGGGTGGGGGTATGACTAGTTTTGTGTGAACCATCCCGTAGATGTACTAACTTTTATTGTAAAGTATTCTTTAAGATCTATGGACCCTTCTCACGTTACCTAGTAGCAGAAACCAACATTAAAGCTGTTGCAGCGTTTACAGATGAGACCATGGGGCACTCATCTTGAAAAGAAAAGTGAAAGTGAAAGTCACCTGCCACACGTAAACACGGCACAGCACACGGTGAGACACAACGAAATTCAACCTCTGCTTTTCACCCACACACACCGTGCAGCTGGGGGCAGCTACTAAAAGCACCCGGGGAGCAGTCATGGGGACGACACCTTACTCAAGGGTTCCTCAGGGCAACCTGCTGGTCTGGGATTCAAATCCACATCCTTCTGATCCCGGGGTCAACTCCCTAACCATTAGAGCACCACTGCCCCTTTAAAACTCATTTTTTTAAATAAAAACACTCATTAGGGTACCTAAATTTGCCAAAGGATTTTTTGTACATCATCACTTTGTGCCAAGACTGGGTCGTGGTGGTAGAGACTGAAGTGGGCAAAGTGTTTAGTGACTAGGCTCCACAATCGGAAGGTCATGGAGGTCATGGAGGTTGCCCTTGAGCAAGGTACTGTCCCCATCACTGCTCCCCAGGTGCTGGATATGGCTGCCCCCAGTTGCATCCATCATTGTTCGTTTATGTGTCGTTGTGGTTTGTGTACCATGGTAAATGTGAGGACCGTCGGGGCAGCGGTGGCCTAGCGCTTAGGGACTAGTGCCCAGGATCAAGAAGACTGTGGGTTCGTAAATACAGAGACTGCATTTCGCTGTGCTTCACTGTGCGCTGGGCTGTGTGTTCACAATGGCAGGGTGCCACTTTGATTATTTGTAACAAAAACCCCTTTCCATAATCCCGACTCCGCTATTACATCCAGTCCAATCCAATCCAGTCGTGACAGCTGTTCCAAAAAACACCTTCACGCTTCACCCTCTCCTTCCTAACAGCGCAGCCTTTCGCACTCAAGATGAATATCAGGTTGAGGTTATGAGGTTAATTAGGACGTTTGTCAAACTCTATACAAACGGTTGCTATGAAAGCAGGGATTTGTGGGCGGGGCATATATAGACCACTTTTTGCTCTGATATATTTAGAAGCACATCAATCGCTTTGAAGACGACGCAGAAAAAAAGGTGACAGAGAGACCGTGGCAGAGAGAGGGAGAGAAAAATGCATCTGCACTGGCACGTCGATCCAAAAAATCTCAGACAGCGTCCGACACAGAGAGGGCAGACAGAAAAGGAGAGAAAAATGAGTGCAGGCAGAAGAACAGAGGGAGAGAAAGATCAGGTAGGAGGAAAGCAAAGGGAAAAAGTCGCAGTTAACCTCACTCTGCCTTTCTTAAATGTAGGCCGAGGCGCTTCCTCAGGCAATCGCTTTCATTTTACCTCCTCTTCTCTCTCTCTCTCTCTCTCTCTCTCGCTCTCTCTTTTGCTCACACTCTCTCTCTCTCTCTCTCTCTCTCTCTCTCTCGCTCTCTCTCTCTCGCCCTCTTTCCCTCTCCTTCTTTCTCAAACACACTCGTTCTCACTCTCTCTCTCTCGCGCTCTCTCTCTTTTGCTCACACTCTCTCTCTCTCGCTCTCTCTCTCTCTCGCTCTCTCTCTTTTGCTCACACTCTCTCTCTATCTCTCTCTCTCTCGCCCTCTTTCCCTCTCCTTCTTTCTCAAACACACTCGTTCTCACTCTCTCGCTCTCTCTCTCTGTTTCTCTCATGAAAGAGGTTCTGAACACACGTCATCAACACAGACACATCCACACACACACACACACGCACACACACACACACACCCACACACACACCTCCACAAACCAACATCAAAGATATCCTTCACAAATACACCCTAATCCAAACCTAACATCAAACACAGCCTTAACACAAATCCAAAGGTTTAAACATTTACACACAGACAAACACACTCACACACTCACACACACACACACACACTCACATACAAACACACACACACACACCCTCTTCATAATGATGTCTAATAACAGAGTGAAGTGAATCAGAGAGAGATTAGTGTAGATCTTGCGGCTGTGGGGGTTGTTGGCTGAAGGTATTATCTCTGTAATCATATCTTTGTGTGTGTGTGTGTGTGTGTATGTGTGTGTGTTTGTGTGTGTGTGTGTGTGTGTGTGTGTGTGTGTGTGTGTGTGTGTGTGTGTGTGTGTGTGTGT
>CM029386.1:19293766-19408766 GCA_017165825.1 Hepsetus odoe
AGAGAGAGAGAGAGAGAGAGAGAGAGAGAGAGAGAGAGAGAGAGAGAGTGAGAAGTAAAAATGACCATTTCCAGCAACATGAAGTCAGCAAAAGACGAGAGTGAGCTTTCACTAACCCTGGTCCTGTATTCCCACAGTATTTTTTGACACAAAAATATTTTGGCAGTGGACATAAAACCATTAGGAGCAGAGGGACATTTCTGAGCCACAGCGACCAACTGGCGGCTCCAAACAGATGGGAAGAAAATAGAGCTATTATTCTTGACACACACACGCACACACACACACACACACACACACACACACACACACACACACACACACGCACAGGCACACACACACACACACACACACACACACACAACTTTGTGTCTCTTATTTACTTTCTTTCTCTCTCTTTTTCTCATTAATCATTTGCAAAGATGTTTTTTTTCGTAGACATTGCTCTTAACAGTCTAAGATCCATCCAGCACATGGAGGAAAAGGAAAAAGTTTTTCAAAGCTTTTCTTCTAAAAAAATTTAAATTCACATTGTTTTCCCCCCTTAACTGAATCTCAGTTCATCAAACGAGACATAAAAGTTTGCTTTCGTAATTTTGCGCGACTGTAATTTAGCTAAAAAGTAACACGTTTCCGAAACATTGTCTCATTATAGTTTCGAGACCGAGTTTTAATCAAAAACATTTTTTTAAATACGGGAATGCATATGCATGTTCAGGAGTGCTTTTGGACATTCAGTTGTTGAATTAAACGACAACATATGTGGTGCAGACATTGCGACCCCTTTCTATCTCTGTGATGAACCATATCTCATCACACCAGTCTGAATGATTCTTTTTTTATTTAAATGTAAAAATGTACAACTCTGCATTGATTGGTTAAGGTTGCAGCTAGGCTGGATGTTATTAATGTTAATGTTATTACAGCGTTTCTTCATACAACACTAATGATGCTCTCTGTGATGCTCTCTCTTCTTTGCATTCCCTTCTGAGATCAATCCTCACGATGAAGTAGGTCAAAGCCTGACAGCCACTGAATTAAATAAAGACTTCTATCTACGGGTATGAAGAATGATGCAGAGAAGGAGAGATAAGATGGGGGGGGATGGGGCAGAGTGGAAGAGTAAGACAAGCATATAAGGGATTAGTGGAGCAGGTAAGAGAGGTCGTTAAGGAGAAAAGAGAGGAGAGATTTGTTGATTTGCATGTAGTTCTCTAACCTTGCAAACCTGATTGAACCCATTTACTACTAAGCTCCTCATGTCAGACTCAGGACAGAGACTGGGACCCTGGGACATGCTCAGGAATGTCCTTGTGTGAACAAAGAACCCTGTTGGTAAATAGAAGTCACTACAAGCCATGTTGAAATCTCAGAAATAAAGGTACACATATTATTGAGCTACAAATTCATGTAACGGAGGATTTTGGCTCGTTTAAAACAAAGCTCAGCTATGGCTCACCAGGTACATATACATCAGTCATCCCACACTTCACTCAAAGTCAGGTTATCAGCGGTTAAATTCCCTAATCAGCGTTCAACGTGCGTCTGCGATTACAGTTTATTAAATCATTGTTCATTCATTGGTTAACAAATAACTTAATCATTTAAATGTACATTAACAATAAAAGTGCATTAGCAATAATGCCTCTGTTTTGAGTCCATGTTTATAGGAAGGAGCTTGTCAAAATAAAGTGAAAGTGACAACACTTGTCATTGCGAGGTCACAGCACAGCAGACAGTGAACCACAACAAAATTGGACCTCTGCATTTAACCCATGCACTCAAACAGCAGCGGGCAGCTATTGAAAGCAGCCGGGGAGCAGTGATGGGCAGTGACCGTGCTCAAGGGTACCTCAGGGCAACCTACTGGTGGGGAATCAAACCCACAATCTTCCGATCTGGGGCCAACTCCCTAACCACTAGGCCACCGATGTACAAAATAAAGTGTATTTCAGATTATTTTGACACAGTTTGAAATGAGTGTGCATAAGATAAATGGCTAAATTTGCATATTGAATAAAATTAAAATAATGGCGCATTTAACATTCTATAAATATACGATTTGCAAAAAAATCTGCACTTGTGTGTTCTCTGCTGGCAGTGCTTAAGAAAATGGCAAAACATATTTGACAGTCAGTGTTTAAAATTTGCATAGAAATGTATGAGTATATATTTATTATAGTAGTGGTATCTAATATGAATTTGTATTATTTATTAGATTTCACTACATTAGTTTGTAATGTGATGGTCCATGTGTAATGTGGACTGAAAGACCAAGAAGAAAGGTCCTTTAGAAACAAGAAAATACTTGATTTCCTTTATTCCTGTCATTTAATTTTCAGACATTCATTCATATGACAGTAGACATGATGGTCTCTTCATGACCAGCTGAACAGAATCAATTACGCACTGCAAGCCGTCCAAGTACAGTCATTTACCTAATTACTGCTAGTGCGTCAATAATCGCCCCCCATATTCAAATGGCTAATCTGCTTTGTGATCTCTTGGAGCAGGGATTATGGACTCATTTGCTGTTAGCTTGCCGATCCTGATGGTTCTGACCTTTTGCATTTACAGGAGAACTCCTGCATTTTTCAGTCTAGTCTCTGCCCACCGTGGCTGCGGTCGATTACCCCAGACGAAAAAATTAGTTTAAGCTCAGAGAAGCAACTGCCTATTGCATTCTGTTATAAATAACTTTTGAGTCACCAGGCGGCCTGTTCTTTCCCAAGTTCTGCAAAAACGACATCATGGCATGACATCATTGCTGATTTGCTTCTGTTCCTGAAAGCGAATATGTCCCGCCGAGGCAAAGGTTCCTTGATATAACCAGAAGCGGAAAAGTACATCTAATCTAATTAACACAATGGATGAACTCACCTGCACAGGAACTGGGGCTTGATCCAGTCCGGAAGTACACACACACACACACACAAACACACACACACACACACACACACAAAAGCACATTGTGAATGGGATTAAGCCTGTGACAAATCTTGTTTTATCTTAGTGGCCTAGTGTTACCTAGGTCACTTGGCTATTTACAGCATGGTGACTCTCCCTTCAACCCCAATGGACATGGACTGGGGGACATGGGACATGGGCTCAAGCACAGAATCAGCGTCAGGGATTCAATGACCCCAATAAAGAAATCAAATCCATTTTTTCAAAACATACAGGTATAAACAAAGAGAGGGGTTGGGATAAAACACTCTGTTCCAGAGTCAGAATTGTTTATAGATGTGCTGAATAGAACCAGGCGTCTGAAAGAAGGTTATTATATGACATGATTAGGAATATGGTGCAGATTTAGGATGTACACACATACACACACAGACACACACACACACACACACACACACACACATATATATATATATAGTAATGGATTAAAAAAAAAAAGAATAAAGCAGTTTTAGTCCTAAGAGTAGTGCTTGTAGCCAATCATTTTTCCAGGAGAAAAGCATCCACTCTGCCTTGTTATTCTCGTATCTGTCTCAGATAAATCAGGTGTACATGTTGGACAACTTCCAGAGTCCTGGAGTCAGAATTTTGTCTGCTTTTGGCTGTTAGCCTAAAGGTTTTATCCCACTGTGTTAACAAACCTCTAATCTCAGCCCTTGCTGTCCTGATTCCAGTGAAGACATGTTCTTACCTTCACTGGCTATTACTACATCCTAATACACACTACTACAATCTTATGGACACAACTGCAAAAAAAAACATGCTGAAATATTTCTTAATTAATAAAAACATCCTTCCCCCTGTGTGCGGCAGCACACTCCAGCACTCCCCCGCGACCCCGTTTGGGACAAGCGGCAGAAAATGGATGGATGGATAAAAACATTTGTCTATTTGCTTGTATACCCACCATTGTTGTACAGTCTTATCACTATGGTCCTCTTTATATCTTTAATCATAAATAACATCTTGGGCAACCTGAGTCACTTTGGAAAAGACTGGACTGCAATCAGCAGATCTAATTTCTGTAGATTTAAGTAGAATTAGAATTAGAAGCAAGATTGTTGATGTGTATATATTTTTAAAAAGCAGTTTGACAGAAAGAAAGTTTTCAAAACCTTTTTTCCACACTTTGTTTCAGATTCATCAAATAAATAGGGATTCATTCATTTTCTCATTGGTCTACTCACAATACTACACAATGACACTTGCAGTTGTGCTCTTTCGCAACCTTCTTCTATCAATGATCTTTGAGATGTTTTTACTGCTTGACTGGAGTCCTCCTGTGAATTCATTGGACATAACTGAGAAAGACGCAAAGGTGCAAAGAACCCAATGGTCACTAACAATGACACCAAGAGTTACTTGCGAGGAGAACAGTGTAGAAAGATAACTGTAACTGCTGCACCAATCAGGGCTCTGGTCAGATGAAAAAAATCAGGATACAGTATCATGCAATCGAGAATAGCATGTTCCCTGCCTCTGTTTTCTTATTATTATCCTCAGTAGGGATCAGCCTGTCTCCATCCCAGCAGGGCTCTTCTAATAGAGTTAAACCCAGAAGTATCCGACTGAGTGATCCGGGTTTAGCTCCTCCAATGCTATTCCACTGACGCAACCTAAGTAGCAGCTAATTAGGAGGATCTGGCATGTCATGGGATGGGGTTAAAGGAGGAGGCGGAGGTTATAAAGATAATGATTCAGACGAGGGTATTCTGTAGTGAAGAACGCATGAGTATGAATGAGTCTACAATGATGAACTGTTACTTCAGCTGAGAAGCTTCATCAGCTCAAGGATACAGAACTAACCTGGACAACCTTACTCAACTAAAGACTCCACTGGTCAATCTATCAACCAGGAACAACTCTGATGAAATATTTAGAACATTGGACCAACGTGGGTTCAGCTGGACTCCCTGAGATTTCATCATTGGCTTCCAGACAAATCTTGGAATTCATTGACTGAAGCAAACTCCACTCATCGGGGATCAATGGAGCCGATCGCGCAGGCCGTCTCCGGAGCAGAGGGTTCATTACCCCGAAAGGTCCTGAAAGCTGCCCCACGTGGAGCCTCCACACATTTTGTGGGCAGCACCATTATCATCTTGTCCTCTTATGCAGTGGCTACACTTGCCATGAATTGTGGGAAAAAGCTTCAGGAGCGAAGACTGAAGCCAGAACAAATTTAGAGCTTCTAGACTGAACTGAGGACAGCTGTGGAATACTGCTTATGGACAGTCTTGTATTTGTGTATTTCCCTTTAAATTGAGTCCATGTGTTTTATCCTTCATGTCATGTCCACAGAGTTTGAGAGTAAAACAAAAATCGCACTATTTTTATAAAAAAAAAAAAAAAAAAGAATGGACAAATTTAATGCCTGCTGCTTGTGTAGGTTTTAGTTGATCAACTTCTCATTGTTTGTTGATTGGCCTTTAGTATTAGTATTAGACATGTTTTGAGGCAAATGTGGTTTGATTTAGGCCTGCTGTTAGCTGATATAAACCTTAACTATATAAGCCTTGAAGCTACAACACACAACTTAAGAACGCTACCTTCACAGAGAGAGAAGCATTTTGGGAAAGGGGGAAGCAGGCATGTGAAAAACATAGATAGCATTTTACTTGTAAATGGTGATAGACATCTGAAAAACATAAATGAATACCCTTAGCAGGCACCTGTGCAGGTGAACCATTGCCCACTATCTTTCATGACAATAATCTTTTGAAATAGAAATGTATTTGTGTATGTTGGTTAGTTATATCTAATAACTGCACATTTTACAAAAATTGCATATATATAGAGACCCTCACTTCTACAGCTTAATAGACATTCTTATCCAGAGAGACTTCTGTGTCCCATTTACAGGTACAGTCTCCCTGGAGAGACCTGGGGTTAAGGGCCTTGCTCAGGAATCCAATGGTGGTAGAACTGGAGGTGGGATTTGAACCTGTGACTTTCTGGTCCATATGCAAGTAGCCTATCACTAGACCACCACCCCAATAAGAACCCCTTTCAATGTCACAGGGCTGTATTTTAAAGGGTATCTGTCTTTGAGGGTATATAATTCTGGACGATCTAGTAAATGTTAAAAAAAGATGAAGTGCATCTTTTCATGATGCTGATGCTGTGCATATTTTCTTATACTTGAGACAACATGCATGAGGTGTGAAAAATAATGGACACAATGTCCATTATAAAAGGGAGATTATAGATATCAGCAATAGGGATAATTGGATGGTTCAGTGGTCTGCCCTGAGGGTCCCATGAGCAAGGTACCATCCCCATCACTGCTCCCCAGACACTGGTTATGGCTGCCCACTTCTTTGTGGTGTGTATGGGTTGAATGTTCACTGAGTGCTGTTCTGAATACAAATTAGATCTATTCAGTTATTTTCCCTTTGTTTGTATGTAGTCCATTTAAACTATTTTTTTATTTTTAGTGAAACAATACTGGGAATCTGACTGCTTTATTTTACAAATAGGATTTCTCACGTTACCTCATACATGTACCTGCTGGCTGTGTGTGGAAAAAGCTTTAAATGAGACCTACTTATGCCTCAGACAAAGCTAAGAGGAATATCCCTGACTGGCAGATACATAAGAATGACAGACTTTTCTGGTATCATATTGTGTTTCAAAATAAACAGAAAAATATTTAGATAAAATTACAATTTAATGCGTTTAACAAACAACAATAATAAATTTTCATATCTACTATGTCAACATTTAGTTGTTAGTTAATTATATATTTTGTTTTATTTTTAAATCTGTATTTGCTTTTATATTCATTTAACTATAGATCATTTGAAAAATAAAAGTCCTTCCACTGAAACTTGTTTGGTTTTAAAAATCACACATATTAGAAATAATTGTATATTTCAGTTGTTTTAAACGTCTCTTGAAAAGTTTAAACTTATATTAATGAAGTTTTAATCAAAATTAATTCGTTTTTTTTTAAATTCGCGGGTTCCGCCTCACCGGAAGTGCGAAGCAAGCAAAGATGGAGCCGTTGATTATCGAGTAGGACGTGAAAACTTTCTTCAATTATTACTGGAAATTACTCCAAATCTGAATATTTTCACTCAATAAAGTGGAGGAGAGGAGGATATGCAGTGAGTATGGAAATCTTTACCGCTTTAGAGTTCAGGAATTGGAGTAAAATAAAATATAACGAGGCGGTGAAGGAGCTGCGCTAGCCGTTAGCCGCTCTGCTGTGGTGTGTTTGTGGAGGATTCCGAAAGGATAAAGTGCGGTTCAAATGCACCTTTCATAGGTTTTCAGGAGTTCAACCCAATGAAATTGGTGCTCTGAAGTGTTGAGCTCCGGTTTCTGCACTTTGTTTCGTGTCTCGTCTGGGAAAAGCAGTTTTATTCCCGTTGTATGTGAGCGAGGGTTCATTCATTGCACCTGCAGAAGAGCCTAAACTGTTTATAATGTCAAAAAAATATATGACGGTGTAGACGATAAACCACACCACAAGGATGTTTTCTGAGTGTGTCGTGATGTAGTCAGTGCTAAAAGCACTAAAAAACAGTGCATGTTTTTATAGGGAGCATGATTATTCCTGTGTAATATTGATTTAAAGCATTGCTGTCCCCAAAATACCCCCATAAATTTCATGATTTATTGCATATTGTGAGAGTCTCTTGATGTATAGAGATACTGTATATTCGCTGTGCTGCATGTCCTTATGTCTTTAAGCACGTGCTGGACAGCCTGATAAAGACTTATTCTGTTTTATAAAATACCTAATTAGGGCAAAAATCATAACCAAGATTACTTTGGTCCACATCATTTATTGAACTTTTATTTTGAACTCATTTATTGAATGTCTTTTTTAAGTCATTTTCTTTAAATGAACTTTAAATTCTAATTGTAACAATGTTAAAAAGTTCTGTAAATTTTATTTGACTAACATTTTAAACAAATTGACTAATTAAAATTAGTAAGAAGAATTACGTGCACTCGGATTGTTTAATATGTTGCATAAAATCTTTTGCACTCGTCTGTTAACATGGGCTTGTTTCAGAGACTTGTTCATGCTGGTTTCTTTACATAAGCTGTTATTTTTTTATTTTATCTTTTTTTTTGCCAGACTGGAGAGTCTGCTAATTGCTTTATGCTCATGATTTTTAATTTTTATAATGACTGCATATCAAAATCATAATTAAAAAATAAAATCGAACTAATCGCACAGCCCTGTGCCTGATGATTAACCACGGAGACAGTTAGAATTGTTCAGTCCTGCTCCAATTACAAGTTCCTAGAACAACGTGAGGGTTGCTGTGAAGGGGATTAAGCTTGAAATGGATGCTTTTAATTTGTCACATTATATTCAGCATTATTTTGATCATTTAAAAGGCTAATTACTTGTTTTCTTATAATCTTCCAATTATTTTAGCTGCTTTTAAAGCATGTTCTGAGGTTTAATTTCATGATCATCCACTGGAGGGGTAAAGTCCCTCGCCCTTAAGTGAGAGAAAACACTATTTATGCTACCTCAGAGCCCCGTTTTCTGAAGTGGAAATGCATTACTTTCTTTGTTTTCTAATATAATCCACCTGATTTGCCAAATCAAAGAGTTGAAGAGACATTAGAGGCTGGTGCAGAGTTAGTTCTCAAACCGTATGATATTTCAAATTTTGGCAACTTTTTTGAAAATGAAATGCTAAAGGAGTTTAGTTTCATTTTGAATGCTTTATTAAATAATGCAGCATATTGTTATAAATGGCTATTATGTTAAAAATTTGATGCAGCTTAGCTGAGCTTTCAGTGCATCTTTAGTAACTGCAGGTACATATGTTGGAAAAGTGTGCACCTATGACTAACTTGACTTTCTGGGGCTTGTCTTTGATCATGTATACGTTCGATTTGTCCTCTGTACAGGTGATGAAGCGGGGCCGGACGGAGCAGATCCAGTATGCGGTGACGCAGTACCTGAAGAGGAGGCAGTATGTGGACACGGAGAGCTCGCTGAAAGGAGCCAAGCTGTCTCAGTCTGCAGAGGAAATGGCAGCTAGTCTCACGGGTGTGTGGTAGATCAAGCTGAAGATGGGAAAAGACTGACTGACTACAGAATGAATTTGGCAAACGTCTGTTTAAAGAAAAAAAAAAGAAAAAGTGTTTAAAAGAAAGTATTTGAAGTTGGGATACAAGTTAATTGTTATTGTTTGCCGTTTTAGTAAATGTAACAGTAAAAAGCCCATTTTTTTTCACAAATGGCAGGCAAAGTCCCTGATCAGCTGCATCAAATGCTTTCTGCTTACAGAAATTTAAAATCAAATCTCCACAAACTGTTACCCTCTACACTACATAATCGTAATCATGTCATCATAACCGGTAGTTAAATGTTTGTCTGTTTAAACGGAAGAGAGTGCTTGTTTTTAAAAGCATCTCTGACATTACCTCTCTGACTGCCTAGTTAAATATGAAAGAGTATGTCGATTTCTCTTTATCTAGTCCAGACAGAGTCTAGCTGTGCCAATGTGGTTTCTGCAGCTCCCTGTCAGTCAGACCCTCAGCAGTATGACGCACAGTTCTCCCGGTTACGAGCCTTCCTGATGGGTGAGTAAAACAGGAAACTCACATTGTGAATGGTGTTGTGGTTCTCATAATGTATAGGACTACAGGCAGAGCAGAACAACCAAAGAAAAAACACATTTTTTATGATGTTTTAAATTTTGGCATGAAAACACTAATAAACCAGTGTAAATGGAGAACAATCCAGAACAATGTGAATAGAGGGAGAACGTTCCAGAATGGTGGGATTCAAAGAACACTTTGGAATGGTCTGAAAAGAACAATGAACAATGAAGGGCTTCAATTTTGGACATTCTGTAATGATATTAAATGAGAGGACAATCTGGAGCAGGAAGAAAGAAGGAAGCTCTTCAGTAGCGTTGTAAATGAAGGGAGCATGTCCAAGATTGGTATGAATAGAGGGAAGAGGACAACATTGTGTAGAACATTGTGACTGGAGAACATTGTCTAAGACAGCGTGACTGGTGGAGAACTTTGTGTAGGACAGTATGACTAGAGGAGAGCTTTGTTTAGGATGGCAGTACTGGTGGAGAACATTGTGTAGGTAAATTTGCTCTCCAGTTTTCATCGTTTTTGTCTCTCAGAGGCGGAGGTGCCGTGGGCGAGGGAGGCAAGCGTGTTGCTGTTTCCTCTCTTCCTCTACCTGCACTTGGACATGGCACGGTGTGGCCTAAAGGGGGCAGTAGATGCCTTCTACAGTCGCTTCCACACTCTCTTCCAGCAGGACACGGAGCAGAAAGCTATAGTGGATCAGCTTCGAGGCATCCTCACCCCACAGGTCAGTCTCGGTGAACGCAGGAGTTCCTGATTTAAGAGGAACTGATAGACCGAGCACAGTGTTTATCATTCGTTTGAGTTTTTAATGTAGTTTTAATGGCACATATTCCACCGCGTTCTGCAGGATGTGGCTTCCAATTCAAAACTCTGCGCACTGCTGGACCACAAGTATGTGGTGTATCTGACCGACCAGGCCTACAGTTATCTTCTGCGTTACCTGCAGAGTGATGACAACAGTGCCATCTGCCGAGTGCTTAGCACACACCTACAGGTGAGTGATTCTCGACTGTTGTAAAATCATTATTGCATTCTTCTATAACAGTTTCTACCAAACAAAGAAGCCCCAAAGTGTGTATTACATGGGCTTTAATACTGATGATTGTTGGCACTTAGGATGGAGGGAGTAGAGGTGACAAAGGTGGAGGAGTTTAAATACTTTGGATCAGCAGTTCAGAGTAACGGCAAGTGTGGAAGAGAGATGAAGAAGAGAGAGCAGGCAGGTTGGAATGGGTGGAGAAGAGTGGCTGGAGTGATTTGTGACAGGTACCAGCAAGATGGAAAGGAAAGGTTAACACGACGGTAGTGAGACCAGCTATGTTGTACAGGTTGGAGACAGGTGGCGGAGCTGGAGGTGTCGGAGTTACAAATGCTGAGGTTTTCGTTGGTGTGACGAGGATGGACAGGATTAGAAATGAGTATATTAGAGGGACAGCTCAGGTTAGATGTTTAGGAGACAAAGTTGCAGCTGCAGTAAATAGTCAGTCAGTTCTTAGCAGCCAGTGTTTCTCGACATAATTATTATGAAATGTAAAACGACTCTCAGCCAGTTCGGTTGTGCAGTGGGAACTTTGGTATAACAGATTTTAATGGACTTTATTTTATGAAGAATTTTATAACGCATGCATTGATTACTAGCATTTTTCACCCAAACATAAGGTTTAACTGAATTCTCAGTTTTCCACCATAGTGATAGTTTAACACTCTTAATCTCTGATGTAATCTAAAATAAATTGCCTCCACTTTTCCACAGGTTGAGGTGACTGCCGTGTGTCATACAGACTACCAGCTCTATGGGGCGGGACTTAACACAGGAAACTCTACCTCCACTTCTTCCTCCAGTACCTGGCCAGGTGTGGACGGCACGGAGGCATCAGAGCCTGTGGAGGTCACGGCTGGGTTGCCTCAGAACGAAGCTGCTCTGGAGGCTCTTCAGGACTGCATTAAGCGCGTGCGGGAGGGCCCTCCATCATTAACCACCGTATGTTTCTATGCATTCCAGCATACAGAGCAGCTCCTCAACACAGCCGAGGTGTCGCCCGACAGCCGGCTGCTCGCAGCGGGCTTCGATAACTCCACCGTTAAACTGTGGAGTCTGCGGGCCAGGAAGCTAAAGGCAGGCCCTCACAGGGCAGACGTGGCCAAAATACGGCTCGCCTGTGACGTGCTGGAGGAGGAGGTGAGTAACAGCTGTCGGCATTCAAGCGTACATGAGTGTGCAGGTGCTTTAGTGTGCTCCTAATACAATTATTCACTGGGTTCCAGAGTCTTGAGGAAGGAAGGTAAAGTTCAGTACCATGGCAACAAATCCTGGATGATTTTTAAAATTGTTTTTCTTTTTCTTCAAAATGCTAGTTCTGTGCAGCTTAACAAAATTTCAGATAATTAAAATGACGTTGATCAACTTTAAAGAACAAGTTTGGTTCTATTTTATCATGTAATGTTAAAACAATGTTTTCATCAACATTTCTCCCAGGCGGATGAGGAGGACGCCTCAGGCAGTGAGATAAAGACCCTGCGTGCTCACTGCGGCCCTGTATACCGTACTGCCTTCTTGACGGACAGCTCTGGTCTGCTGTCTTGCTCTGAAGACTCTACGGTGCGTTACTGGGATCTCAGCAGCTTCACCAATGCAGCGCTGTACCGTGGCCACGCCTACCCTGTGTGGGACATGGATGTGAGCCCCTGCAGCTTGTACTTTTGCTCGGCGTCGCAGGACCGCACAGCACGCCTGTGGACCTTCGAGCGCACTTATCCTCTACGGCTTTACGCAGGGCACCTAGCGGACGTCGATTGCGTGAAGTTCCACCCCAATTCTAACTACATAGCTACGGGATCAATGGACAAAACTGTGCGGCTGTGGAGTACTCAGCAAGGCAACTCGGTCAGGTTGTTTACAGGCCATCGAGGCCCTGTTCTGGCCCTGGCGTTTTCGCCAAATGGCAAGTACCTGGCTTCAGCGGGAGAGGACCAAAGGGTCAAACTGTGGGACTTGGCATCTGGAACGCTGTTTAAAGACTTGAGGGGACACACCGACAGTGTAACGAGCCTTTCCTTCAGCCCGGATAGCTCATTGGTGGCATCTGCTGCCCTGGACAACTCGGTGCGTGTCTGGGACATACGTAATGCTCATGGTGGAGCAGTGGCCGCAGCAGACGGATCTAGTAGTGAGCTGGTTGGACTTTACACAGGAGAAACTAGCGGAGTCCTTAATGTGCAGTTTATGGCCTGTAACCTGTTGCTGGTGACTGGGACGGCACTGGAAAATAATGACCAGTGACCAAAATAATAAAGAGTGAATTGAAAAGAAGGAACCACACAGAGATCTGTATAACATTTAAAAAAAGGGAATTCTAGAAACATACTGACTCTATAACAGTGGTGATGATGGGAACCTGGAGTCACAACGTCTACAACAAAAGTCGTCTGGGCTTTAAAATGGTGAAAGAGCTCTAATAAAATTAAATCTAATAAAGTGGAAATTTTTAATCTCTTGGGCATCAGGCTGCGTGTTAATTACCAATTCTTGTCATAACTTTTTGTTTTGGATGTCTAGTTCCATTTACTGCCACCGTGAGCATCTTTACCAAATTCTCAGTTTGACCTCAAATACATCATGCATTAGAAGAGTGCAGATTTTCGTGTTTTCCTGCTCTTGTTCACTCACCTCAGCCCAGGAATGACTTATTAATTGGTTGATTAGTTTGATAAGGTTTGTGTTAAGGGCACAGAAAAGTAAAATCTAAAGAGACGCTCCAGGAACAGGGTTGGGAAACTGCCTTTAAACACTGGGTAGTGTCGTTGACCACAAAGAGTGCACACCAACGTTTACCAGTATCATATCTGTCGTATACATCACTTCATGTCACAATCAGCATTATGATCCATAGCTCAGCTTTGTGTCGTCTACCCTGAGTGTGCACACAGACAGAGAAAGAGCCAAACTTTGCAGGGAACAAGTGCTGATCTTGGAGCAGGTTTTGCTCTTAACATCCAGAAGAGCACAGCTTTGTGGATGAAGTGCACCTGGTTCTAGATCAGTTCTTTTCCTGATGTTCGAGTACCGTGCAAAAGTTTTGAATACGTTGGTACAAAAAAGTGTAGATTGTTTTACGTTCGAGAGGTTAGCAATGTTTGTTAGTACAACGAGACTGCAGCTGATTTTTAGAGCTAAATAAACAAGCTACTCGACACAAAGATTCCATCATGAGTTCGGATATAGTTAACACATTTGCGCACATCGAATCCCGATGGCTTGTTTGTATTTTTGTTACCAAATTACAGCTTATTTGCTAAGAAATGGCTGCACAACTTTCACACAGTGCTTTTTTTAGCCAAATTATGACACGATTACTCTATAAACACAGGCACATTTCATCTCAAAATGAATAATTAATGGCAGATTTGTTCGGTTCCTGCTTTTTTGTGTGTAGTGTGCTAAATAGGCAGCGCCACACAATTTCCGGTGTCCAAAGGAACACCGTGCATACAGAGTGTGCCAGATTTTAAACGACATTCCCTCATCATGACCAGTTACCTGCTGCTGGTAGCACTGGAGAAACGGGGGCAGTGTTGGAGTGCGTTGTGTGTGTTGGATGACTCGTACTGTCCGCATTATGCCTCTCTTCCACATTAGTGTGTATGTGACTCCCTGTTTGATGTTTAGTGCACTGTGTAGTACATTATGTGCAAATGATCGTTTCCCTCACTGTTCTGCATCGTGAGAGATTTGAGATTAAACCCATATGTCATTTTATAAAAGGACAGATTTTGGAATAATGGAGCTTTTTGAGACTTGTAGACGTCTGGTCCCATCATCATCACTCACTTCGGACTTTTTTGGAGCGTTTCCACTCTGAATGACTTCGCTTAGAGTGAACACATTCATATATTGCCTGCTCCAGCTTAAGGAGGCTACATGACGATCTGGGTTAAGCGTGTTTTGGTGAATCTGAAACTTGGGTTGAAGTTAAAGCCCCCTGAAACGGTGCACTCTGTGAATACAGAAGTCACTTTATCACAAGTCCTCGTCTTCTAGCTCCATTTTGCAGATGTACAGTTGGAAACTGGAGCCCATATTTTGTGTCCGCTGTCCCTTCGCTACTGGTTATGTTTTATTTAATGCACTTCACTGCTCATGGATGACGATCATGTCAGAGAAGCTCTTGTTGTCCCTGCAGCTTCTGGATGGTTTATATGTTGGCTCATTTATCATATTTTTCTGACCAGGAAACCTTTTTTTATGTTTAAAATGCCATTTTGTGTATTTTCCTTTGTGTAGCTTACTTGTAATGTGTAGAAACGTACACTGTGTTGAATCTGAGCCGGGTTTCAGCTGGTTCTAAGATGTCAAAAACAAGCTCAAGAATCAATATTTGCGGTGGACATTTTGTAAGAGTGCACGAAGCAATTTGTTTTCCTAAAAAGTTAATTTTTTTACTTGGGGTGTAATTATTATTATTATTATTATTATTAGGCGGCTCCATTTTCGATACCTTGCAGCTACTGCTCAGCGCTTTATTATTTTTTATCTATTTATTTTTTTGACTCCGTCGTAAGCATCGAATAAGAGCTGTTAAACACCATCCACCTTCCAGATGTTTCCTCAACTGTTTTTTTTTTTTTTTTTTTTTCTTCATCCACATTGGGGTTCCTGCATCCTTCAAACCCATCATTAAAGGATCACTGTTTCGTTATATTGAAGTGAGTGTAAAAGCTCTTCTTTTTAAGCTTCACAGGCAGATAAGCAGTCCACTAATAAAATTATAATTATTAGCTATATTACCTGAATATATTTATCCAGGTTAGATTTCTGTGGAATGTCAGTGTATTTGTTAAATTTAAAGAACACGATCCAGCGAATAGTGATTTTCCAACATGCTGACAGTGTGTCGCTACTTACTCACCTTCTTTTTTTTCCTTTTTCCCCCCATAATGAAAAAGATGCTGCTTAGTAATAATGCTTAGGATATAAGATAAATATAGGATATATAATAAAATCTTTCAGCTGCTCCTGTTTAGGGGTCACCACAGCCGATCATCCATTTCCACTTCTTCCAGTCCTCTGCATCTTCCTCCTTCAATCCGACCCCCTGCATGTCCTCTCTCACCACGTCCATAAACCTCCTCTTCAGTCTTCCTCTTCTCCTCTTTCCTGGCAGCTCCATCTTCAGCATCCTCCTCCCAATATACTCCTCGTCTCTCCTCTGCACATGTCCACACCAACGCAGCCTTGCTTCTCTAACTTTGTCTCCAAGACGTCTTACCTGATCTGTCCCTCTAATATACTCGTTTCTAATCCTGTCCATCCTCGTCACACCCAACGGAAATCTCAGCATCTTTCACCTCCAGCTCCGCATCCTGTCTTTTTGTCAGCACCACTGTCTCCAACCCGTACAACATAGCTAGTCTCACTACTGTCCTGTAAACCTGTATAAACTGAAGGGTAAAATTACAGCCTTAAATGTAAAGTTACACATATATTTTTTTAAATTCTTAGTTATTGTCTGCAAAGTCACAACTTTTCAGCCAAAAAGCCCAACTTTGTTCCGGACCCTGTAAAAAAGCTGATGTTTAGTGTTCAGCGCCTTTAAACTCCTCCGGTATTAATGATTTGGTTATGGTTCAGCCCTGCTGGTTTTATCATTACTGAGATGATTTCCTGCTCTTGCTGGTGATTCTGCAGCACAGAGAGAGATGGGTGGGTTTACAGTGGTGCTGCTTTCGGCTCTAAATGGAGAAACTGGTATTTTCACTGTCGTCTTCAGGTGACGTGCTACACATTCTTGGCAGCGTTTTAATGGTAGTGAAAGGGTGGAGAGAAGAGTCTCGGAACTGAAAAATGTCTGATATGCAGCTGTTGCCTTTATCTGTGTGAATCAACTAAAGCCCAAATCAGACTTTGTGCTTTTACAAACCTGCCCGCCAGAGAGGTTCAGTGTTGTACTGCACAATTTGCAAGTAAAATATGTTTTTGTAAAATCTAATACAAAAATGAGAATATCTGCAGTGAGTTTGGGTGAAGAAACTGTGCTTTTAAAAAATATATATATATATTTTAAGATTTAAGCTGTTATAGAAATGGCAAATTCTAAAGATGGTTTTCAAAGAATCTTTTCCCAAGAATGGTTCTTCTTAAATTTGCAAAATCAAAAGATGGAAGGCAGAAATTTGGAAGCAAATTTTCATTTTAGTAGAATTTTCAAGGATAATTTTTAAGTGGAAAAAAACTATTTTAATCTGGACGGTGTGCATGCGGATTAAAAGCAGAGGTTGCATTTTGTTGTTACAAATTACAAATAGTCACTTTCACTTTCTCATCCACCACAACTTGAAAACCCCGGGTGAGGTGGGTGACATTGACAATCTCTTCACAGTGGCAGTGAGCACAGTCGGTTCTTGAAGGAAGCAGAAAAACATGGACAAGAATTTCGAGAGATGACAGGAGACAAACTATGACGTCTGGACCTCTGGGTCAGAGCATCTCCAGATGTCTTGGTGGCAGATACTGCAGTGTGAGACATGTGGTTCTAATTTTATGGCTGATGGGTGTTTAGGTTTGGTTCAGTGCAATGGGGATAGGATAAAAGTCCAAAAAGAAGGCTATAGATGATGGTTACTATGGAAACAGTGCCACTGATACTGTTGATTGTCTTTTATCTCAAGGAAATGATTTCTTTATTGCTCTATAGTGATGGGAATGACCCGGTAATGGTCTTTTTTTTTTTTTTTTTTTACACTTTCCTGGTTTACACCTCTGGTGTGCAGATCTGACAAGATGCCAACATTCCACAGCTGTCAGAGGAGGAGTGGAATTGCTCGGCCTCCGAAGCCTCAATCAGTGGCAGGAGTCCGATTGGTTCTTCGTTTCAGGCGTGGTGGATTTCACCCAGGAGGTCAAACCAGTTGTGCTTGTTGGAGTTTGAACAACCTGACAAGCCTGTCCCCATAAACACACACACAGGGCGAGCCCAAGTAGGTGTGAATGAACGAGGAGCGCACACTCGAGACGTGCTCCAGTCGCTCGTCAGGTGCGTCTGTCAGAGTGAGTGTGTTTTCTGCAGCAGGTGTGTAAGGATGCCCTCCAACTCGACGCTGTGTCGCGACTCAGGTGGTCAAGTGGAGGCAGAGAGTATGCAGTGCGATGGCAGAACATTTGAGCAGCTCAGGCAGGAGTGTCTGCAGAGGAAGAAGCTGTTTGAAGATCCCGACTTCCCAGCTTGTGGCTCTTCGCTCTTCTACAGCCAGAGCGTGCCCATCAACTTTGAATGGAAGAGACCAGGGGTATGTACCAAACTGGCTCGGTCCATCTACTCGGACCGCATGCAGAGTGTTGTTATAGATCGTCTGTGGCTGATATCTCAGATTTGGGATTCTCAGGTAAGGTCAGCACCCCTAAATGGTGCAAATCAGATCAACAAATCACTGTAATGCACTCCAATCCTGCTCCCAGATGCCACTGTTTTACACAGTTAAGAGATCTGATCTGCTCCAGCACATCTCTTCATCTTATTCATGATCTGATTTGTTCTATTCGGGGTGTTTGAAAAGGAGAAAGCACCAAAAAATGCATTTTAGCACCCAAGACCAGGACTGGGAACCACTACAATCATTGCATGTGGGACAGTAGTCCCCAACTAACAATGAGCTGTAGACCTGCATCCAAATCCACATAATAAGGAAAGCACTATTTACACAGTTTTGAGATAATGTTCTGTGTGTAAAACCTAGGTCTAAACTTACACACAAAATCCAGATCATAGCGTGATACAAGCTGAAAACGGACCAGAACGATTGTGCTTTCATTCTAAAGCTTAACAAATTAAAGACAAGCTCGATCAGCACAGAAGCCTTTTATGCAGATGGGCATGTCCGTCAGGATTTCATAACAAATGTTTATGAACAAACGTCAGTGTTCACAAGATGACTTTTATTTTGTTTTTTGAACAACGCATTGATCCGAGGGGATTTCATTAAGGTTCTTCACAATGCCACTTACGTAAATAAGATCTGATGCCACCTTCAATGACAGTTAAAAGAAAGGGAGGGATGTCTGCAACGAAGAGTGCTGCTGCCACCGGCCCAAGTGAAGAACTGAGATTGACTCCTGCTCTGTCGTGTCTCCCTAACAGCACAATAGACTGTTATTTACTACATACAGAAGGGAAACATGGGTGGTTAGAGGATGCTGGAAACCTCAAGCTTAACCTCTGAACTGGAAGTCATTTGACAAGAATGAATGGCTTCTTCATGAATGCCCTTCAATATGTGGACCATTTTCCTGAAATAAATCAGAAAACCCATCATGGGACACCCTTACCTACCAAAGTTCAATTGAACATTAAGGATCTTGATGTAAAACCAGAAAGAAAGAGTGCATTCCTGTCCTCGTCTCTCTAAATCAGACCTGCTGGGTTTGTTTGATCTGGAACGGGTTCCTCTGGTTGAGTCAATCAAAGGGTTTAGTCTGAAGATCAAACAAACAGGTCTGGAGAATCTGCATGAAATAGAGCACAACAGTCTCCATATGAATGCTTAGTGGGCTCGGCTGATCACGAATCCAGACAAACGATGTGAAATCTTAGGTTCCATCCATTTTCTACCGCTTGTCCCAAACGGGGTCGCGGGGTCACGCTGGTGTCCAACCCAGCGCACACAGGGCGAGGACGGGGGACGCACCCTGGACAGGTCACCAGCCCATCACAGGGAGGAGCGTGACGGGGACGGCACCTTGCTCAAGGGTACCACAGGGCAACCCATTGGGAAGGGGTTCGAACCCCCGATCCTCCAATCATGTGGCCAACGCCCGAACCACTAGGCCACCACTGCCCATCTTAGGTTCCTAAAATGCAGTTTCTCACTAAGCAACAAGAAAGCAGCAAATTTCCTTAAGAAACCGCTGTAGGTTACTATGGCAAACACTGAAAACTGAGAAAATACAACTGGGGCAAATGGAAGCACTGGGACCTTTTTTTGGGGCTACATGGCCCATAAAATGAAGCACTGGGACCTTTTTTGGGGGCTACATGGCCCATAAGATGAAACACTTTTCGTGGGCTACGTGGCAGCGACGTTAATTCCAATATACTTTTCACTGAAAAAAATGAATGAAGGTCCATGGGAACCAGAGCAGTCTTGTTAAAAATGCAAATGAATTAATTTATACTTCAAAATCTGCTTTCTTCCATTGTTTGGAACTGCTGGCAGGCCTGGATGAAGCACTGGACTGGAAAGACTTTTTGAAACTGATTTGATTTGAAGTGCATTGACAGCATTAAATAGCCGGTGCAGCACAAATGTGGTCGAACTAGCGGTTTTTCATTTAACTGGCCTTTTATGAAGATCTAAAAGAAATTTCTCTTTGGCATCATCTGATTAGGGTTTCCACACACACACCTACACGCACATTCTCACACACACACACACAAACACACACACACACACACACATGTCTGGCTTCATTGCTTGCCATTGCTGAACCACATTTCTCACTGGGGCGTAACTTTTCCAGGATGATCTGTCTGTCAGGTATAAACATTTTTCTCACTGGGTAAAGGTGTGACTAAACACGCAGACACACCCTGCAGAAGCAGCACAGGCGTCTCTCCCTTTCGCCCCCGCACAGGTCTCGAGATAAGAGGCTTCAACCGAAAGTGATAAGAGCTTCGTTCCAAGACTCTTATGAAGCATCATTCTTCAAAACTAACTTTACATCACTTTTCTGGGGGTTTGATGAGCTTGAGCTGAACATTCATCAGACCTGATTCATGGTGATCTGAGTGTATTACTCTGGAATGAAGTTTCCATAAAGTTCTAGTTTACATTCAGCTTGTGTCCTCTCACACGTTCTCTCCCACAGTTACTCTTTCACTTGCACACACACTCTGCTTTCTCTCTCTCTCTCTCTCTCTCTCTCTCTCTCTCCTCTCTCTCTCTCTCTCTCTCTCTCTCTCTTCTGTCACACACATTTGATTGCTTTTTCTTCTCAAGTTAATCTACTCACTCTTCTCTCTTTCTCTCTCTCTCTTCTCTCTCTCTCTCTCTCTCTCTCTCTCTCTCTCTCTCTCTCTCTCTCTCTTATGCAGGAAATCTGCAAAGACCCCACCTTCATTCTTGGAGGAGCTGACAGAACTGATATATGTCAAGGACAACTGGGTGAGAAAAACCATTTTCCACACAAATGTGTTTAATGTTTAGAAAAATTCTTCTTCTCTAAAATATTCAATTTTGAGAGTTTGTGATGTTAACAATGCACAGCCCCGAACCCAGAGTTCCACGTGTTTAACTATCAGGTGTCGATCCAAATGTGTGGACGGGGCGCCTAATGAGTGATGTGTGAAACTGCTGTGGGATTTAGAAAGCAGCTTTAGTCTCGCGGTGAGATAACACAGAGGACGAACAGCAGTCCCCGTCCTCCTGACGGCCTGGTTCAGGTTTGTCAACGGAGAGAATGTCAGCTTTATGTAGACCTGCCTCTGAGGAAGTGTGAGCTGAACATTCCTGTTGGCCTAAATGTGAACTGTTAACATCATCGGGTCTTAATCTCAATTTAACGTTTGTCCTCAAAAGTGTGATCATTAGTTTGTGCTCACAAGCTCTTTAGCTCTGCACCAGTGCTGCGACCTCTTTGACCTCTGCAGCACGTCGATGAAATTTTGGCGAAACTTGATTCTGCAGGTTTTTAAGGAGAAACATGACGTCCTCCCTCTCAATCAGAGGTGGCAAACGTTTAAAAGCAATCAGCAGAAATACTGATTTAACTTCTTCACTCAGTAAAAGTCAAAAGCACAGGCTCTGAAATGTACTGGGAGCAGAAAAAGAAAAAGTCTGAAGGACATTTCTACCAGCTGTTTGAGTGCAAGTGGAACTGCAGTGTCCAGCACCCAGAGAGCAGTGATGGGGACGGTACCTTGCTCAAGGGAACCTCAGGGCAACTTACTTGTCTTCAAACCCATGACCTGGGGCCTAGTTCCTAAACACTAGACCACCGCTGCCCCAAATTTTAAAGATTCTAAACCGAATCTTAGGTTTTGAAGTCTTAAGGTGTAAACATAATCATTTAAAGTGGTGTGATGGGAAATGTTTTTTGGTAGCCATGCTGAAAGTTATTATCCCCGATCAGCATGTCATTGTTCATGATAACAGACGACACTCTGCACTTTTGAAAGGAATTATATGTATATAAAACCTCATTGTATATGTGTATAATTCTTCTACACAATCATGTTTACTTTTGAAAGATTGATATTATGCTGTAATACAATGTAAATGGCAGTTAATGTGTCTCCTCTGACCCTCATATGTTCATTTTTGGACTCCTAATATTGTCCTTTTCACCCTTGCCCTCATTCTTTATTCACGTTTTGAATTCTTTTTTTTGGAAATTGGCCTCTAATCCTGATCTCACCCGTGTGACTGCAGGAGACTGCTGGTTGCTAGCGGCGATCGCCTCGCTGACGCTGCACAAAGACTTGCTGGCGAGGGTCGTACCTCCAGACCAGAACTTTGATCAGGGATACGCTGGAATCTTTCACTTCCAGGTGAAGATTAAAGCCTTCACCTACTTTTTTACTCAGTTATTATCTTAATGATGTTTTATTCTTTAACTATGAATAATTCAGGAACGAGAACTCTAAGGTGTAGCTGAAGACACACAGATAGAGGTAGACATACAGACAGTGCCACAGACAGACATACAGAGATAGACAGACAGACAGACAGGTAGAGATATAGACAGACCTATAGAGCTTGACTTGCGACTGTGGATGTTTTGGGTTGTTTTACTGAAATTAGTCTCATTAGTGAATAGTCGGTTTGAGGCACAAAGCTAGTAACTCCAGCGTAGGTGAAAAGAATCCTTGTTGCTTGGTGTGCTCCTTCTGCATTGAATGGAAGAAAATGTGTGATTGTATTGAAAAACTGATGCTTTTCTTCGGTGTTGAAGCAATCCTTCACTGAAAACTCTAGAAGGAAACTAAACAGCTGTAGTGTAGGTGTGACCTTTTTACTGAAGCCTCGCAGGGAATGTAGCTCACAGGTAATGAAAGCTGTAACTCCACCCAACTCAGACTAAATCACCAAACACTCGCCTCAGAGTCATGAAATGATTCGAACAGATTCGTGTGGTTTCAGACACCGTGCAATACTGAAGGATGGAAACATGCCACATCACTTACAGTAGCAGCAGAGATGTGCATGAGTTTTACGATGAATTTCTATTTTTGAACAGTTTTAGTGCTGTTTTATTGCTGATGTTTACATGAACCTTAATGCACCAGATAAAAGCAAACATCAGACACCAAGATGTCTTGGCTGATTGACAACATCTGGATTAAAGGCTGGAAGTTAAGTTGAAACATTTTTTGCTGCTAAGCTCTGACTCATGCCATGGTCTTTCTTTCTCTTTGTGTGTGTGTGTGTGTGTGTGTGTGTGTGTGTGTGTGTGTGTGTGCATGTGTGTGTGTTGGTAGTTCTGGCAGCATAACCGCTGGCTTGACGTCATTGTGGATGACAGACTGCCGTGTGTTAGGAATCAGTTGGTGTTCCTTCATTCTGCGGACTTGAATGAGTTCTGGAGCGCCCTGCTAGAGAAGGCCTATGCCAAGTAAACACACACACACACAGACAAACATATCCTGACATTTCTGGATTATTTAACTCCTAGAACTGCTCATGAATCACTTGTTAATTCATTCATTTGATTCAAATTATGCAGTAACTACTATTGATTATTCAGAATCTACCCTAAATAATTCAGTAGGTTCTATAAATGAATGAATCCTTTATCTAGCCTAAATATATTAGTAAGTACTATAAAAAATAATTGAATATCTTCTATAGATTTTTCAGTATCTGCTGTACAATATTCAGTACCCATTATGAAACATCTGGTAAAATAGAGTTATTCAGCAACTACTAAGAAGCTCATATAAATTCTTATTGGTTAAGACATTGTGAGATGTTAAGGACTTCACTAAGTAAAATGTGTGTGTGTGTGTCAGATTAAATGGCAGTTATGAGGCGCTTAAGGGAGGCAGTACTCTGGAGGCCATGGAGGACTTCAGTGGTGGTGTGGGTGAAGTCTATGAAACAAAGAACGCTCCAGGTGACCTTTACACCATCCTGAGGAAAGCTCTGGACAGAGGATCTATGATGGGCTGCTCCATAGACGTATGAATCAATGTGTTTTGTTATTTTTTCTTTTCTTTTCTTTTTTTTTTTTAAAGTTGATAACTTTATAAGAGTAGGAACTCCTTAATTTAAACTGATGTCCTGATGGTTTTGGGCCTCTCAGTGAAATGTTCGTTCAGTGTTAAGGACAGTTTTCAGCATTAGATTTGAATAAAGTAGTCTGCAGAATGTGTCATATTTTCCAAGTGGGTGGTCAAGTTAGAAATGTACTCGTTTGAGTAATTTAATGTGGAAAAAAAAACATTCATATATCAAGGGATGTGAAATGATTGAACAAGCTCTTTAATTGAAGGGAAATACCTTCCAGGAAATGTACTGGCTGTACAAAATGACCAGCTCAACAATAATGCCTTTTTTTTTCAAATGGAAGGTGCAAACAAGTCCACGTACATGTATATAATCAATTCAGATGGTAAATATAGATTTTCTGTTTCCCCCATATTGTAATTATGCCACGTATGTTGTTTTCCAGATCACCAGCTCGGCTGAATCCGAAGCTCAGACATCAACAGGCCTGGTCAAAGGCCATGCTTACTCCATCACTGGCCTTGAGGAGGTAACTATGGCAACCATCAGTCACATTTCCAAATAGGTATTCGGACCGTGCTGAAAAAATATGGAGCATGAACTGTTAACGTTGCTGACCGCGTCATCTCTCTTTCCCTGGGTGGTCTTCTGTAGGTGAATTACCGAGGGCGAAAGGTCAAGCTCATCCGGGTCAGGAACCCTTGGGGGCAGGTGGAGTGGAATGGGCCTTGGAGCGACAGGTCTGTGTTCTAGAAGATGCTCAGATCTCACAATGCTCAAAATCAAGATCAGAAATAGGAGAAAGCCTGGAATTAGTACCTGGATTGAAATGAAAGTGATGTTGTGACCAAGAAATTTTAATTTCCACACCTGGGAAATCCGTGGGCACTGAATAGCATTGTCCTGTAATGGTTTCTATTTTTCAAAGGTTAGTGTATTCCTGACATGCTGACAGTATAAAGCCTTCAATGCCTTCTTGTTCCTTGCAGTTCCAGAGAATGGAGTACTGTGGACAAGGCAGAGAAGATCAGATTGCTTCAAAATGCCACAGATGATGGGGAATTCTGGTAGGTGCAAAAGACTTTGATGAGACAGACACTGTTAAATGGACATTAATGGTCTGCTGTGTCAAGCTGTAGGTTGTAGATATAGATGTTGATAAAAAACATGGGCACTATATTAATAATCTCTTTAAACTGACAGCGCTATGCTTGATAAGGTACTGCTACATGCTTTTGTCTTGACTTCATGGAGAACAGTGTTTTATGCAGTTTTAGGAGCCATCTGTAAGTCTGTTCTTCACTCAGCAATGAAATGCATCCCTCAAATTTGACACAATTCCCAATTTTCCGTTTTTCTTTCGTCAGCATTCTTTCACTTTACTGTCCAGCATGCATCTGTCTTAATTACCTTGACCAATCTGACCTCATATAGGAGGTTGTGAGCAAACCGCCCATCCTCAAGGGTCCACTTCAAACGTTGTATGTATTTTTCACACAAAGTAGATTGTAATGGTAAGGTTTAATGGCATTCTTCAGGAGCACCTGATTTAATCTCATTTTTATTTGACAAAACTAAAGCAAACTTCAGAAATCAAACATTTCTTGAGTGATTCAGGTTCTATCTAACACCTCACTGAACGCCAAAATGGTCAAATTCCTCTCTTATAGGATGGAGTTTGAGGACTTTAAGGCCAACTATGACCGAGTGGAGATCTGTAACCTCACTCCGGACTCACTGACAGAAGACACCAAGAAGAAATGGGTCGTAAACATGCTGGAGGGCAACTGGATCAGGGGCTCCACTGCTGGAGGCTGCCGGAACTTCATCGGTCAGTTGGAGATATAAACTTCTGTAACTTTTTTCTTTTTGAGTCGGGTTTGCATATCTGGGAAAAGTCCTAAATTTGCATTGAACCTTTCCAGTATGTGGAGGTTCTTTAAGCTTGTAAAGGTTCTTCATATATGCATTTCACATTTACAAAATCATTCTGAAATGAAACTGAAAGGGGAAAGAGATGACACATAGAGGGAAGCAGGAAAAGACAGAATCAAGTCATTTTCATTATCGTCCCATCACCTTTCCACACTCGAGTTTTCCTCAAGTGCAGATCTGGAAACCCTCTGCACATTTACATGCTCACTCTAATCCAGGAAAGATTTATTACTTGCTTTGCATGGAAAGCTCCAATAAGTGCAGAGCATTTTTTAGAGCAAAATTATTGTCAAATTGGACAAATTCTACGATTAAATGTTGTCCAGCTTCCACTTGAGTCTTTAAACATCTGTACCAGTGAAAGGAAGTGTAAAACTGAACTTTTTAGCTATGTTACTGCCATATTTCACAGTATCCTAATAAATAGCAGTCATGCTTCTTTTGGAGAGTTCCTCTACCTGCAACATCTTTACTCACTGATTGTGATTGTGGTTGGTTCTCCTCAGACACCTTCTGGACAAACCCTCAGTTTAAGTTGAAACTGGAGGACGCTGACAATGATGGTCAGTGCAGCGTCATTGTGGCCCTCATGCAGAAGAACCGCCGCAGACTCCGCAAAGAGGGACTCGACTTGGAGACCATTGGCTTTACCATTTATGAGGTTAGGAATGGGTGAACGGGTGAAGACGTTCTTGAACAGTATGACTGGAAGCATGCTCAGTTGTGTGTGTGGTTTTGTCTTTTTGTTTGAGTTTGTATTGTTTGCAGGGGTTGTTGGGGTTGGAGCTTGTAGGGGTTTCAGAGATTTCTGAAGATTTGTTGGAATGCTTTTTAGAGTTCATTGCTGTTGAAGGTGTTGAAGTTTGTTTTAGGAGGTATTTATGTTTGTTGGACTTGCTTTGAAAGGTTCTTCGGTCCCGCATTTCCCATTACCAAAATCTTGAAGCAGTCTTTTTTGGACTGTTCTTTTTTAAAGTTTGGGAAATCCAGAGCAGTATTTTTAATATTCAGTCATGAATCAGGGACAATTACATGACAAAAACTGAAGAAGAGGGTTTGTGGAGGTTTATTGGGTTTGTATTTTACTGGAGGGTTATAGGGTTTGTTTGGGTTGGTGGGGTATGAGAGTGGTTTTAGAAGTTTTGTTTGGAGGCTCTTTTTGTGGGAATTTCCGATTTCTGTTGTTAAGGCTCATTGGGGTCATTGGGATTTATAAGGATTTGTTGGAAGGCTTTTGGGGTTGTTGTTGTAGATGTTCATGAATTTTCTCCAATTCAGTTAGAGTTTACTGTTTTTGTTGGGTTCGTTGGAAATTTGGGAAATGGTAGGGGTTTGGTTGGGGTTTCTGGGGTGGGTTGTAGATTCTAATTGCTGGAATTAGTTGGGGTTTGTGGGGTATGTACCGTGTGTAGTCGTTTGTTGGGGTATCTACCGTGTGTAGTCGTTTGTTGGGGTTGTACAGTCTGTAGTTGTTTGTTGCGGTTGTACAGTCTGTAGGTGTTTGTTGGGGTTGTACAGTCTGTAGTTGTTTGTTGCGGTTGTACAGTCTGTAGGTGTTTGTTGGGGTTGTACAGTCTGTAGTTGTTTGTTGCGGTTGTACAGTCTGTAGGTGTTTGTTGGGGTTGTACAGTCTGTAGTTGTTTGTTGCGGTTGTACAGTCTGTAGGTGTTTGTTGGGGTTGTACAGTCTGTAGTTGTTTGTTGCGGTTGTACAGTCTGTAGGTGTTTGTTGGGGTTGTACAGTCTGTAGTTGTTTGTTGCGGTTGTACAGTCTGTAGGTGTTTGTTGGGGTTGTACAGTCTGTAGTTGTTTGTTGCGGTTGTACAGTCTGTAGGTGTTTGTTGGGGTTGTACAGTCTGTAGTTGTTTGTTGCGGTTGTACAGTCTGTAGGTGTTTGTTGGGGTTGTACAGTCTGTAGTTGTTTGTTGCGGTTGTACAGTCTGTAGGTGTTTGTTGGGGTTGTACAGTCTGTAGTTGTTTGTTGCGGTTGTACAGTCTGTAGGTGTTTGTTGGGGTTGTACAGTCTGTAGTTGTTTGTTGCGGTTGTACAGTCTGTAGGTGTTTGTTGGGTGTGTACAGTCTGTAGTTGTTTGTTGCGGTTGTACAGTCTGTAGGTGTTTGTTGGGTGTGTACAGTCTGTAGTTGTTTGGGGTTGTACAGTCTGTAATTGTTTGTTGGGTGTGTACAGTCTGTAGTTGTTTGGGGTTGTACAGTCTGTAGCTGTTTGTTGGGTGTGTACAGTCTGTAGTTGTTTGGGGTTGTACAGTCTGTAGCTGTCTGTTGGGTGTGTACAGTCTGTAGCTGTTTGTTGGGGTTGTACAGTCTGTAATTGTTTGTTGGGTGTGTACAGTCTGTAGTTGTCTGTTGGGTGTGTACAGTCTGTAGTTGTCTGTTGGGTGTGTACAGTCTGTAGCTGTTTGACAGAAGCAGTTCTGTAGCTGTTGTTGGGCGGTACAGTCTGTAGCTGTTTGTTAGTTGTACAGCCTGTAGCTGCTTGTTGGGGTTGTACATCTGTAGTTGTTTGTTAGCTGTACAGTCTGTAGTTGTTTACATGGGTTGTATAGTCTGTAGCTGTTTGCTGGGCTGTAAGCAGTCTGTAGCTGCTTGTTGGGCTGTAAGCAGTCTGGTAGTTGTTTGTTGGGGTTGTAAGCAGTCTGTAGCTGTTTGTTGGGCGTGTAGCAGTCTGTAGCCGCTTTGTTGGGGGCTGTACAGTCTGTAGCTGCTTAGTTGGGCAAGCAGTCTGTAGTTGCTTGTTGCAAGCAGTCTGTAGTTGTTGTTAGTTGTACAGTCTGTAGTTGCTTGTTGGGGCTAAAAGAACGTAGCCGTTTGTTGGGGCTGCAGTCTGTAGCTGCTTCTGGCTGTGGGCTGCAGTCTGTGGTTTGTCTGCTGGGCGTAAGCAGTCTGGGAAGTTGTTTATTGGGTTGTACAGTTCAGAAGCGTCTGTTACGGTAAGAATTGTAGTTGTCTGGGGTTGTACAGTCTGTAGTTGTTTCTGTTGGGGCTGTACAGTCTGTGGGTTGGTTAAGCAGACCGTGTGTTGGTGTTGCTGGGGTTCTAAGGATTTTAGCCATTTGCTGGGGACTGTACATTTAGGTGGGAAGATCCATTTTCTCCAGGCCCCTAATGAAGACCACCAGGAAAGGGACTTTTTCCGATCCAACCCATCTAAAGCCCGCAGTCGACCTACATTAACATGCTAGAGGCTCTCAGAGCCGCCTCTCTCTCTGACCCCTGGTACCACCTCCTGGTGCCCACCACTCTCCAACCCCACAAAGAGGCGGACTTCATAGTGCGCATCTTCTCTGAGAGCAAAGCTGGAGCACTGTATGTATTTCTCTTGTAGAGGCAAAATAGTCTAATAGAAACTAATACTCTCTCTCTCTCTCTCTCCTCTCCCTCTCTCTCTCTCTCCCTCTCTCTCTCTCTCCCTCCTCTCTCTCCCTCTCTCTCTCTCTCTCCTCTCTCTCTCTCTCTCTCTCTCTCTCTCTCTCCCTCTCTCTCTCTCTCTCTCTCTCTGTCCCCTCTCTCTCTCTCTCTCTCTCTCCTCTCCCTCTCCTCTCTCCCTCTCTCTTCTCTCATTCTCTCTCTCTCTCTCTCTCACTCTCTCTCTCTCTCTCTCTCTCTCTCTCTCTCTCTCTCTCTCACTCAGTACTATATGAGATGGGTGAATCTATTCTTTCAGATGAGATGAGATGAGAATTGATATGAGATCTATTAATAAGATGAGAGATGGACACTAGGACCCACACTATTTCCATAATACTGTATTTTTATTAACACAGTTTATTTATAGGCTGCATTTTGCTTCTGACATTTCCATTTTTATCAAACATTTAGATGAGCAAATAGTTGTGTGTGTGTGTGTGTGTGTGTGTGTGTGTGTGTGTGTGTGTGTGTGTGTGTGTGTGTGTGTGTGCGTGTACACAGAGAGATGGGCAACACTGTTGAGGCTGACCTGCCCGAGGTGAGTCCCTTTTTCATCTTCCTCATTCATTTCTTCATCCGTTGTTATTTCTTCTTATTTATTGTTTCTTGACCCCCTTAGCCACCCATTCCCACACGGCCAGACGAGGAAACTGAAGAAGAGAAGGGTCTCAGAAAGCTGTTTGAGCAGATCGCTGGCTCAGTAAGACGACTGTGGAAAAAACATTCTCCTCTTTTTCTGTGAACATTATTATTTTAGTACTGTCATCACAATCAGTTAAGTTTATTGATATACATTATCTATCACAGTCTAAATCTATAACAAAATCGATAAACCTGACAGCAGTAGGTGTTTTTATATGATCTTTAAAAAAATTAGCTCTTCATTCTAGATAGTAAAGTTAGTACATTCTGGATGTTTTATACCTTTCTCTAACATTTAAAGTTAACAGCTTTGTTCAATTAAACTAATAAAGCATCTTTTAAACATTGATATCAGTTCAACCATTTTGAACCGTATCCATTACATTATGTCACTGATTTGTATGGTTTAGTTTTTGTGTTCGTGTGGTTTTAGGATCAGGCCATCGATGCCCATGAGCTGCAAGCTGTTCTGACTGGAGTATTCGGCAGAAGTGAGTTCATTTAACCTGCTCTTCTACTTTAAAATCTGATTTGACGATGCTGTTATTGCGTTTTTTTGGGGGAAAAAGAAACAACGCTTAAATTTCTTGATTTTTCAACAAAAAAAAATTATTTTCTTTACTTAGAATGAATTTTCTTCATGTAGAACGTACTTCAGACTTTAAATTCCTAATTTTTGACTCCGAATGAACAAACCAATAATAAGCTTCCCATAGCCGTGTGAAATGTGCTCTGAATTTGTGCACACCCTCATGCAGAAACTATCAAAGTACGAAAAATAAAACCTGCATGAAGCTTATTTTGCACAGTGATAGAAAATCCATCATCACACAGGGCTGGTTTTAAACAGGTTAAAGGGATAAAGGGACAGAGCGGCAGTCAGACTTTAGGGCTGATAGAGGCATGCTGCCTCACAGGTCACACGGCCTTCTCCCGTTCTTTATTTATGACTGTAAAGTGTGTTTTGATGAGCGTGTTGTGTTTTTTGAATCAGGGAAAGAGATTAAGTTCGATGGGGTGAGCCTGAACACCTGCCACAGTATCATCAATCTAATGGATGTATCCTTTCACAGTGCACGTGTTCAGCCCTCAACACACACGCAGAGCAGAGTCTGTTAGTCAAATAAACATCCCAAGAGAAACTGGAGGCTGAATTAACAAATTGTCATAATAGAATGTGGGATAAAAACCCCACAAATACATCATGTAAGCATACCGACTTCAGATTTTAGAAATTCAAAAGTGACTTTGAACACTCAGCGCAGCACTCCGAGAACCACAACCCTGCATTTAACGCATACAGCAGGGGGCAGCCATACCCAGCACCAAAGGAGCGATGATGATGACGGTACCGTGCTTAACAGTAACTCAAAGCAACCTGCTGGTCCGAGATTTTAACCCACGACCTTCCGATCCTTGGACCTATTCCCTAACTAGTAGGCCACCACCACACCAGAAAGGCTGGACCAGAAAGTGTTCAGATCGTTTCAAGTTTGTCCACATTTGGAGCCCAGCAGGCTGTAACGTACCTTTAAGTGAGGAACGGTTCCGTCTGGCCACTTTACCGTAAAGGCTTGAACTAAGGCATGCTGCCCTTATGGTTATCCATCTGTAAGGTTTTTCCTCCTTGCAGAGGATCTCTAGATCTTATCCTCCCTGACTACAAGGTGCTTGCTTTCCACTGGAACTACGCTCCTGAGATTCAGCCTCCTGAGCGCTTCTTGGCTCGGACCACATCATGAAAACGTAATTGTTTGAGGAGCTTTACATTTCACGTAGCTTCTTTAACTTCCTCTGTACCATGTACGTGCCAGTGATGGGGCAGCGGTGACCTCGTGTTTAGGACTAGGCCCCATAACCAGAAGGTCGTAGGATTGAGTCCCAGACCAGCAGGTTCCCCACTGGATTTGGCCGCCCCCTGCTGGACTGTGTGTGTATTGGTAAAAGTCACTTTCAATGGTGCCCCTTCAATGACTGTACTGATAATTTTTTTGGAGAACCATGATTCTGTTGGCTGGTGCCAGACAGCAATGCTGGCTGCTGAAGTAGTTGAATAAATCTCTGATTTATAGAAAAATGTGCGCCATGATGTACAGAGTTTGATGAGTATTGTCCAGTTTTCCTTAAACGGACTGTGTAGGTGGATAATTCAGGCATGATTGAGTTTCAAGAGTTTAAAGTCTTCTGGGAAAAACTGAAGAAATGGATGGTAAGCGTTTTCTTCTATTTAGTCTAGAACTCTCTCTTTCACTCATTTTTAGAACCGCTTGTGCTAATTAAAGTCATGAGGGGTGCTGGAGCCTAATCCAGCTCTCAAAGAGAGGAAGGTGGGTAAACACTCTGGACAGGTTGCCAGTCCATCGCAGGACAGACACACAGATAAACACACACACTCACATCCAATCCACCTCACCATGGAAACCAGAACTCCCGGAGGAAACGCACACAAACACAAGGAGTCCAAACATACAAACTCCACACAGAAAGGACCGGGACTGTCCCGCCTGGGAATCGAACTCAGGACCTCCTCACCTCACTGCGCCACTTCCCTAGTCTAGAATAGTAAAGCACAAATTTGAGTTATTATTATTATTATTATTACTATTATTATTTATTATTATTGTATATATTTTTTAGAAGCCTAAACCCCAGGTTTCTGTTTTACTGTTTTACTTTGAAACATGAGGTGATGTAAAGGCACATACATTCACAAAAAAGGATTGTACAAGAGATGATGTAGGAATAAAATTCTGTTACTCACGTGTGTGATTTGCTTGATATGGTGCAGTTGCTGTTCCTGTCCTTTGATTCAGACCGCAATGGGCGCATGTCCTCGTACGAGCTCCGCAACGCTCTGACATCAACAGGTTAGCACAACACTTTATCCCTTCATCAGTAAAAAATAGTTCCTTTAATTCAGAAAATTCTGAATATCAGTATTTCTACTGGTAAATTCATCAGAGTAAGTACTGGGTATTGATGGTCCCAGTGAAGTTTTAAAGAGGAAGAGGATGAGGAAGAGGAAGGGAAGGCTTTTCTATGGAGTAGAACTCAACTGGACACCTGTACCAGCAAAGGGGACACCATATAGCATCTGAACTGACCGATGAGAAGGGGTGTCTAGATACTTTTGGACATACAGTGTATTGAATAATGAACTTGTTTTCTCAGGGATTCAGCTGAATAATAAACTACTTCAGCTGATTGCTCTGAGGTTTGCGGATGAGAAGTACGAAATTGACTTTGACGATTACCTCACCTGCATCGTCCGGCTGGAGAACATGTTCCGTGAGTAACCCAGACTTTGTCAAATGAATTTCATATAATAGCATTTGTTTATGTTCATAGATCAGCACGCTATCTCACTTTATCGGAAAAACATCAGGGTTCCAGTTAGTGTTGTCACTGATGTTTACTTCTTTTATATGTCAGAAAGGCGTATAATTATTTGCATATTCTCAGGTTTTATAGCCAGAATACGTCAACATCACCGCGTTATTGGACCTCATTACTGTTAATTCTGAGACTCTCATTGTGATTGGACCTTATCACCATTCAGAGACAGCCCTCTCATTGTAATTGGACCTCATCACCATTCAGAGACAGCCCTCTCATTGTGATTGGACCTCATCACCATTCAGAGACAGCCCTCTCATTGTGATTGGACCTCTTCACTGCTTTATTCTGAGACAGCCCTCTCATTGTGATTGGACCTCATCACTGCTTTATTCTGAGACAGCCCTCTCATTGTGATTGGACCTCATCACTGCTTTATTCTGAGACAGCCCACTGATTGATTGGTCCTCCTCACTGCTTTCTTTATTGTGAGACCACACCTTGATTGTCATTGGTCCTAATCCCTGCTTTCTTTTTTCTGAGACCACGCCCTGATTGTGATTGGTCCTAATCTCTGATTTCTCTGATTAGTCTAAATTACTGCCCCCCCCAAAAAAAATGCCCCAGATTGTGATTGGTTCTAAATGTGATCATTATACTCATTCATAGTTTGTTCTTTGTTGAAATGTTGAATGTTGAAAAATGATTAAAAAACAAAATAGAGTGAAGAGAATTCCCAGCAGTGAATCCAGTTCTGAAACTCATGGAGTGTAAACACAGGCTTTTTTTTTCTTTTCTTTTATCCCACAGGTGTTTTTCAAAGCCTGGACACACGGAACACGGGAGAAATCACTTTGAACTTTCAACAGGTGAGCTGTCATGTGCTAATGTACAAAAAACACAAGTGCAACATACTCATGAACCTGAATTAAACTGCATTACTATTTTATTTCTTTCAGTTCCTGCTTTTGTCCATGACAGTCTGAAGGAGAGAAAATGGGAAAAGAAGCACGAAAATAAACGATTTAGGTCAATTGGGATACAGCCTGGACTCATTTTTTGCTTAAAGACCAGCTTTGGGATATTCACCACTTTCTCCTCCAAACTCAAACCCAAGAAAATGAAAACCCTGAAACCCCTTTCTGATGGAATTTAGTCGAAGACTATATTCGCTGCAGGTTTCCTCAATAAAGCCTTCCTGACCGACGCAATTCTCTTCTGATCTGCGCTTTATCTGTGCTTGTGTTTTACTGGATCTGTTAAGGCTGTGATGCCTGTTTTTACTGCGTTTACTGCACGACTGCTGAACACTGAGTCTGCCGAGTCTTTTTTTTTTTTTTTTTTCTTGGATGTTAGCCTGATTTAAATTAAAGGGAAAAAATTAGAACTCAGTTTGAACTGAGCAGGTTTTGCTGAATTTGAACAAAATGTTGAGTTGAACTGGATTTGAATAAAAGTGGATTCTGTTGGACTAAACTTCTTCACTCATTTAAGCAGAACTAAGTCTCTTTAGGCTTCCAGCATCTCACAGGTAAATGTCCTTTTACAATTTGGTAATAAAAATTTATTTTTTTAAAAATGCTGTAAACAAAGAACGCTTTCAGAAATGGAAGTGTTGATCATTTATTTTCATCAATCAACAAAATGCAGTGAATGAACAAAAGAGAATCTAAATCAAATCAGTATTTGGTGTGACCACCCTTTGCCTTCAAAACAGCATCAGTTCTTCTAGGTACACTTGCACACAGTTTTTGAAGGAACTCGGCTGGTAGGTTGTTCCAAACATGACTGTGTTTCTCCTCCGTGTGACATTGATGATCATCGGTACCTGTTTGGTCAAACTGGTTGATCAGACACCGACTATAATCCTACAGAATCGCTGACTGTGTGCAAGTGTACCTAGAAGAAGTGATGCTGGTTTGAAGGGAAAAGGTAGAAACACCAAATATTGATTTGATCTAGATTTTTCTTTTGTTCGCTCACTTTGCATTTTGTAAATTGCTAAAAATAAACAATCATTATTTATAATTCTGAAAGCGTTCTTTGTTTACAGCATTGTTCAAACCTGCTTAAAACTTTGCACAGTACTGTGTGTGTATATATATATATTATATTAAACATATTTTCACACATTCTACACATTATAATATACACTTTAGTTGTATTATACATTTAATAGAACTATCCATAGTATACATACTTTACAGGATGGTACTGAGACAAGCTATGTTATGTGGTTTAGAGATGGTGGTGCTGTTGTAAAGACAGGTGGCGGATCTGGAGTTAAAGAAATGGAGATTTGCATCGGGATGGACAAGGATGTACAGGAACCAGATTATTAGAGGGACAACTCCGGTTGGACAGTTTGGAGACAAAAATAGAGAAGCGAGATCTGTTTTGGTTTGGACATGTCCAGAGGAGAGACGAGGATTATATCAGGAGGAGGAGGATGTTGAGGATGGAGCTGCCAGGAAAGGAACAGAGGAAGACCAAAGAGGAGGTTTATGAAAGTGACAACCCTTGTCATTGCGAGGTCACGGCACAGCACACATGAACCACAACGAAATTGGACCTCTGCATTTAACCCATGCACACTCAAACCCGTGCAGCAGTGGGCAGCTATTGAAAGCGCCCGGGGAGCTGTGATGGGGACGGTACCTTGCTCAAGGGTACCTCAGGGCAACCTATTGGGAAGGGGTTTGAACCCCCGATCCTCCAATCACGCGGCTAACGCCCTAACCACTAGGCCACCGCTGCCCCGTGGTGAGAGAGGACATGCAGGTGGTTGGTTTGAAGGGGGAAGATGCAGAGAACAGGAAGAAATGGAGATGGATAATTGGCTGTGGAGACCCTTAAGCAGAGCAACCGAAAGGAAAGAAATATTTATTATTATTAATATTATTATTATTGTTATCAATAATAATAATAATAATAATAATAATAATAATAATAATAATAAAGCTGAGAAACTCCAACCCAAACCTTAAATAGACGGCCTGCGTTTGGCCTGGTAAATGGTATTTCCCAGAGTAAATGACTCACATGGTAGACAATGGTATTAAACTCTTTTTCTACTCGATTGATTTGAATTGGATGTAAATTGTGTTTGTGTCATTTCAGAACACAACACTAGAGGGCGATAGCACGGTCCGCTGTACAGACAGCGGTGAAAATGACGCAGTTTGGACTAAACCAAAATATCGGGTGCTGCCTGCTAAACGCTTACCCCATTAAATGTATTTCGAAAGCCAATACCTTAATAAACAATAAGAAACATTCAAAATGTATTTACACATTTTCATTCTTTTACGTTGATGACACAAATGATGTAAAATCGGCCTTTCTAGTTCATGACCTCCCCCCGCTGTACAATGATGGTACAGTCCAAACATGGCCGAAAAAGCATGTGTAGCGAGGAGAAAAAAATCCACATAAAACTGGCACTTTCTGTTGGTTTCAGTCTGAATTTAAAACTTTAACTTTTGGATACGCAGCGTAGCGAAGAGGAACACAATAAGTTACATCGACAGGGCCGGTTTGAAGCTGTATTTTCCACAAAATGGTAAGAGTTTGTGCTATTAGGTCCAGCTGTGTGTCACAGTAAGGTTCATCTGTGTGCTTTTCCTGCTCGTTCTGGAGGAAATTCCCTCTTTTTCGCACTAAATCTTGGTCTTATATTATTTATCTAATAAAACCTCGATTCTAGTACCACTGTCGCTCTGTATTATTAGAGTTGGTGCTTAAAGATTGGAGATTTAAGCACTTATTTTGTCCCCAAACAGGCAGTGAAGTGTAGCCCTGAGGTGAGCAACAGTAGAATTGTAGATACAGAATAGAGAATAATGTGGTGAATATTAAAATCCTAACATTATATACACACTTTAGGAAATCTGGGAAGTATTTACAACACAGGAAGGCTAAGATGGAATAAAATATGGGAATACAGGAATGTAAAACAGGGTATTAATGGCAGCTCTCTCTAGTTTTCATGAAAATGTCTTTATTCTGATTCGTTTAGTCGGATGGGAAAAACCTTGAATAGTTGTCGTGTCCCGGAGGTGTTTGGGAATTCTATGTAGAAGACAATAAATGATCTTATTTCTTTCATTTGTAATTGAAATACAGTCACATGTTTGAAAATGATTCGTAAGTGGTGTAAATAATCAGACACAAATGGCCGTATTAATGCAGTTATCGTCCAGATTTGGATTAAGTTTGATCGTGGGCTAAATCTCAATGCATGTATTCGTTCACTATTGAAAACCGCTGCAGTGAGTCCCAGTCTGAGTCCCAGTCTGAGTCCCAGTCTGAGTCCCAGTCTGAGTCCCAGTCTGAGTCCCAGTCTGAGTCCCAGTCTGAGTCCCAGTCCCCTGATAATACAGCCAGTAATCCTGCAGGGCGTCCAGTACAGCAGTAGAAATACTCCCCACGGGTTCTGCTTCCCGTGCTGTGCCAGAGGTCAGAAGGTTTAGGGTCGATATTACCTTTTAATCTGATTAGTGTTCAGAACCTTAACAGCCCAGACGGTCTCAGAATTCATCATGATTCACTTTTAAATGCAGAACCTTCTCTTAGTGAAAGTCGCAGCATGTCATGACTGATTTTTCTTTTAAAAATGGCTATAAAGAAGGTTGTTAAACCTGATTATGGATATGCTGTGAGATTTTAGCACAGGTTTAGTGCAGCGTGAGTGTCTGAAGTGCCTTTTTTTGATCGTGTTTCCTACTTTTTTTTTTTGTTTGTTTGTTTGGTTTGGTTGGGCCAGAGTTGCATCTGATCAGATTACCTTTGTCTTGTCTGAAGCCTCACAGGAAGAAGAAGTCGTTCATCAGCAAGAAGAATGCAGTGTCGTTCCATCTGGTGCACAGAAGTCAGAAGGATCCACTGGCGGCGGATGAGAAAGCCCCTCAGCATGTCCTCTTACCGGCCGCTAAGGTGAGGCAGCCTGGATTCCAGGTGAACTTGGAGAAATTCTTAGTTTGCTCTTAACGTGGCAATGAGTCTCAATGAGTCTGCTCTCCAGGTCAAAAGCTCATGAGGCTTAGGAATATAAACTACAGAGTCAATTATAAATCAAATACTATCATTTAGAATTATTTTCAATACAGCTGAAGCAACCCTAGTTTTCTAAATGAAAGCTTGGTGTGGTCGAAGTCTTGGGTTCAGTGTGTTTTTAAAACATAATTATAAATCATGCCAGAAGTTACGATGCACTGACCATTCACAAAATGACATTTTTCTGATTTATTCAACCTAATCATTCTTTCATCGTTCCTTTAAAAGTAAAGGGGAGTTTATTATATACAGTTTACAAGTTCAAGCGTAATGGGAGGGACACTTCAATAGGTGCATCGGTGGAAAGACCCTCCGTTTTCTAGGTCTTGTGGGTTGGACGTCTCTGGCTCAGAGGTCCGTGTAAAGGCGTGCTGTGTTTTGCAGGTGGAGGCAGAGAAGAGAATGGAGGAGCAGAGGGAGTACGGCGTGTTTTTCGACGATGACTATGATTACCTGCAGCACCTCAGAGAGACGTCCCAGCCCGCAGAGCTGGTCTCCGCTTCCTGGCCTCACAGAGACACACCTGAGACCTTTGAGGAAGAGGAGGGGGAGGATGAGGAAGAGGTCATCAGTGTTCCTGTGAGTTGCATAGGAGTGGCACCTGTCCATACTGTGGGTGTCGCACAACAGTTTCAGAATCAGTTCGGCACAAAGTGCTGTCCTCTCGAGTCGGTGTTTTACAGGACTAGGAGCGTCTGAAAAGTGAAAGTGATTTAATTGTCTTTGTGAAGGGGACGAGGGGGTGCCCAGGGAGCAGTGATGGGGACAGTACTCCTCAAGGGTACCTCAGCGCAACCTACTGGTCTAGGATGCTTTGATCACGCACTCTTATTTTATAGACGGAACCACGATGTTCTTGTGAGCGTTTTGATGAACGGAGGGATTTGTTTACCCCGCACGCTTAATTGATTATGATAATTGCAATCACGATGTGAAATCATGGTGTGTTTCTCACGCCATGCGGTCTTGGTTCAGCGGCACATTTCCATGCAGATGATAAAATGCTGAAAGGCACACAGAGGCTGGTGCACCGCTCTCATCTTTTCTTGCGTTTTGTTTTTCCTTTATGCTGCAGGCGGCCTCCATCAAGCTGCCCTCATCCGTGTTTGCCTCCGAGTTTGAGGAGGAAGTGGGTTTGTTAAACAAAGCGGCACCTATATCAGGTGAGTTGATCAGAACCCGTCCCAGATCATCATATCTGAATACGATCAAACAAGCGAGGAGCTCATCCAGACCGCATTTGTATTTTGCAAAGAATTTGCTCCACTGTCCTTTACTTCTTGATTCTTGTCTAATCATCCAGTCATTCCAGCTTTATACAGAACTCAGATCTCTAAATACAGATCTCTAAAGTTGCTGCATATTTGATATTACAATCCAGTTAGTGCAGGACGGGTTTGAAGCCCAATAAATAAAAACGGACTGTATACGATGACTAGTAAAGCGTTTTAGGAAATGATCTCCACAGAAAAGTAGGTAAAAGCAGTTTATTTGCATGAATCTGAAACTTAAGAGCACGGTAGTGTTGGGTAATTGACCACAGCGCTGCTCATGAAGTGATACGGCTGATCTGGGAGGTGTTGGGCAGCATTTTAGAAGATCAGGTGGATTTAGGTTGGACCAAAAGGCACTTGAGATGATTAGTCAAAGATTCAGCGTTCCCCAGCCAATGATAATTGCTGTCCTTATTAACTCCGCTCTTTACATGCTTGCCAATAATTTGTGAACTCTACAAATCACAGTACTGCATTAACAACACAGCGGTTCGTCGTCTTGTGTTTGTGAGAGAGGGCGGGGCAAGGAGGCTCTGAGCAAATCGCTGTGCAGGCGGCTCTACAGTGTAAGATTTGACCTTATTAAACAGTGCTGGTCAGTGGGGGGTATTGTGGCAGGGGCATGTATGGAAATCTAGAGGATTCCAGCCCGTTACACATTAAAGCTTTACATTTCTAGGGGAGCGCGTGTGTGTTAGGATTACTAGGAAACCACCACAACTCCGAAAAACTCTTATTGTGTCAATAAAAGACATTTTTGATGCAGCATTTCCACCATATTTATGATCTTGGGTGTCTTAACCAACCTTGGGGGCAGCGGTGGCCTGGTGGTTAGGGAGCCACAGGATCGGAGGATTGTCGGTTCAAACCCTTTACCAGTAGGTTGCCCTGAGGTACCTTTGAGCAAGGTACTGTCCCCGTCACTGCTCTCCAGGCACTTTCATAGCTGCCCCCTGCTGCATGGTGTTCGTGTGGGTTAAAGCATTTTGCAGAAACATCTTTAAAACTGCTCACTTTTATAGTTTTTGTTCACTACATTCATGGAGGTTCTCCCATCTTGAACCTGTTCCTCTTGCCCCGGAAGGCCCGAGACTGGATATGGATCCGGACATCGTGGCTGCACTGGATGAAGACTTTGACTTCGAGGACCCTGAGAACATGCTGGAGGACGACTTTGTCGTTAAGGCCAATGACATCATGCCCAGACAGGACAACATGGGGTACGCATTGATTTTGAATTGCTCATGAAAATGAAAAAGCCTTTCTGTCGGAAGGATCTTTGTCCCAAAAGCCCTTACAGGTGTTAACGGAGTGATTCTTATTGATTGGTGTCATTAAACAAGATCAGCATTCAATTTTCACTGTCGAAGACCAGTGTGATAATTCACAGGTTTCATCTGGACTCTTCCCAGTGCTTTTTGAATGGATTGCATGAAGAATAAGTTTCAAAATCTGTTAATATTCAGGAAGCAGGTCTGACATTAATGTAATCGGTTCTAAAAACATTAATATCAGAATGCAATTTTGATTGATGTGGTGTTCTAATAAATTGATAATTTAGAGTAAATATATTCAGCTCCAAAGCTCAGAGCTTAGAGCACTGGTCTTGTAAACCAGAGGTCGTGAGTTCATTTCTCTCTAGGGCCTTAAATTCTGTGGGTGGTGGTGGTCTAGTGGTAGGGTACTCAAGAGGTCCCAGGTTCGAATCCCAGCTCTGGCACTGCCACCACTGGGTCCCTGAGCAAGACCCTTAACCCTGAGTGTCTCCAGGGGGACTGTCCCTGTAATCAGGACGTGGAAGTCGCTCTGGATAAGAGCGTCTGCTGAATGCTGTAAATGTAAATATTCAAATTCATTTCCGAACTGTTAGTCATACCCTGAGGTACCATCCCCATCACTGCTCCCCGGGCACTTTTAATAGTTGCCCTCTGTTGCACAGTGTGTGAGTTTGAAAAGCAGAGGTTGAATTTTGTTGTGGTTCAGTGTGCGCTGTTGCATGGTGACAATCACTTTCACTTCACTTTCACTTCAAAGGTTAGTTTTTAACGGGTCTAAAGGGTTTTTCTTTATTAGTGGCAAAATGTTTGTCGTTTTCCTGCAGTACTGAACAGCTTATTGCACCTCTTAATCCCTTTTCTGCTCCGTTTTTATTAATCCTGCACTGTTGATGATCTCTGAAATAATGCAGTGATGATGATGAGTGGGAGGACGCTGATGAGAGCGGAGAGGACGGGCAGAGCTATGACTCCGCAGGTGGTCTGTCGGATGAGGACAACGGTAGAGAGCGACAGTTTGCGTTCATGGAGTGTGAGACGAAGAGCCGCTTCACAGAATACTCCCTCACCTCCTCCGTCATGAGGAGAAACGAACAGCTCACGCTGCTGGACGACCGCTTTGAAAAGGTGAACTATAGCGGAGAGTGAAGAGGACTGTACGTTCACAAAGAGATGTATATGATAAATGGGTGTGCCTCTCAAAAACGATCATTAAAAATCAATCTAAAAGGTTTTAAAGCGCTTTAATAAAGGTAATATAAATGCTTCATTTTGCAGTGCTTATAATTAATCAGGAAAAGTTATAAATGGAATATTTATGTATAAAATTCCCCAAAAATATTGAAGATTTACTCAACTATTTTAACATCCTGTATTATATTCACCTTTAGCGCTTCTGAGTTTGCACTGGGGTGTCTTTATTTTTTTTAATTTTTTTTTTTTTTTAATTTAATTATTTTTTTTCCCCTGCAGCTTTTTTTTCAGCTGCTTGTTAGTTGATGTTACAATCTTTTTTCCGAAGATGCCGGCATGACCTCAGGAGTATTTGATGGATTAAATAGCAGTTATATATCTGTATTTGTCAATATTTTTTAACTAACCCATGTCAGGTTGTTTTTTTTTCTTCCCTTTTTCTCAATTGGATGTGGTGGATGACTCTGACTTGGTGTTTCTAGTTCTACGAGCAGTTTGACGACGACGAGATCGGTGCTCTGGACAACGCCGAGCTGGAGGGATATATCGACCACGGCAGCTTGCGGCTGGAGGAGGTCATCCAGGATTACTTCAAACAGAAGGAAAAAGAGTGAGTGTATGAACACTGCTGTTCATTATTTGATCTGCCGTGGAATTTGCTGCCATGTTTGTTTGGATTGCAATTGAAAGAGCCACTCATTGGTTCAAAGGAAAAGTGTTTTTACCCATCTGTTCTTGGATTAAACAGTCTCTCAGTTTTGGTCAAAGGTTGTGTGTTTTGTTTATTTTTTGTAGATGCCAAAAGCCAGAACAACTGGGTCTAGCTGAGCTGCCCACAGTGAATGAGGAAGAGGAGGATGAAGATGTGCAGGAGATGGAAACACTGGTTATAGAGGAGCCACAAACGGAGAAGTGGGACTGTGAGACCATAATCAGTAAGACCAGCAGTACTGTACATTCACGAGATTAAACTAAAACCGAGATTAAATTAAACCGCCAAAAATATGCCCCGAAACTAGATGGTTGCTCCTGTGTGTTCTGGTGTTAATGGTGTTTTCTTTCTCAATCAGGCACGTACTCAAACCTTTACAACCATCCGAAGCTGATTGACGACCCACCTAAGGTAGTTCCCATCAGTTACACACATCGAACTGTTTAAAGCTGCTCACAAGGATTCAGAAAGCGCGCTGCTTCTAGCTGTGTGATTGGTTGACCCCCCGTGTGTGTGTGTGTGTGTGTGACAGCCGAAGCAGATCCGTGTTTCCAACAAGACCGGCATTCCTCTGGATGTTCTGCCTAAGAAGGGGCTGACGGCCAAACAGGTTGAGAGGATGGAGAGAATAAATGACTCCGATCTGCCCAGGGCGGCCACGCAGCCCCGCTCCCGGGAGGAGGGCAAAGAGGAGCGCAAACTCCGAAAACAAGCTATTAAAGAAGAGAGGAAGGTATTTTACCTTTCTGTTTGCATGTTTAAAATGATTTATTTATTTATTTTTAGGAGTATACATTGTCATCAAAATTTGAGACTTTATTATTTAGGAATCTTTGTTTGCAACAATAGTCAGGATCGAACTTGCAGGGGATTTAATATTAATTTTAGAACAGTTCTCCGATATCTCAGAGCAAATCTGATGTTGATGCATTTACATTTGCGGCATTTAACAGACGCTCTTATCCAGAGCGACTTCCATGTCCTAATTACAGGGACAGTCTCCCTGGAGACACTCAGGGTTAAGGGTCTTGCTCAGGGACCCAGTGGTGGTAGTGATTCAAACCATCCAACCTCTTGATCTACAGGTCTGTAGGCAAGTACCCTACCAAAGGTCTTAATAGAAGGTCTGGGGAAGCAGTGTTCTAGTGGTTAGGGACGAGGCCCCAGGATCAGAAAGCTGTGGGCTTGAATCCCAGACTATTAGGTTTCCCTGAGGTACCGTCCCCATCACTGCTCCCTGGGTGCTTTAAATAGCTGCCCCCTGGTGCACGGTGTGTGTGGGTGAGAAGCAGAGGCTGAATTTTGTTGTCGCGCTGTGTGCTGTGCCGTGTTTCACAGTAAAAGAATAGTCACTTTCACTTAGGAGTTTGTGAACGAATAATTGGCACTTCATTCACGTGTCATTGACGCTAATCCCTTTATTTATTTATTTATTTATTTTATTTTATTTTATTTTAGCCCTTGCTTGGTTGTACAGGCCATGTGGGGTCAGCAAATGTCACACTTATGTTGCGTAATAACGCACTGCAAGTAGACGTGGGATCCCCACAAAAAATCTCTTTACAATATCTCTGTCTGCAAATCCACTTCAGCCTTGCTTTCTTTACACTTCCGGTGGCGCTGATGTCAGCCAGCAGGCGACGCTCTACATTTGGGGAAACGTGAGATTTTATGCGAGATTTTCCTGTTTCACAGCTTCGTTCCTTCGAGTCAGTTGAGAAAACATAGCTCGGCGCTAAACGCACCGGTACCTTCCACCATTTTGGGTCACTGTTCTGGATTTGGTTATGCGTTTTCATTACATTTGGTATGAAGGTTACATATTAAAACCATCGTTCTATGAGAAGCCCTAATAAAAGGATGGCTCTCTGTTTTTTTTTTTTGGTTTTTTTTTTTTTCCTCTCGTTTTATCTGCATTAATGTTAAACTATTCACTGTCCTGTAGAAGAAGGCAGCAAGGATGTTGGAGGAAAATCTTAATTCAATGAGCTGATGGTTTTAATAGCATCTACCTGTGTGCTTGGTTTCCCCCAGGAGCGACGGATGGAGAAGAAGGCCAACAAGGTGGCGTTTAAGGTGGAAAAACAGATGCAGGAGAAGCAGATGGTTAGCCTGAGGGCTAACGTGCAGGGCATGAAACTATCATAACCTCGGCACTCGGGAGAAAGCAGGACTTTGGAGGACGTGCTTTTAGTTCCCTGTATGAAGTTCATAGAGTACGCAGCTTTAAATGAAGCACCGCAGAGCCTTGCCCTTCTTTTGGCGACGTGCGTTTAATCAAAACGAGAGCAATGCTGGACATTTTGTCCATTTGATGGAGGGACAGAAACCGTCTCAAAGTGGCAGATTTTCTGACCATACAAACTCGGGTTAAAACTCATTCGGATGACCTCTTATTAGATTCCCTCTTGTTTTTCTTTCATCATCCCCTTTTTAAGAGGAGGAGAGCTCTGGGGCAAATTCAGGAGAACCTTCACACAGCGTTCTGTAATGGAACACCTTTTCGATTATTACATCACAATGGCTGGACTGGAACCAACGCTTTTCAGGTCACGTGCTCATCGGCCGCTCTTTATCTCGGCAGGCAGAAATGTTTAGCAGATTGAAATAAAACTTGCATTTGCTGTTTATAGTTCGATACCTTTTGGTTTTATTTCTAAGCATCACATGAGCTTTTACGCATGTTCATGAAACATCAGACAGACAGCTTTGAACGTGCTGCTAAATATAAACCCACATACAAGTATGTTCATTTTGGAAAATCGATACCATGATAGCAGAATAGCATATTAGTACAATATTGCCATCATCTTCCACAGCAGCAGTCCCATTAAGATGCAATCCATGAACCTTTGAGATGTTTCTCAGATCCTGCAGTATCTGGTGGAGAACTAAAGGATAAAATGTATGGTGACTTCCCTTTAACTGCTGCAGTGTTAATGTAAATGTGTTTCCTATTAAGATTACATGTATAACGCTACAGTGAACTGCACCAAGATGGTTTTAGTACCCAGCGCTGCCTCGTAGGCCCATAATAGCATCATTCCTCGTAGTATTTTCCTTCATGGGTATAAAAACCCGCCCCCAGTCCTAATCCCAAAGCTACCCAAGTTATGTGAATGTAGCTGTGAACAGGATGAGCAACACTTGTCGATCCAAAACTACTGCTGGACAAGCAAAGTTTCATTTGGGCAGAAATAAGACTGCAGCTTCATGTGTAGAGCTCAGAATGTTAGGTTTCGTTACACACCCTTGGATTTAGCTTTCAGTCTAGGTGTGGTTCCTGTCCTCCCACATGAAACTCTTCTAGCTCGTTAATGGAATGTTGCCATGTTGGAGAGTGAGATCTAACGTGACTTGGTCTGAGCTGATCCTGAACCGACACCATTTAATCCCAACCACAATGAAAAAGGAAATGAGTGGAAACGATACTTTACTAACATCAAACACAAATGATAAAAAATCCAAAAAATCAGAACGTAAAAGTGTAAAAATACAATATATACATACACATGCAGAACTGGGACTTGTGGGATGTGCTAGTCACACTAGTCTGACCCACCGAGATCCTACCCCACCAGTCCTTAACATACTAGAAAGCATAGGCAAAACCTTCAGAGGGCTTATGGACCTGCCACTGTCCTGTGGAGGCCATGCCACCATGAATCGCATTGTTACACAATATTATAAATGATTAGATACATAGATATCTCCACTGATCCTGGAGTTTAAAACCAAACTAACTTTTTTACTGTTAGTATACCCAAGGGGGTTGGGTAGCCGGTTGACCTTGGACCCTCTGAGGTTTTTTTCTCCACATAGTGGAGTTTTTGGTTCCTCTCCTTTGTAGTCGTCCGGCTTTAACATCTATTACTACCACCAATGTAAAGTGCCTTGGGGCAACTTTGTTGTAAAAGGCGCTATACAAGAATAAATTGAATTGAATTGAATATAAAGACAAACTGCCGATGCCTTACATGACACATTAAACCTGAGGTCCACAATGCTCTCCGAGGATCATCTTATTACCGCTTCACAGTCCGACTCGTGACAGTGTAACGGTGACAACAGAACCAATTCATGAAGAACACAAATGTAAAAATGTCCTCTTTGATCATTTTCTGTGCTCATTCCAAAATTCTTTGCCTCAACATCACAGATGATCTTTCCTTAGAAAACGTTTAGCTTAAAACATTCCTTCCTCCTAAGCGTTGATGCCCCGAGGCCTTTAAAAGGAGAACACCATGTTGGAAACTGATTCAGTGATTGAGATCTAAACAGTCATGAAGTGGTTTGGTCTCGCTGTGTGAGGGGATGGGGACAGGCTACTTCTCTCCCACGATGAACTGCCTTTGAGGGGAAGGGGAGCCTACAGTGCAAATAATTATTTTCAATATCTACACCTCCTTTGAGTTTGCATATGTAATGTTGATGTGTTGATATTTTTGAGAAAAGCTTGGTCTCAGTGTCCTGCAAAGGTACCTCTAAGGTATGGATTTAAAAAAAAATACATTTCAATCCTATCTTTCTTAGCAGGAAACATTTTAGTAAGCATCTCATGTAATGACTTTTTGAAACACAGCCTTTAAAGGCTTTAAACGCTTTGGGTTTCTGGTTGGAAGCAGGTTCCGACTCAGAGTGTGAGCCCATCAAACCAATTCTGACTTTCTACACAACGATAGAAATACGAAGACATTAAAAAATTCGATCTGCAAAAGCAGCGAATGTGAATGAATACAATGAGCATCTGGAAGGGGCAGGAGTTTGGAGGATGCTAGTTGTGCTTACGTTGAAACAATATGCATGTTTCAGGCCCAAGCATAATGTTCATGACGCTTGAACTGCTTCATGCTCATCATATCAGCATCCAGCACTGCCATTACACACCAAGTGCAAGGTCACATGACAGACAGCTCTGGCAGCACGCTGGCATGACATGAGCACCAGCATCTTGGCATCTCCGGTGTACAAATTCATACCGGCGACACCGGATTTCACGGGCACAGCCACAATCTGGCGTTAACATTGTGGCCTAATAGCTGCGTTTAATCACAGAAGAAACTTCAGCACAGAACGTTCAATAATAAAATAAGAATAACAAATAATCGAAGCAGAATGGTTTCCTTTGGAATTTCAATAAAAGTTTAGTAGATGCCACAGCCCTACAACCCAGATCCCTGAAGAACGTTCACAGTCCCTTCCCTGTTTTTTTCCTCTTTTTCTTCTTTTTAGAAGATTGAGCTCCCACAGCAGTTGTTCACTCATCAAAAGAGGTTCCGAACAAACCATCCTGAGCTTCATATCCGTCCACGAGGTCTCCAGGGCTCATTTCAATCAGAACATGAGGGCAGTCGTAGCCTGACGTAAGCTCCTCGTTTGACATCTCCGCCCCATTACTGTAAGGATCGGCGACTTCCTGGATTTTTTCTTCCAGCTCGCCATCCTCTGGCTCCTTTCCAAGGTCTGCTTTACCAATGGGATCGCAGGAAGAATGCACAGCCTCGCTTTTATTGGCTGCTCCATCCGAATGATTGGTGTCCTCTGGTGAGTCATCGCAAAGGGGAATTCTGGTGATTATGTTATGTTGCTCATATGGTGTCATGATGAAGTCTTTCACGACAGTTTCCCTCTGTGTGCAGTCAGGTATAATCAGGTGAACGTTTTCCATCTTTTTCACCTGTCAGAGCAGAAAGGCAGTGAGCACGCCATCGAACACACTCAGTGAACGCTGCACAGTCTTATAGCATTCTTAAACTTAATTCAATACCAACAACATTTCAAAAGCTACGGTTCTTCACTTTCAGGGTACATCCGTTTTAAGAAAGTAAATTTCTTGGCCAGCAGTTTTCAAGAACAACTGGAAGAACTGTGTCAAAGGGGGTTTGGTTAAGAAGTCATGATTACTCAACAAGCACTGGATGAAGCTGTTCAGGTTATACGAGTTTTGAGTTTTTTAGAAGCTTTTTAGTTTTTGGAAATGTGTTAAAGGTGTCAGTAAATACTCACAGAAAGGTCCGAATAATGCAAAACCATGTAAATCACACCCCAGAACTATATTTTGTTATATATATAATTATTTATAGGAAAATATCACTTAAATGCCTTAAACTGTATTTAGTCCATTGTGGGGACGTAAATGTACTTTGCTAAACAAATTGGGTGCCAAAATTCGCGACGGCAGATGGAGGTCAACTTCAACTCCTTCAATAGGATGAATTAAATGCCGCTCTATGACAATATGCAGGACATGCTTTTACCATTTTCCTACAAACTTTAGAAAAAAACTCCTCGCAGTAAATGTGCACTCCAATTTCTCTTGTTTAGTTTTGACAAAGCCCTTCCAGACGACTCATCGCACCTCCAGGTTTTACACCAATCAGCAGATTTGAGGATAGAATGAAAAGTGACAGCTATAGGTGTCACATTAAAACCTACCAGCTTGTTATTTAATGTGGATGAATTCTTCTTGATTTTCTCGTTTATTTTCTTTGCCAAGACAATCATGGCCAAAGTCAAAGCAGAAAGCACAATAAAAGCTAAGATTGGAATAAGGTATGCAGTGACTGGCAGACCTGTAAAAGAAAGAAAGAGAAGAGCGGATCATCTTCACCATCTTTTGCAGTTCAGAGGTTTTGAACAATGGAAACAAACATCGGCTATCGTTCTTGTGTCCTCACGTCCTTCTTCCGCTTGCACTACATCAGCTTTTGCATTCTTATCATTGTTGTTTTCTAAGAAAATTATTCTAAATGTACAGAACTTTTAGACTTTTTAGACTGGAAACTGGTTTAGAAATACTGAGAGACACTGGAACGGATGGTCACAGGAACCATATTAGTTGTACAATATTAGTAACAGAATAATAGGGTTCCCATTTGAAGTCGAATGTCAAATTTCCTGACTTTTCTTGACATTTACTGACCAAAACGCTGAACTTTCATGACCTATGAGGACAGACAAAAACACAGTTCTCTTTTTTTGAGAAGACCACAAAAAAAACCCTAAAAAAAGCAGAAACAGTATTTGAAGTCATCTGTTTGTGAGCTTCACAAAATGTGAACAATCCGTTGCTCTTAAATGGGAACAAATATTAATTCATACACTGACTTCATATGGACTTGATCCAGATTGCACACATGATGTGCTCATAAAACTGCATTAGGCACGCATCATTAAAGCTAACCCTGTCAACCCTGAGGTGAGGTTTAAGAAGAGCGGAGTGATATTTTGACCTGATGAGGTTCTAAGCGCTTAAGAGAACTCCTGTCTGATTTTGTTGTGTGCAGAACCCGTTTGCAAGACACATGTTTTAACCTTAAAAAATATAATAATAATAATTATCCTGATATTCTGTTACTTGAATGTAACAGAATGTAATGTAATGTAATTGAATGTAATCAAAAATGACCAAATTCCCAGATTTCCAGGTTTGGGATTAACCTTTTATAATTCCATGGTATTGCTGAACTATGGAAACCTGCAATGGACTGAAAAATGCTTTTAATGGGACAAATATCAAATTGAATGGCCAAAAAAAAAAAATGCATAACATGTCAACACCTTGATTTTTACAGTCACAGAGAAGACAGCAGGATTTAAAAAAAAGCAATGATTCATCGTTTCCAGTATGAGTCATTAAACTGAATCGATTGGTCAAACGAGTTTTGAATCTATTAAGGTTTGGTGAACTTGCTGTGAGCACTGTATAATATCAGCCATCGAGCACTCTTTCCTTTAATGTCACCTTTAATGTCACTTACTGGGCTTAAGGCTGCCACGGTAACACAGAAGTTCTGTTTCCTGGACTCTGGTCTGCCTGATGCATCCAGAGAGCTTGACGCAGTACTCCTCCTGCTCTTTTGGGAACGGCACGTTAACCGTGCATTCATCCGATCCAGGAAGGCAGTCATAGGAGTGGTGCTGGAGACCATTTGAATGGTGCTGGAGACAAAAATTGAACCTCACTTGAAAGTTCGTAACACTGGCCCTTGTTCAATAGTTTGTTTGAAGATCCCTTTGACTGCGATATATCAAATACGATTGTTCCACCTTGTGTTCTTTAAAGTTCATCCTTAAATGAACTCTTTTTAAAATATATATAAAAAACTAGCCTTACTGAGGAAAAACACAGATTTTAGACTTTGAATCAATACCATATATGTGCTTTATGATGTGGTTTCAGTCGTGACTGATCAAAGAATTGTTGCTGTATCAAATCCAATGGTTGCAGTTTTAGTTATATTCTTGAAATGATTTATAATAATGCAGAATTAGCAGTCTGGCACATACTTTTAGCACTCAAGTCTGTAAAATATCATCTTTCTTGGAGAAAGAAGTCTGCATTAAAAAAACATTAATTTAGAGAAAATAATCCCATTTGAATTGTGATTTAAATATTGTAGTTGTTTTTTCAAATTTAAAGTAATAGTTACTTTGAGAAAATAAACTGATCTAATGTAAATGTAATTGGTTACATTCCTAATGAATCATGTGTGTAATTATGTAATTAAACTTAACACCAAAACTAAATTAGCAGAACGGGTCTAGCTTTAACTTAAGTTTAATAGGTAAATATTAAACTTCAGGGTGTGTAACCAGGGAGTAAGGAAGTAAGGAAGCTCTTGCCTGATCATTGAAGAAGACGTCATAGGTCAGCTTATCAGTGGAAGTGAGGTTGCGTAGAGCAGGTGTGTGTCTGTACAGGTGTAAAGGGTTGCTGAAATGAACAATCAGCTGGTATTCTCCAGGATTCAGGTGAACCAGAGGAAACTGAAGGTCACCTGAGAACGGAAAAGATGTTATCCTCTGCAGGACTCCGGCTAACCCATCCTTAAAACGCTGGGAAAATTGAACTCACAGTAGATATTTGCAGGGCGAAGACGGTTAAAAGAGAAAATCGGTGACTCTGCCAACTCTCCACCCTCTGCTTTCACTCTCACTGTGTAGCGACCGAATCCCGTATCCTGGAGATGCCGTGATATGTTGTATGGACGACTCGGATTATTAACAGAAATCAGTTTTCTGAGAGACCAACAAAGGACAGACAAACACAGAGAGAGTGATAAATGACATTTTTCCTTTGATTGACATTCTGGAAAGCAAAAACTGAGACAAACAGATGAGAGCAGCACTGGTCACACAGCGCAGCGATTTATACCCTAAACGAGAGAGTCCTGCAGGTGTGGTTGAACAGAACATCCTTATTCATTTGAGTTTTAATAAGCTGAAGTCACTGTTAAACCATACGTTTACATACGTTTTACATGACTTGCTTTTTATTAGTTTAATCAGTATTGGCATTTCAGCAGAACGCATCAGAGGACTTACCCTTGGTCAGGTTTGAGCTCCAGAAGAACATCGTTTTGACCAAAACCAGGTTTCCAGTCCACCACTACTCCATAAGTGTCACAAGTTATGGTGACGTTAGAAGGACCTGAGAAGCCTAATAAGGGAACTGAAAGATGGAATCAAAAAAAAAAGGTTATTTAGTCAAATAACCTACTACCCATAATTCACAGCAAGATGTTCAGCCCGCATGTTGACTTTTTTGGCTAAATATGTAAATTGTTCACATGTGACTGCTATCTTTGCTCTGAATCAACACATACTCCTGAGATTCTAAAATTCTTAAAACAAGGCACAGCAGGGTAAAATAACCTTCCAGCCCACTCATCAGGGTCAACTACGCATTCTGTTCTTCCACGCTGCAGTTATTCAAAGCGTCTGTCTGACCCCCGTGCCATTTTTTCAAGTAAATATCTGTCGTTATCAGCATCATTTACATATCGTCTACATCCCAGACCCGCGTTTTGCTCAGCGTTCTGCACAGCTCAGACTCTTTTCATCCCAAAATGCATCTCTGATGAGTCAAATGAGTCAAACTTAACATGCAATGAAGGTTGTTACGATGTAATGAATGTAACTGTCCTTAAAAAAAAAACAGTTTGTTAATTAATTAACTGGTTTTGGTATTTGGAACAAAATTATGGTTTCGTTTGAGAACATTTATAATGCTTATCGCAACTTTTTTTTTTTTTTTTTTTTTTTTAGATAACTAACACTCACATGGGAGCTGGCAAATGAACAGAGAAGTCTAATTTTACTCTTAATTTACAAAATATTCGGAGATATGGCCTCTCCGCAGATCAACAGCCTGTATCAGTGGATTAGTAACCGTATGTAAAAAAACAGAGTTCAAAAAGACAGAGTGAGAAGAGAAGGGGAGGGAGGGAAAGAGAGTGGGAAGAAAAAAAAAGGAGGATGTTTACAGGTAAGCGCAACTGGCATCTGAACCGGTTTCTCTAGTTTCCCAGCACCAAAAATACCCTGCTGGTATCGGTGGAGAGGGAAGAAAAACGAGTGCACAATACAAAGAAAAACATCATGTCCGTCTTTCTATACCAACAGTTACCCTGGACCTACAGCTGTGGTCCAGAATATTTATGTCATTCTCAAAATTCATTTTCACAAAGTTTGCTGCCTCAGTTGTTTGCAAAGTTCCTCTTTACCCTGAGAATGAACTTAAAAAAACAAAAAACAAAAAACATTTCCCCTGAATTTCAGCCGCAAAAGGACCTCTTCTTCTTCTTCTTCTTTTTCTTTCGCCACAGCTGGGTCCCCACAGCGGATCAACAATCTCCATTTCTCCCGGTCCTCTGTGTCTTCCTCCTTCAAACCAGCCACCTGCATGTCCTCTCTCACCACGTCCATAAACCTCCTCTTTGGTCTTCCTCTTCTCTTTCCTGGCAGCTCCATCTTCAACATCCTCCTCCCGATATATTCCTCGTCTCTCCTCTGCACATGGCCAAACCAACATTTTGCCTTGCTTCTCTAACTTTGTCTCCAAAACATCTAACCTGAGCTGTCCCTCTAATATACTCATTTCTAATCCTGTCCATCCTCGTCACACCCAACGAAAATCTCAGCATCTTTAACTCTGACACCTCCAGCTCCGCCTCCTGTCTTTTCATCAGTGCCACCGTCTCCAACCCGTACAACATAGCTGGTTTCACTACTGTCCTGTAAAACTTCCCTTTTATTCTTGCTGGTACCCATCTGTCAAAAATCACTCCAGCCACTCTTCTCCACCCATTCCAACCAGCCTGCACTCTCTTCTTCACCTCTCTTCCACACTCGCCGTTACACTGAACTGTTGATCCCAAGAATTTAAACTCCTCCGCTTTTGTTACCTCCACTCCCTGCATCCTAACCACGCCACTTTCCTCCCTTTCATTCCTACTCACTTTCATTCCTCTCCTCTCTAGAGCAGATCTCCATTTCTCCAGGTTCTCCTCAAGCTGCTCCCTACTCTCACTACAGATCACAATATCATCAGCAAACAGCAGCCTCTCTGACTGATCCACTTCTTCTTTGTCTCCCTCTTCTACGGTACACACTCCTGAACTTCTCAGTTCCACCACCAGGTTTCCTTTTCCTCCTTCTTCCTTCCAGATGTTATACCAAGTACATTTCTATCCGTCTGCCTGATCACTTCTGCAGCAGTTTCCCAGCAATCCAGTAGCTCTTCAACTCCTCCCAGTATCAGTGTTAACTCCTGCTTGAATTCCACCTTGCAGTCCTCCTTCAGCTTCCACCACTTGATCCTCGACTCTGTCCTCAATTTCCTCCTCTTTTTGTCCCCCAAGGTCATCCTACAGACCACCATCCTATGCTGTTTAGCTGCACTCTCCCCATCACTACTTTACATCTCCAATCAATCCTTCAGACTGATCCTCCTGCAAAGGATATAATCCACCTGTGAGCATCTTCCTCCACTCTTATACGTCACCCTGTGCTCCTCCCTCTTTTTAAAATAAGTATTAACTACAGACATTTCCATCCTTTTCACAAAATCTACAACCATCTGACCTTCAGCATTCCTCTCCTTGACACCATGCCTACCATCACCTCCTCATCACCTCTCTTCCCTTCACCAACATGACCATTAAAATCTCCACCAATCACCACTCACTCTCCCTTGGGTACACTCTCTATCACTTCATCTAACTCACTCCAGAATTCTTCTTTCTCTTCCATCTCACAACCAACTTGTGGAGCATAAGCACAAACTAATATTCATTCATTATCACACCTTCAACTTCCAGCTTCAAACTCATCACCCTCCCTGACACCCTCTTCACCTCCAAAACACTCTTCCTTCAGGATAACACCTCCCCCGTTTCTCCTTCCATCCACACCATGGTAGAACAGTTTAAACCCTACTCCAGTACACCTGGTCTTACTACCCTTCCATCGTGTCTCTCACTCACAGAATATCAACCTTCCTTCTCTCCATCATATCAGCTCATTCTCTACCTTTACCAGTCATGCTACCTTCACTTCCACTCTCCTGCACTTCTTTCTCTCCTCCTCCCTCGGGACATGCCTTCCTCCTCTTCTTCTTCTTCTCCTTTGGCCAACAGTAGTCCAATTTCCACCAGGACCCTGAAGGCTAACAGCACTGGTCGTGGTCGTTGTCTCGGGCCTCGACCGATCCGGTATGGAAATTTGTTTTGTTGTTCGCATTTTGATTTGGCAAAGTTTTACATCGGATGCCCTTCCTGACGTAACCCTCCCCATTTACCCGGGCTTGGGACCGGCACCAAGAAATACACTGGCTTGTGCGTTTCTAGTGACTGGGTTAGCCACAAAAGGACCTGCTGACATAATTTCTGTGATTCTCTCGTTAACACAGGTGAAAGCGTTGAGGAGGACAAGCCTAGAGATTACTCTGTCACGCTGATTGAGTAAGAATAACAGACTGCTGAGTTAGAATAGCAGCTGTCAAGAGGAGCACTAAAGAAGCCCATCAAGTCATCAAGGACGGACTGATCTTTTGCAGAAGGTACAGGGACTGCACTGTTGAGATCTGGAGTAAATCTGATTGTTTGGGGTGTCCAGAATACAGACAGTCAGGAGAAGAAAAGATGAGTGCTACCATCTCTCCAAAAGGCTGCCATCACTCCTGTGTCATGGCAACAGTAAAGTATCCTGAGACGATTCATGTGTGGTTTGCTTCTCAGCCAAGGGATCAGGCTCACTCACTAACAACTAACAACACAGCTATGAATAAAGAATGGAACCAAAACATCCTCAGAGAGCAACTTTTCCCAACCATCCAAGAACAGTTTGGTGAAGAGCAATGTCTTTTCCAGGATGAAGGAGCACCATGACATAAGGCAAAAGTGAGAACCAAGTGGCTCGAGGAACAGAACTTCAAATTTCATGCCCAAGGCCGAGAAGCTCCCCAGGCCTTAATCCAATTAAGGACTTGTGGTCAATCCTCAAGAGGCGAGTGGGCAAACAAACACCCACAAGTTCTGACAAACTCCAAGCAGTGAATACGCAAGAATGGGCTCCATCAGTCAGGATTTGGCCTAAAAGTTGACTGACAGCATGCCAGAGTGAAGTGCAGAGATCTTGAAAAAGACGGGCCAACACTGCAAATACTGACTCTTTGCATGAACTTAATGTAATTGTAATAAAAGCCCTTGAAACATGCTTGTAATTCTACTTCAGTTACCATAGAAACATCTGCCAAAAGACCAAAAAACACTGAAGCAGCAAACTTAAAACCAATAGTGTCATTCTCGGCATTCCATGGTTGTACATACACTGGCCATTTTATCAGAAACGCCAGCCATACATGCTGTAGGTTTACAATAACAGTGACCTTTAAGCCCATCCATCCCCCAAAAGCCACAGCTGTTCAACAGTGTACCCTCCTCAACACACCCGCCACCCTGACATGGTAGTGAGACACTAGTATAGTACTGTTAGACAGACAGACAGATAGATGGACAGATAGGTGGAACGATTCACAATCTTCATTATTCAATTTGATCAAGCGTGTGAATGTAATCTGTGAATGATTTATTAACTCAGCAAAACTGAAGAGCACTGGAGTTTATTAGACGATTAGAAAAGATCAGTCTGTGCTCTGATCTAAGGCTCTAGTCTGAGGCTATCCCTGATCCAGCAAGATGCTGAGATACTCTACATCACAACAGAGCAGACAGAGGTGGATAATATCCCACCAGCCTCTCAAAACATCAACCACACAGCCATCTCTTTCAGTCTGATCTCTTTACTCCTGTACAGAAGAACTCTTGGGTGTGGAAATTCTTGGTTAATCAATGTTCCTTATCTCAAACCCTGAGATGGAAACCTTTACACACACCAGCCAACACTTTGGCCTCTATAAAACACACCTCACTGCCACAGATGATGGACCTGAAATGAAGTGCTGCAGGTGTGGATCGTGGCCCAGGCAACAGTCAGGTGGTATCTTGAGAATACCTTGATCTCAAAACCTGCCAAATCCTGACACTCAAACACCAGTGGCTGAAAAGCCATGGGAGATTCCGCTATATTTTATTTCATAAAATGCTTAGATTTCATAAAATTTAGACTAAGCAGTCTTCTATTCCCTCTATTTAAAAGAAGATCTAACTCACCTGCTGTGAGGAGGAGAGTAGTTAGGACAGATCTGAGGTTAATCTGCATCGTTTATGGTTCAGAAGACCCCCAGCATAGCTCGATCAGAATACCCAGACAATCAGAGTCCAGTGAGGAACCTATTTGAGGAGCGACAGCTCTTCTCCTGGCGTTGAGGCGGAGTTTCTCTCTCAAAACGGCTTATTTCGTTTCTCAGCCACTTTTCCCAATTCAGCGGCGCGCGGAAGTGATTCGATTCGTGGAACGTTCAGACGTTTCTGCGTTCCAACCCTTTAATGTTGCTTCCTTCTGATCCCGCCTCTGCAGCCGGGCCGCGAGGACACAGGTAACCACGCGCTGCCTACCTGAGCGCGCGCGCCCGTGGCAGGCGCTCTTTTATTATAATTACAGATCGGCTCGCGCCCCCTGCTGGAGCCGAAGCTCTCCTGCTACTACTGCACCGGTGTTGATGCTTTTATTTCATTCATTCACCTCGCTTGTCGCGCATTCGTTCGCCTTTAGTCACTCACTCACTCACTCACTCACTCAATTAATCAATTAACCACTAAACCACTCATTCACTCACTCAGTCTTTTGTTCACTCACTCATTCATTAATCAGTCAATGAATCAGTCCCTCACTCTCTCTTACTCACTCACTCACTCACTCACTCCTTTACCCAGTCAGTCCATTGCTCACTCACTTCTACTGTCTCCTACTCACTCACTCACTCACTCACTCATTCATTCATTCAATCAATTAACCACTAAACCACTCACTCACTCACTCACTCACTCACTCATTCATTCAATCAATTAACCACTAAACCACTCACTCACTCACTCATTCACTCACTCACTCACTCACTCACTCATTCACTCACTCACTCACTCACTCACTCACTCACTCACTCACTCACTCACTCCTTTACCCACTCAGTCCATTGCTCATTCACTCTACTGTCTCCTACTCACTCACTCACTCATTCACTCACTCATTCACTCACTCACTCAATCAATTAATCAATAAACCACTCATTTACTCACTCCCACATCGTTACTCACTCACTCATTCAATCAATTAACCACTAAACCATTCACTCACTCACTCACTCACTCATTCACTCACTCACTCAATCAATTAATCACTAAACCACTCATTTACTCATTCACTCACTCCCACATCGTTACTCACTCACTCACTCACTCACTCACCATGAATCTAATTAAATGTCAAAAGCCACCTTTTCCTTCTTTACTCTGATTCGGAGTAAAACACAAAGGGCCTGTTAGCAGTTGACCAACCAGCTCACTGCCTTTATCGCTTGCTTGTTTTCTTTGTTTCTTGATTACTTCACATGTGTTAAACTGTGCACACACAGCTTATATAATCTGGGCATTAGTTTTCTAAAGTTTCTGATTGTCAGTGATCCTGACACCACACTAAGCTGCTTCATCTTGGATGATATGAAGGGTTGTGGAGAAGATTACGTGCAGTATAGATGACCTCGTTACCATCATAACACTGGATTTAAAGTTCACTGCATCTGTTATGTAACTCACATCAAGACAGTGACTGACTGAAAACTAAGTTCTCTTCTGCCAAAGTGTGTGTGTGTGTGTGTGTGTGTGTGTATGTGTGGGGGTCCACTTTCCACTTTTGCTCTTTCTCCATCCTTTTGCCCTATGAGCGCTGGAACAGGGACCAACACCACCAACAACCCTAGTCATGAAAACGGTTAACATATTATATATTAATAATCAAATGTATTATTATTATTATTATTATTATTATCGCTGTTATTATTATTATTATTTATTTATTTTTTTTTTTATTAAGCAGTGTCCTGGCAGACACAGCCTGGCAGAAGAGTTATAGAAGTCCCTGTAAATGGGGACATAGCAATAAGGTGATAAAATATATTGAATAAAATATTTATTAAACATCCAGGTTCTTCTTCACAGTGTGATGTACCATTTATTCATACCAAGAACAATTAAAGTTTTTAAAGCAGGGGTCACCTGCTGACTGTTCTAAAAATAGCACAACTCACCAGTGAGCAGCATCTAAAATTTAATTTGATCCTGTTGCTATTCTTCTTTAATCACATTTGCATTTATATCGTTTGAAAATGACAATATTTTAAAAAAGCATTTAAGACATCTTTATTATACATGTAGTTTAGATAAGTTTAGATAACTGGTAGCCCTTCGTATGGCTCAGGACCAGTTTCAGAAAGGTTGATGCCCCCTGGTTTAAAGGTTTCACAGTAAAGAAGTGGATGCTTTTGTAACAAGACGCAGTTGAACTGAGTGTTGAGTGTTTTGACAAAACAACAGAAAAGAAAAGTTTAGTTTAGTAAAAACTGTGCATTGTGGTTCATTGCCCTTCAAATAATCAGACGTTGATCCTTCCTTATAGTTGTATTCCATTAAAGTTCTGTTCATTCATTCATAGAGTGTATGTTCTAATACGATTCTTATTTATTTAATCCCTTCTCTATCAAATGTATGTGTCTTTTGATATTTTTACTTGTTTACTGTTTGGGCCTCATTGTATCTCTTTACATTCGTCCTGAAAAGCATTTTTGATCAGTTTTGATCCGATCTACACTGAGATAAAGAAAGAGAGAGGGAGCGTGAGAGAGAGAGGGAAGCAGAGACAGAGAGAAAGAGGATGAGAGAGTGACAAAAACAGGCAGAGACAGTGAGAGAGAGTAAGCTTCTTAAAGGATTACAGCAGCCATCTTTTAGTCTTTTATTGGGACAGATGTGGGAAGGCACAAGTCAGGATGAGAGCACCAAACGTGTTACTGACCTGGAGCATCGCTCTGTGTGTGTGTGTGTGTGTTTGTGCCTTTTGATCAATCAATCAATCAATCAATCAATCAGTCAATCAGTCAATCTTTGCTGGCTAAACAAATGCTAAATCTACTCTTAAACATAAAACCTGGGGCAGCGGTGGCCTAGTGGTTAGGAGTTGCCCCGCATCGGAAGATTGTGGGTTCGATTCCCTCACAAGTAGGTTACCCTGAGGTACCCCTGAGCAAGGTACCGTCCCTGTCACTGCTCCCCGGGCGCTTTCAATAGCTGCCCACTGCTGCACGGTGTTTGTGTGCATGCAGAGGTCCAATTTCGTTGTGGTTCATGGTGTGCAGTGCTGTGACCTCGCAATGACAAGGGTTGTCACTTTCACTTTAATTCTTACCTTATTGTTTCAGAAGAACCAGTGACAGCAGACCAGCTCTGTTTGGTCTGAAGATGAAAACTGCTGGCAGAAAGTGAATCTCACTACATGCGATTGTGTAAAGTGAAAGTGACTATTCTTGTCATTGTGAAACAGCACAGCGCACAGCGAACCACAAAAAAACGCTTCCTCTACATTTAAACCAAACACACACCGTGCAGCAGGGGGCAGCGATTGAAAACGCCCCGGGAACAGCGATGAGGGATGTGTTTTTTATAAATATATGTGCATGTGTGTGCGTGTGTGTGTGTAACAATAATTGCATGAGTATATTTAGATGTTTTACTTTGATAAAGGGAAAAGCTGTACAGGAGAAAGAAAAAATTGCTCTGCAGTTTAAGTGAAAGTGACTGTTCTTGTCACAGCACAGCACACAGTGAACCACAACGAAATTGGACCTCTGCATTTAACCCATGCAAACACCGTGCTGCTATGAAAGCACCCGGGGAGCAGTGATGGGGATGGTACCTTGCTCAAGGGTACCTCAGGGCAACCTACTGGTAAGGGGTTTGAACCCACAATCTTCCGATCCTGTGGCCATTACATTGTCATTACATTTTCGTTGCATCAGTAACTGCAACACACACACACACACACACACACACACACACACACAATAGCTATTGGCAGTTCGGAGCTTTTCAGAGCCAATCTTCAAATAGCTACAGGATGCCATCAGTGTTGTGGCAACTAAATCACCTCTGGGAGGAAAACCTCACGAGACAGGTGGGTCAAGGACAGCAGAAGTCTCTCTATCCCCTTTAAACCACCATCAAATCAAATCAAAATCCCCCCACACGCAACCATCATTATAATGCGGCTAGTATGCACAGCCTCGGCCCACTTCTGACACACATGTGGACGTGCTGGCATGGGGGGGGGGGGGGTGTATTGACTCCTGTCTACTACTGTCTACTCTCCTGTCTATCTATTGGCCTTTAGATGGAGGATTAGGTTTATCAGGTTTATCAGCCTGTAGAAAAGAGATTATCTCCATATTGGCTGTGTACTGATGTATTAAATTCTCTCCCTGCTGTACTTCTGCTTTATTTACAGATGTTTGCTCAGGCTAGCAGTCTAGATGGAGATGAGCAACATCACATGCTTGTCAAGCTCCTGGCGTTTGAAATAAGTGCTGTGGTTTTTGGGTTTTACTTTTTCGCTTTTTAGTGATTTTGTGGTTTTCTACATTATTTTCATGTGAGGCTGCAACGTCATTATGAGACAATCAAATAAAGGATTTAGAGGACAGCAGGAGTAGGATTTTTCTCTCTTTTTTGCTTCGTAATGTAAATAAATAAATGTTTACATTTACGGCATTTAGCAGACGCTCTTATCCAGAGCAACTTCCATGTCCTAATTGCAGGGACAGTCCCCCTGGAGACACTCAGGGTTAAGGGTCTTGCTCAGGGACCCAGTGGTGGGATTTGAACCCGGGACCTCTTGAGCCATAGGTCCTCAACTCATTAAAAACTCATTAATTGTGGAGGCGAAGGTGAACTTCCATTTGTTTTTTTTAGTTTTCAAGACGTTTTTGTCCCAGACAAAAACAGGAACGTCCCAAAAGGACACAGGCTGCCTAGCCAGGGATTAGAACCCAGTACCTTCTCTCTGTGAAGCAACAGCATTACCCACTCTACCACTATGTCATCCTGGAAATGAATTATTTAACTGGCAAAATGCTATAAATGGAGACAAAGTGAGCGATGCGAGATTGCGTTGGTTTGGACATGTCCAGAGGTGAGACGAGGATTAAACTGGGAAGAGGATGTAGAAGATGGAGCTGCCAGGAAAGCGGAGAAGAGGAAGACCGAAGAGGAGGTTTATGGACGTGGTGAGAGAGGACATGCAGGTGGTCGGTTTGAAGGAGGGAGATGCAGAGGACCGGAGGAAATGGAAATGGATGATCTGCTGTGGCGACCCCTAAACGGGAGCAGCTGGAAGAAGAAGAAGATTATAATTTTATATTAAGATTTATATTATATATATATTTATATTATATTATATTATATTATATTTTTCTCTGAAGTAGCAGGGTTTCTATGTCTCTCTCTCTCTCTCTCTTTCTCTCTCTCTCTCTCTCTCTCTCTCTCTCTCACTCTCACTCTCTTTCACACACACACACACTGTGATGTCGTCGTTCACATCTACGACCTGAACATCTGAACTTCTCAGTCTGCAGCACATATATTTCCACTTAGGCGGCTAAAAATGTGTCTGTTTAGCTGATGCTCTCTGAGCGACACATTCTAACCCCATCTGCACACACACACACACGATTGCTGACCCAAGCATGGTCCAGTCTGTATGCCACGTGAAATGTGTAATTACAGCTGTTCTGCTTTGAAATCCTTCACTGACCCCCCCACGCTTCACACTCAAATCCACAAATCTCTAAATATACTTTTGTCCATGACTGATGCCACACACACACACACACACACACACACACACACACTGTTCGGACAGATGTTGGTTCTGATGGCTTAATTGTCAGTGTTGCGCTTGATTAAAGTTAGATGGAAATACAATGAGAGACAGAGTGTGTGTGTGTGTGTGTGAGGAAGAGAGAGAGAGAGGGCGAGAGAGAGAAAGGCTAATGAAAGAGACAGAGAGAGAGAGAGACAGACAAAGACAATGGGAGAAGAGAGACAGTGTGTGTGTGTGTGTGTGAGAGAAGGAGAGAGACAGAGTGTGTGAGAGAGAGAGAGAGAGAGAGAGAGAGAGACAGACAGACAGACAATGAGAGAGAGAGACAGACAGACAGAAAGACAATGAGAGAGAGAGAGACAGACAGACAGAAAGACAATGAGAGAGGGAGACAGACAGACAGAAAGACAATGAGGGAGAGAGAGAGAGAGAGCGAGACAGACAGAAAGACAATGAGAGAGAGAGAGAGAGAGAGAGAGAGAAGCGAGACAGACAGAAAGACTGAGAGAGAGAGAGAGAGCGAGACAGACAGAAAGACTGAGAGAGAGAGAGAGAGAGAGAGAGAGAGAGAGAGTGAGACAGACAGAAAGACAGAGAGAGAGAGACAGAAAGACAATGAGAGAGAGAGAGAGAGAGAGAGAGAGAGAGCGAGACAGACAGAAAGACTGAGAGAGAGAGAGAGAGAGAGAGAGAGAGAGAGAGAGAGAGAGAGAAAGAGACAGACAGAAAGACAATCACGAGAGAGAGAGAGACAGACAGACAGAAAGACAATGAGAGAGAAAGCAGAAAAGACTTAATGAGGAGAGAGCGAAACAGACAGAAAAAGACAATAGGAAGAGAGAGAGAGAGAGTGGAACAGACAGACACAATGAGAAGAGAGAGAGAGAGCGAGACAGACAGAAAGACTGAGAGAGAGAGAGAGAGAGAGAGAGAGAAGCCCAAACAGACAGAAAGACAATGAGAGAGAGAGAGAGAGTAGAGAGAGGCGAGACAGACAGAAAAGACTATGAGAGAGAGAGAAGAGAGAGAGAGAGAGAGAGTGAAGAGAGAGAAAGCGAGACAGACAGAAAAGACTGAGAGAGAGAGAGAAAGTGAGAGAGAAGGCCAGAGACAGACAGAAAGACTGAGAGAGAGAGAGAGAGAGAGCGAGACAGACAAGAAAGACTGAGAGAGAGAGAGAGAGAGAGAGAGAGAGAGACAGACAGAAAGACTGAGAGAGAGAGAGAGAGAGAGAAAGAGACAATGCGAGAGAGAGAGAGAGACAGACAGACAGAAAGACAATGAGAGAGAGAGAGAGAGACAGACAGAAAGACAATGAGGGAGAGAGAGAGAGAGAGCGAGACAGACAGAAAGACAATGAGAGAGAGAGAGAGAGAGAGAGAGAGAGAGCGAGAGAGAGAGAGACAGACAGACAATGAGAGAGAGAGAGAGAGAGAGAGAGAGCGAGACAGACAGAAAGACAATGAGAGAGAGAGAGAGAGAGAGAGAGAGAGAGAGAGAGAGCAAGACAGACAGAAAGACAATGAGAGAGAGAGAGAGAGAGAGAGAGAGAGAGAGAGAAGAGAGCCCAGGACAGACAGAAAGACAATGAGAGAGAGAGAGAGAGAGAGAGAGAGAGAGAGAGCGAGACAGACAGAAAGACAATGAGAGAGAGAGAGAGAGAGAGAGAGAGAGAGAGAGAGAGCGAGACAGACAGAAAGACAATGAGAGAGAGAGAGAGAGAGAGAGAGAGAGAGAGAGAGAGAGAGAGAGAGAGAGAGACAGACAGAAAGACAATGAGAGAGAGAAGTGAGACAGACAGAAAGACAATGAGAGAGAGAGAGAGAGAGAGAGAGAGAGAGAGAGAGAGAGAGACAGTGAGACAGAAGTGCCTCCATTAGTGTACTTTAGGTCTAGATGATACTAGATTTCAACAAAATAAACAAAAGCAGATGAACGAAGCCAAGAGAAAAAGGTCCAGAGCTGACACACTTCTTTTTCTAAGAAAAGCACTGATTTAAGATCCCAGATTTGTATCTCGAAGCCAGTGCACGCTTGCCTGGAGACAAAGCTCTTATTTATTTCAGCATTAAGGACACAAATCTCCAGGGAAAAAAGGCTGGGTGTGGGTTGCGTAATGAGTCAAAGCTCTTGGATGAACAGAAAAGCATGAGCAAGCGCTTTTAGAAAGGCTTCAACAAAGAGCTTAAAGTACAACAATCTACATTTACCGTGACACAACACACAAAAAACACACTCAGCGCGAGCACCAAGCTCCCAGAACCTTTACTGTGGAACATGGTGGCTTCAAGCATTTTTACCCCTTCGTGATGTTGGGACTCATCACCACTCAAACTTTTTCAACCTGCTTTGGGCCAAAAGAGATCCAGTGAGTACTTTTAACATCAGTTTACAAATAAAAAGCGTCAGGTGACTATTTAGTGTTTAGGGGCAGGTCTCAAGATCGGACGGTTGTGGGTTCGAATTGCAGTTCAGTAGGTTGCACTGAGGTACTCTTGAGCAAGTACTGTCCCCATCACAGCTCCCCCGGCGCTGGACATAGCTGCCCCTGCTGCAGGGTAAAATGCAGAGGTTGCATTTTGTTGTGGCTCACTTTTCACCTTAACTAAATCCACCCATCGTAGCGTGTCACTCTGATGAAAGTGAAGCTGAAAGTTGAAGATGAACACACTCAGTGTATTACCATCCTTAATTAAAATTGCGAAATAATATGATGAATGGTTCAAAATAACTTCTAAAATTGTTGTTAAAACAATGATTTGTTATTTTTCTATTGCATTATAATGGAATTGCTCAGTTATAACAGTGTTAAATCAAACACAAAGGCATAAACACCCTGGTGTTGACCAGTATGGACAGTAACTGTAGATGGTCACCAGTTTCCTGTCTGTTGTGCACTGAAGTGAAATGACACTGGACCCAGATGTGATTGCTGAAGTAAAAAGGCATCAGTGCCCCATATTTGCACCGTATGCTGCACACAGTGCTCAGGCGGCCTGCTGCAATGTGGGTCACAAGTCGGTGCATTTCTTATCAGAAGAGATGGTCACTCGTATAATCTCTCTCACGCATATAGACACGCTGCCCTGGGGTCATTCCAGTGCTCCAGCGGGACGTCCCGGCCTTGTTAACATTATACTGACACTATCTATCTATCTGTCTGTCTGTCTGTCTGTCTGTCTGTCTATCTGTCTGTCTGTCTGTCTATATGTCTATCTATATATATATATATCTGTCTATCTATCTATCTATATATCTATCTGTCTATCTATCTATCTGTCTATCTATCTATCTGTTTATATTTCCTTATTTCTTTCTTTCTGTCTATCTGCCCATCTGTCTATCTATCTATCTATCTATCTATGTCTATCTATCTATCTATCTTTCTATCTGTCTATCTATCTGTCTATCTATCCATCTGTCTGTCTGTCTGTCTGTTTATCTATCTGTCTGCTTATCTGTCTATCTATCTATCTATCTATCTATCTATCTATCTAACTCCTCTGTCTGTTTATATTTCTATTCTTTCTTTCTGTCTATCTGCCCATCTGTCTATCTATCTATCTATCTATCTATCTATCTATCTATGTCTATCTATCTATCTATCTATCTATCTATCTATCTATCTATCTATCTATCTATCTTTCTGTCTATCTATCTATCCATCCATCCATCCATCCATCTGTCTATCTATTTATCCATCCATCCATCCATCTATCTATCTATCTATCTATCTATCTATCTATCTATCTATCTATCTATCTATCTATCTATCTATCTATCTATCTATCTATCTATCTATCTATCTATCCATCTGTCTGTCTGTCTGTCTGTTTATCTATCTGTCTGTCTTTCTGTCTGTCTATCTATCTATCTATCTATCTATCTATCTATCTATCTATCTGTCTGTCTGTTTATCTATGTATGTATCTATCTATCTATCTATCTATCTGTCTATTTATCTATCTATCTATCTATCTATCTATCTATCTATCTATCTATCTATCCATCCATCTATCCATCCATCATCCATCTATCCAACTATTTATCTATCTATGCATCTATCTATCTATCTATCTATCTATCTATCTATCTATCTATCTATCTATTTGTGACTTTCCGTCTCTCCATCCATCCATCTGTCCATCTCCCTATATATCCGAAACTCTGACCCCTTTACTCTGAAGGAAGACTTTACAGAAGTGAAGATAAAGGGGAAGTTCTCAAACCTCAACAAATCATTCACACATTCACACTCATCACCTTCCAGTCTCTCACAAAAGAATCAGCCAACAGCACATGCATGTGTCAGTCATTCACATTCAGTTTGAATCAGTTCCGTTCTGCTAATTCACTCATTTGCAGGCTCACGCAGGCTGTGAGCAGAGATTTAGGATATTGTTTTTCTGTCTGACTAAAGGGGCACAGACCATGTTCCTGTGCTGTGTCCTTCTCTGTTCCAGCAGCTGAACGTAAATCCAAAATTTAAATAAAAGTACCCGAAATGAAGGGGGCGGATGGGGGTAATCCCCCCACACCCTGCTGGGAAATTACAGACAGTCTGGCACTCCTAGTGTGTAAATCTGAGGGAAAAAATCCTACTCTGTCTGCTCCTTTCATCAGAGAGAGAGAGAGAGAGAGAGAGAGAGAGAGAGAGAGAGAGTGGCAGTGGTGTCTACAAAGCAGACGTCCTGTTGCTGTTCTCTTGCTCCAGTCTCCCTGTGGATTTGGGTTGTCTGTGCCGTCGTAATGGTAACCCAGCTAATCACATCTGATAGCAGTGTGGCATCATCCAAATCAGATCCTTCTAATCACTTCACATTCATCATCAGTCACGTTAGCAGATCTGAGTGATATTGACTCCCTTCGTCCATCACTGTCCTCATTCTTGCCAGAATTCTGGGATGCATTTTGTTCTTCTCTCTTCATTCAGGTCAAAGTGAAATTCAGAGGTTAGTTAATCTGGCATGATTTAGGAATTAAACACTGATGTTGCTGTTGGTGAAGGAAGCTTGAAACAAAAAAAATCAATAAGGATTATGATTCGCTTTTTATGTGATTTAATTAATAAGTAAGTACTGTTATACATAAGTTATACCGTGTGAAATCACCCCTCATTTCTTCAAATTTTGCTTTCAAAGAACCAGACTTTCTTCTGTTTTTATCTATTATTGAGGAACAGTTCTCCAGATCTTCCTGAAGGACAGTGTTGTTGTCTCTCATTTTCAGTCCAGTCTCTGTACCTGAGCAGTTCTCCAGATCTTCCTGAAGGACAATGTTGTTGTCTCTCATGTTCAGTCCAGTCTCTGTACCTGAGCAGTTTGATAGTTCTGTGTTGGTTAATCCACACAGTGATCTACGTCTGAACCTTCAAGCAGAACAAAGTGTTTAACTTAAGACATGAAGCAGTGAAGAAAAAGGTGCAGCTGATCCCACATGATCAGGTGATTCGTTTACTGCTGATGCTGAACGCTGAGTGGTTGGAAACCCTTTTTCTAGAACTTTGTTTCTTTAGACACTTTACTCTTGCAGTAAAACATTTGTTCCCATTTCAGCAATATTTCCACTCAATATGCCCAGGAGAAAACCATTTGAAAGGCATAACTTCTCGTGTGGAGAAGCCTCTGGTGAGCAGATCAGTGTTGACCTGTGTGCTGTATTTTGATTTGAAACTCACTCTCCGCTCACTAATAGTCTCTGTGCACTGCTGATTGACAGATTGACAGACAGCAGCAGTCCCCATATGCCATATCTTCCTCGTCCTCTTCATCATCACTTTCTACTCAATATAGGCCAGCTGCACATCAACACCGCAAAAATCCCTCTAATTTTTTTTTCGCAGCCTCATTGGCTGACCACTGGCCTGGATCTGGGTCCTCTTCATCTGCATGTGTGGGCATCTCTCGCTCTCTCACTCGCTCTTTCTCTCTCTCTCTCTCTCTCTCTCTCTCTCCCTTTTAAATATGAAGCTCAACACAGCTGTCATCCCTCATTAGTCTGCCGTTGGGCTTCTCCCTGGCTAGAAGCTCCATCGCATGTTGGGTTCTTGGTTGCGACCTTTATAGGTTTTTTTTTCTACCATCCAAGAACTGTTCCTGGACAGCATGCGTAAGGTTCCAGAGAGCAGCTGGATGAAGTTTGGGCCCGCTGGAAGAGGATCCTATGACTGGGTTACTGGTTCTCCATCTCCACCTCCCACTGAGAAACAGGTAAGAACACCTCAGTGCTCTTGTGAAAAAAATAAAAAATAAACAAACTTTAAAACGTGAAATACATTGAACATCACTGTCTTTGCACTGTTGCAGTATATGTTGAAGGTCTGTTTGATGGTTCAGTCTCTGAGAAGGCATTCCAGTTAGAATTTCACCAAACGTGTCTCTGTACGTTGTAGAAATGACAACAAATCTTGAATCTCGAAAGATTATTTAGGTTTAAATGCATGTTTTTAGTGTAATTCATAATCATGCAGAACATTTCCTTTTTTGAATGTGTTACTTTACTTCTCCTAGATCATTTTACTTTTCTTCCCTACATGCTGTTTTTTCTCCATTCCATTTTTGCAACACATTTATCGATGGTGTCTTTTGGTGTTGAGGACGAGGTGTTCATTTCATGCAGCTGTGCTGGTTTGCACCTGCCCTACTTCCCTGTTGCTCATTTCCCTAGTGTTTAGGCACTAGGCCCCAGGATCAGAAGGTCTTGGGTTCGAATCCCAGACCAATACGTTGCCCTGAGGTACCCTTGAGCAAGGTACCGTCCCCGTCAATGCTCCCCGGGCACTTTCAATGGCTGCCCCGTGCTGCGCGTGTGTGTGTGTGTGTGTGTATGGGTAAAATGCAGAAGTATAATTTTTTGTGTGTCTCACTGTGTGCTGTGCTGTGCTGTGTTTCACAATGACAAGAATAGTCACTTTCAAAATGCAAGGGAACCTGAAGTGGATCACCAATGGTTTGGAGGATAAATCAGAAAAGTTCATCATGAATCTAAAGCTGGGTTATTTATTGGTGATTTTTTTTTTGATGATTTGAGATGCTGAGACTAAACTGTGAGGCTGTTTGGAGCATAAAGATTCTAATAGTCTCAGGTAATTTCATTTGGACATTTATTTGGACATAAAAAAAAAACTCAACAATTAAGGAACGAGCAGAACGCCCTGTGCTTTAATGAACATTTATGGAATATGTATGGTGTGTGTTTTAGAATGCTAGAATATATATATATATAATTTTCAATTATACTTCCATAAGTGTCCTTATGCATTGTAATAAAATTCAACTATACAAGTATTTCGGACCTTTCAAAACATCATTAATAAAAAGCTGAAACTATGAATAAAGAAATAACCATATTATGCCTGCAATATCTGCCATGCTGCCTTATTTAAAACTTTATTTGGGAATGATACCATATTTCTGTCTGTCAGGGAGTCAGTGTGTACTCTGGAGTGCCTTTTTTCTTTGAGAAAGTGTGAGCTCATTTTACAGGCATGTCAAATGTTCAAGATAACAGCGGGGTGGTGCTGGTCTAGTGGTAGGACACGCCTACAGACCAAGAGATTGCATGTCGCAAGAGCGTCTGCTAAATGATGTAAAGTTAAATGTAAGTGTAACTGGAAATGACTGGTATACACATACTAGTAATTGCACTGTGTGTGCTACATCTCAGGTCTGAACCCACCGAAGATCCGCTGCAAAACAAGGTGCTGAAAAGGTTCACGCTATAACAGAAAGAGGTCAGAACACACAGTGGTCAGAGTGCCCATGCTGACCCCACACCACTGCAGAAAGGGCATGTGAGCACCACAACTGGACCATAGTCTGAAGCCTGGTCTGATAGATGTTTTGTTTCACTTAATGTGGATGATCATGTATGTATGTGCATCATTAACTTGGTGAAGAGATGGCGCCAGGATGCACAAAGGGAAGAATGCTTGAGAAGGTTGTGGTTTTGAATCCCTGACCAGTAGGTACCCTTGAGCAAGGTACCGTCCCCATCACTGCTCCCTGGGCGCTTTCAATAGCTGCCCCCTGCTGCACGCGTGTGTATGGGTGAAACGCAGAGGTTGAATTTCAATGTGTCGTGCTGTGCTGCGTTTCACAATGACAAGGGTAGTCACTTTCACTTTAGAGGTCTTGTGGAGTCTTGATGGGTCTGGTGTCACAAGGGGCACCTACACAATTATAGACAGGTGGTTTTAATGTTATGGCTGAGTGGTGAATAATAGTTCTGTGGGCTCTATCCTTGGTACTGAACTGTCCTGAATGGGAGTGCTGGACAAGAACCTGAAGCTTGCATCTGTTTTGGAAACAGACCTGACAGAGGTTCACCCGAAGAGACCCATGACCCGCGGGATTTAAAGGGACTAAAGTGTCTAATCTGGCAGAAAAGCAGTATTATCTGATTAACCGTAGCACGGAGTGAGATGTGCTCTGATCAATTGTAGGGGCTGAAGCTCAGAAGACACTTAGCATGACTAAATTATCATTAGGCACATGATTTAGAGATGAGAGCACACTTTTATTACCGCTGTGCTCGGGAATTCATCTGCCTCTGTCTAAGGAGGCTGAAGTTTATTGTTGTGTGAAAATGATATTTCGGATAAAGTGATGTTTTGCTCTGAAAGACAAGTCACACAAACACCCAGCAAACCCATTTGGTTGAGAGTATACAGTCTTATGCAAACGTTTATTCACCACTGGTCAAATAAGAGGTTTTGTACTTGCAAATACAGCACTATGCAAAAAGTCTAGAGCCCTCGTTTCTTTAGATTTTACTGGAGGCTCATTTCTTTAGATTTTACTGGAGTTGCCTTGTTGGTGCAGACATGTGACTTCATGTCTGTCAAACGCTCTTATCTTTGGCATATTGATTAGCTTTAATGGAAGACCTGAGAACAAATGTTTTACTGTGCCAGACTGGCTAAAGATGCAAGGTTCTAGCTAAAGGTACTCCAACCACTCAGCGTTCAGCATTGGCAACTAATCACAACTGATCATCAGGAATCATCTGCTCCTGTTTCTTCACTGCTTCATGCCTTAAGTTACACAATGTTCTGCTTGAAGGTTCATACGAACTGTTCCTCAACAATACATTAAAAAAAAGCAAGAACGTCTGGCTCCTTGGAAGCGAAATGAAAGGAAAGGTTGTTTAAGACATTCAATCAGCACTGAAATTGTAATAGAATTTACAAGGAACACAGGGAAACTTAAATATGTCATATTTTCAAATGTTTTTACTGAATTTAGCATTTTGTAAGAATAAATCAATGTAAGGTTGGGGAACATTGAATTTTCTTTACAGTAAACTTGACAAAAGAATCAGCAATTGTTTATTTAAATGTGCACGAATGTTCTCCGCAGAGGATGTGCGTTAAAATCAGCACAACCGTACCTGCAGGATGGCTGTAAGACTCTGATTGTGCTGGAATATTCTCCCTTGCCCACCTTGCTCAGGAATACTATCTTCTATTCATACTTTCCCTTCATTCACCCTTTTCTAGAATATTCTCCCTGTTTACATTCTTCTCAGTCATACTGTTCTAGAGTGTTCTCTCAGACTCCCACCATTCTAGAAGATTCTCCTCATTTACACTATAACATTCTCTTTTTATTCACACCGTTCTAGAGTGTTCTCTTCATTCACATTGTTTTAGAACATGCTCTTTATTTGCACTCTTCTAGAGTGTTCTCTTGATTGATAGCCTTCTGGAATTTTCTTTTCATCCACGGTGTTCTAGAATGCTCTATTCATTCGCACCATTCTAGACAACTCTCTAAACTGTTCTAATGTTCTCTTCATTTACACTCATCTAGAATCTTTCCATCATTTCAACTGTTCTACAACATTCTCTTTGTTTACAGTTTCTAGTGTTTCCTCCTCGTTTATGCTTTCCTAGCATTTTCTCCTCATTCTCAGTGTTCTAGAATGTTCTTCGAATTCTCAGTGTTTTAGAATGTTCTTCTCATTCTCTGTGTTCTAGAATGTTCGTCTATTTCTCCGTGTTTTAGAATTTTCTCCTCATTCTCAATGTTCTAGAATGTTCGTCTAATTCTCAGTGTTTTAGAATGTTCTCTTCATTCTCAGTGCCCATGGATATTCTATCCCTAGTTCCACATTTAGGCAGCGGTGGCCTAGTGTTTAGGGAATTGGCCCCCAGATGGGAAGATCATAGGTTCAAATCCCTCACCAGTAGGTTGCCCTGAGTTATCCTTGAGCAAGGTACCGTCCCCGTCACTGTTCCCCGGGCGCTTTCAAAAGCTGCCCCCTGCTGCATGTGTTTTTTTTGTTTATGGGTAAAATGCAGAGGTGTAATTTCGTTGTGGTTCACTGTGTGTTGTGCCGTGTTTCACAATGACAAGAATAGTCACTTTCACTTCACATTCACACTGGTTTGAAATATCAGTTTTATTTGTAGGAATATTCCTGTGCCTGCAGCGTTAGAGAGTCTTTTATGGCATCCTGATCAGATTGCGCTCTGTTGCTTTTTAAACAATAATACATACTTTAAAATGAAAATGCAGAATTAATATTTATTTACTGAATGTAAAATGTTGACGAGAAAACACTGTAAACCATTTTGCCTGTTTTCATTTTCTTCATCCTCAGGGTTACCACTGGAACGAGCTGTCACCTAATGACAACGACGTGAAGTCAGAGATCATCTTCTACGTTGTACTCCCACTGGCATCACTCCTGGTCCTCAGTCTGCTGGCCTTCCTTGTCTACCGGAAGTTCTCACGCAGTAAGCTCAGTCTAGCCAACATCATTGCACTGGACCTTCAGGATGCAGAAAGCAGCGCCGAGTTCCTGTCCTCCCTCACAGCGAACAGCGAACGTCTGAACAGCACAAGCTCTGACGTGTCTGACGGGGTTTTCCTGATGGTCTACCTTCCACCACCCTACGAGGAGACACTGACCAAGATAACCCGGGCAGCGAGCCTCTCCAGCGGCAAAGACGTAGAATCTATCAAGATGGAAGACCTTGAGGCCAAACTGTGCCCTGAATTAAAATCCAGTGGGCGTTATGTGTGACTGTTAAACGTGGCAAACTGTGTAAATGTCGTTCAAATGAGGGGCAAACGGGAAAAGAATATCATTGACATATTTGGGTGAAGGAGGTTTTTACCTTTTCATTACAAGGAACAACTCAGGTGCATCATGCTGAGATGTAAAGATCCCATTTGAAGGACCCATATCATGAAAACACAATTTATCTTTTGCTTAGTTAAAGAATACGCTGCCTCAAAATCCACTTTCCAGCCCATGCGGTTCATAAACTTGGTCCGACTTCACAGATTTTATGATGTCACAAAAAACAATGAGTTTACATGTATCCATCAACTCATCCAATTCCTTTTTAGGCCAGTCAGGCATGCTAAAAGGGGCAACCAATCAGAACAGTTTAATAAAAAGATCTTCAAAAGAAAGACATTGAAATTTAAAAACGATTGCATAAAATGTGTGTATATTTGTACATAAACACATGAACACATTATATTTCTACACGGGGGAAAAAAAAAAGCCAAATGTTGGACATGGGACATTAATATCATTTCAGTTTTAACCTTAAGCTTTTAGGACTGGACAGACTCCAACTATGGGGGTTATCATCATGTCCATAGGAGCCTTGCAATTAAAACACACGCACACACACACACACACACACACACACACACACACACACACACACACACACACACACACACACACACATATGACCATGAAAAACCTTTGTACTCGTGCTGTGATCAAACACTGTTGCTGACAGGATGGTGGGCTTGCGAATGAAGAGGGGGGGGGATTTTTGTTCCCTGTAATCTCCAAATACATATTTAAAAAAGAATATTTTATACTTAATTTATATGATTGCATCAATCATTTTTAAAACGAGCATTAATCGTCCTTATAACCCACTTCCCTGGTATTGTCTTCTGTTAAGCCACCTGAGCCTGAGTGTACCTTCCTCTCTTTAAAGTATTTACTAATAAACAATGGATCGAAACCTGCACGTGATCCTGTTTTATCTTCTCTCAGAATGAAAACACGCCAGGCTCATGCCATCACACAAATCAAGGCCCTGAGTGTCAGTTACAGAGCGGGGGTCTGAGTGTCAGTTACAGAGCGTGGGTCTGGGTGTCAGTTACAGAGCGTGGGTCTGGGTCGTCTTCGCTGACTCTGGTCTCCTCGCTGCAAGAGACACGGTTCAGGGATTGTAGACGAGAAAAACCAGATCAGATTCTTTCCTGACACACAGTCAGTGACTTTCAGCTTCTTTCACCAGAGTCTCGTTCATTCACCCCCTGCCCTTTCCTCCCTCACACCCTTACTGCGCCCACTTTCTCTTCCTCCGTCCAACACGGCTCCTCCTGTTGTGTTTAACTCCCGTGAGACCTGAAACAGGCCGGAAGACGATTGGAAGCGTCGGTGACCTTCACCTGTGACTGGTGACCTTCTCCAGAGTGTTTCACTGCATTTCACATGGAGGTAGAATAAAGATGAAGATGAAGAGCTAAATAGTAGAATAATAGTGGTATTGTAACACACCCATAGCTCTATTATTCCACACTTCTCTACTGTTGTTTTTCTCTTTCTTTAGTGAACCATGTTTCTCTTATGGGCCTGTTAAAGATTTAAATCTCATGCAAAGTCTTTTCTGCTGTGCTCTGGTCAAGGCTCATTTTACTGCCATTGAATTAATGCAAAGTGAATTTTGGAAAAAGAAATCCATGACTGAGAAACGCCGTCGTCAGGGTGGTGGTGGTTATTGTAGAGAAATGGGAATTTCTTTATTGTGGTGTGAATAGAAACCCAGGGTTGCCGATCAAGAGCTGAACATCGGCCGCTGCATTCACCGTCCAACACAAAGCGAGAGCCTATTTATTTATTTAACGTCGCCGATGGTAAAATTAACAGTTTCTTCTGCAGCTTGTTTTCTTCACAACACCCTGCAGGCTCCGCTCCTCCATACAGGTCTCAGCTTAAGAGAATCTGGGGCTACGCTACTTCTCCACAAGTGCATGAGAACGACCTGTGTCAGCGCTGAACATCTCGTCTTTCAGAGAGGAGGTTTCGACATATAAGCACTCGTTTGTGATTAACACAAACAAAAGCACTGCACTAAAATGGCCTTAATAGAAGAATAGACAAGGGATACTTATGGGATTTCCTCTTTGCACACTTCACCACTGCCAGCTATGAAAACTGGATCCATTTCATTTCATGCACATTTTATCACAAATGTTCGCCCAACACAGGCCATACTTTTTGGAGTGAGAAGTACCCTTCTTCTACAGAGGACAGGCTTCTGTCCATTTCAGTGCTTAGCTGTTGTTTCCTTTGTAGGGAAAAATAATCTTTACAATGTAGGATGTGCAAACATTATGATACACTAATTCGCTATAATATGTGGTCAATTTAGAAAAATGGATTAAAAGCAGTTTTAACAAAGGTGGACTAGTGTTTAGGGACTGGACCCCAGGATCAGAAGGTCATGGGTTTGAATCCCAGCAGGTTGCACTGAGGTACCCTTGAGCAAGGTACCGTCCCCATCACTGCTCCCCTTTAAATACTGCTGCTCTTTCAGGAGCTGCTCCCTGCTATGCCGTGTGTATGGGTTAAATGCAGAGGTTGCATTTTGTTGTGTTTCGCTGTGTTTCACAATGACAATTAGTCACTTTCACTTCACAAATTGACAGAACTTTTGCGTTCTGTTCAAAAACAAAGAAAAATGGATAAGTGTATGTGTATATGTGGGCAGCGGAGGCCTAGTGGTTAGGAAGTTGGCCACAGGAGCCCTTACCAGTAGGTTACCTTGAGGTACCCTAGAGCAAGGTGCCGTCCCAGTCACTGCTCCCCGGGCGCTTTCATAGCTGCCCCCTGCTGCACGGTGTGTGTTTGTGTGCATGGGTTAAATGCAGAAGTCTAATTTCGTTGTGGTTCACTGTGTGCCGTGCTGTGCTGTGTGTTCTCACGATGACAAGAATAGTCACTTTCACTTTTAATTATTCAATGATTTAAATTATTCAATTATTCAATTATTATATATTATTATATATTATATTATTATATATCATTATTATTATTATTTTTACATTTACATTTGTTACTTGTTTATTTATGATTTGTTTATTTATACTTTATAATTTATTTATTACTATTTACTGTGTATATGGTCATCTTTCCTTATCTTTCCTGTCTTTATATTCTTTATTTCTTTATTTCTACATGTTTGTCCTGTCACGTAAATATGTATATATATATACAATATATATATAGATCATTTATAGCTCTTGTATATGGATGTTCCTCATTCTTTATATATTTTTCTTTACATCTATCTTTCTATATTCTTTCTGTCTCCTTGATAAAGAGCCCTGTAACACCCAAATTTCCCCTTCGTGGGATAATAAAAGATTACTCTATTCTATTCTATTCTATTCTATTCTATTCTATTCTATTCAAGTGGGACAATGACAAATTGAAATCATTCATGTCAACATCCAGAAATTGCAATCAATTTATAAATAGTATAAATGTTGTATCTTAATGTTATTTATTGCTACTATTATATGTATTAACTATTCCACACACTCAGATACTTGATTGTGTTTTTCTATAAATAAATGGCCCTTTTAATAACCAAACTGATCTGCATACACAGGTGGACAGTCCCTCAGTTTGATACCTGGAGAGGCTACAATGTTTCAAAGAATTTAATATAATATGTTGATCATATGTAGACAAAAATCTCTCTGGAAAAAAGATACATGAAACATGATGACTGCGTGAGACTGGGCAGAAAAGAATTTTCTCAGCGATCTAGACGGGGGATCTACTGAGTCAGGAAGAGCTTGGATGTATGGGGTGATGTTATGGTCGTCTTATACATCAGGGCAGCAAGCTGCATTGCAGGAAGCCGTCAGGTTTCATATTTTAGGCTTTTTTCTTGAGCGCAAAACAAAAAAAGGATAAAAATAGACGACAACTGCATTGAAGGCAAAAAACTAAAAAAAGCAAGATGCCATTGCAGCAACATTGATCAGTATCAGTGTATTAGCTAAATATGGCTACAGAGTGCACCGTGTCATAATAAGCTCCACAATGATTGGTCCTCCTTTTAGTGCTAAATACGAGCATGTTTAAATTGTTATTCTTATTTTATGACTTTTAAATTTGTTTATTTATTTCAATAAGGCAGCACAGCAAGAAGATCCTGGGTTCAGTTCCCAGACGGGACGGTCCGGGTCCTTTCTGTGTGGACTGGACATGTGTGGGTTTCTTCTTGGAGCTCTGGTTTCCTCCCATCGTCCAAAGACATGGGCGTCAGGTGGACTGGAGATGCTAAATCAGCCCCCAGGTGTGTGAGTGTGTGTGTGTGTGTGTGTGTGTGTGTGTGTGTGTGAGTGTGTATGTGTTTATGTGTCCTGTGATGGACTGGAGACCTTCACCCGATCACTCCCATCCGTTAAACTGCTCTCACAATGTATTATTTCTTGTAATAAATTTCTAGTAGTTAATATTTTCCTGTAATAACATTGTATCTCCATGTTATCTCTGGATATGTTCATTTATTAACATTATTTAGAGTTGTCTTCATATGTTTTGTCAATTTCAGGCCTTTAGTGTGTCTACACATCTTTGAACAAAGAAAGAAGTATAACGCGAACATGACATCATCCTCATGGTCACACAAGGCCAATAGTTCTTTTTCTTGGACTGCTCCAGTCCCACTCCCCGAAACTTTGTGTTCAGGCACAATGGTGTTTTCCTTTTCTGTTGTTTGGAGAGCCGCGTCCTCTGTGACTGGGAGAGACTTTTTAAATATTTGCACATGTTTCAAAAGGCTTCAATGGGTAATTGTCATTGCATTTACTATGGGGCAGTGGTGGCCTAGCGGTTAGGGAGTTGGCCGGAGGATCAGAAGATTCTGCTTACCAGTAAGTTGCCCTGAGGTATCCTTGCAAGGTACCATCCCTGTCACTGCTCCCTGGGCAGCTTTCATAGCTGCCCTCTGCTGCACGGTGTGTTTGTGTGCATGGGTTAAATGCAGAGGTCCAATTTCGCTGTGCTGTGTACTCACAATGACATGAATAGTCACTTTCACTCTGTTTCCTTTGATTGGACAGTTCTGAAAACTTCTGAGTTTGTTTTGGATTTTTCAGCCCCAGCCCTCAGTTTGTTTTTGGATTTTTTTGGGGGGATTTTATAGTCGACAATCTCTTGCAAACTAATCTGCATCAGTCTAAGTGCTTCTGCTCTTAGTGGATATTGTGATGATCAGGCTTAAGGGTGGAAGCCGACACCCTGTGTTACACGATAAAAAGAAATAAAACTAATTTTAACACGTGTCTGAGATGCTTTTAACTTCAATGAATTTTAAAACTGAACAAAGATCTGCAACCACTTCCACTTATGTTAAATTTGCTGAAGTTAGGGTTAGACAGACACTGGCCTAGTAGTTAGGGAGTTTAATCCCAGACCAGTTGGTTGCCCTGAGTTACCCTTGAGCAAGGTACCGTCCCCATCACTGCATCACATTAGCTGCCACCTGCTGCACGGTGTGTGCGGGTGAAATGCAGAGGTAGAATTTCGTTGTGTCTCAATGTGTGCTGTGCTGTGTTTCACAATGACAAGAATAGTCACTTTCACTTTCAACATTCAAAGTTTTTAAGTGTTGCCATGCACCTAAATTAGAGGTCTCGGTTGGGGAAAAGTTTGATTCATTTTAATGGATATTTAGATTATAGTCTCCAAAACATCCTTATTAGCTGTGTGCCCTTCATGCTTGTCATGACCTGAACTTCTATTGGGAACTATTCTACATACAGTCTAACATCACATGAACATGACCTGCTCTCCAAGGCCAGCTCTCAGAGGCCAGCTCGTACCATACTCGGGATAATTTACTCCACTCCCTGAAACTTATGTTCAGACACAATAGTTTCTCCTCCTCTGTGCTTTCAGAGTTCATAGACAATAGCATTACGTGTCTAAAGGAGACAAGCAGTCCATGTGAAAGACTCTTCAAATATCATATTTACATAAACTCCAAGAGGAGGCTGTTAGTGGCGACTACTTTCTTAGTGTTTTCCCCCAGGATGTCTGCCACTCTTGAACAACAACCTACAAAATAATCTACCAAAGTACAAACAAATAACCTGATTACTGACAGCTTTCAATTTAGAGTCTATCAGGTGACCTGATTTGACCAAAGGTGAAAATGAAAGTGAAGTGAAAGTGACTAATGGTCATTGTGAAACACGGCGCACAGTGAAACGCAACCTCTGCTTTTCATGCACGCACACCGTGCAGCAGGGCTATTTAAAGCCCCCGGGGAGCAGTGATGGGGAGGGTACCTTGCTCAAGGGTACCTCAATAATCCTTTATTTATTTATTATTAATCCTTTATGTCCTCTGCATTTCACCCATACACACACGTGCAGCACTGGGCAGCTATAGAAAGCGCCCGGGGAGCAGTGACGGGGACGGTACCTTGCTCAAGGGTACCTCAGGGCAACCCACTGGGGAGGGGATCGAACCCACAATCTTCCAATCCGTGGGCCAACTCCCTAACCACTAGGCCATCGCTGCCCATAAGATAAGACAGCCTACTGGACTGGGATTCAAATCCACAACCCTCCCAAACTGGGGCCGACTCCCTGACTTCTATGCCACCTCGCTTTATAATGCCATCATAATGTGAGTGAGAATTAGGTTTGGGTCAGATTTAGTCTTAGCATATAATCAGGGTGAAGGACTTTGGGTAGAGAGCTGAGTTTGGGTCAGAAAATGATTCAGTTTAGAGGGAGGGATGAGTTTGAGTAAGGACTAGGTTTGGGTAGAGAGATGAGTTTGATTAGGAAATGGGTTTGAGTTTGAGCTGGGGTTGGAAAATTAGCTCAGTTTTAGATTAGGATATGGTTTAAGTATTAGTTTCAGGCGTTATTAAACAGTTAGGATGAAAACAAAGCCATAGTGGTTTGATCTAAAATGTCTTCTTGTAGAAAAAAACGTTTCGAAGACTTAATGCTGCCATATAAATAAAGGTATTTTATTCATTTCTAACAATGATAATATATCATGCCTGCTAATAATCTGTGCTCAATATTATGAAACATATAATATGAAATAATTTATAGATCATTAACGCAGGGTTGAGTGGTCCGATTTGGCCGCTGCTCTTCACCGTACACCTGTGTTTGCTTTCGCATGATTTGATATCAGGCTTCATTGTTTTTTGCAGGGACACCTGATTCACCGTGGACTCAAATAATGAAGCCTTAATGAACCCTGAGCACCTAACAAACGGTGTTCTCACAGGAACCGGTTTTCATGACACATGCAACACCACACCAGCCTATATTTGGATATCTTTTATGCAGCAGATGTCATGGACAGGTTTTCAATAGTCTAGTGAACTGCCAGAAAATGTAGTGACCTGGGGGATTTCTTTTAGAACCTGAAATGTAGGGCTTGTCTGCTCCTGAGAATAATCAGCAGGAGAAGTGAGAGAGGATACCATTACTTAATAAGATCTTTAGGATTACAGTTCATCATATTACACCAGAGACTTTGTAGAAAGGGCACTGGGGCCGGTGATCTGAAGGTTCTTGATGTAAAGTATTGTTTTCTTGTTGCATTTTGTCCTGCAAACTATCTTTATATCATCACTTTATATCACCACTTTTCATGAGACTCTAATAATAACAATACTCTTTCAATAATGAGGAAAGCCAGAATGGCTGTTTGGGGACACACTGGTGAACGATCTGTTACATCAGTTATTTTTCTTACTGTTGGCAGCAGCTGATGATGTGATGAACAGCAAACAGTCCAAATGAATTCATCCAAGGTTGCTTTTTTAATGACGATAGAGACATCACCAACGTACAACTACGAGGATGAGTGGACGTCAGGTTTAAGTGTTTTTCTGGTTTGTTTGTGTGTGTGTGTGTGTGTGTGTGTGTGTGTGTATAGGAGATACTGGTTTTAGGATTTTAGTCTGTCCCCATCTTCTTTGGGTCATCAATAATACAATAAATCCACCCCTGATTCCCCCCCAGATGTTACTCTTCTGCTACTGCCTTGGGACGCTTTAACTAGCCCAACCCCATCATCATCCCTTCAATAGAGTCGTTTTCGACTCTGGGTTTTGGGTTCCTTGCATTTGCATAGCTATCCATTACACCAAAGATCACCAAGATTCAAAAGCAAAGTGTTACGTAACACCTGAATGACCACTTACTGTACACTTTTATTCGTGTAACTTTTTAAAGATACATCTAGGCAGAAGTGATGGCTTTCCTTAGAAACAGAACCGTCCCACGGCTGTTTCTATCATCGTTTGATAAAGTAAGGCCTCGCTTTCTGGTGGGAATCCACCACGATTGATTTATTTTGGCAGATAAATAAACAAAATACCTAAACAAATGAACAAATTCATGAATTAGTTGTCTCAAACCATTAGTTGGGATAAAAAAAATCTTTTATTTTAACTTTTATTTATTAGGCTGTTCTCTGAAAGTGGTCTAGTGGCTAGTTTGGCCAAAGGATTGGAAGATTGTGGGTTCAAACCTCTTACCGGTAGTTTGCCTTGAGGTACCCTTGAGCAAGGTACCATCCCCATCACTGCTCCCCAGGCGCTTTCATAGCGGCCCCCTGCTGCACGGTGTGTGCATGGGTTAAATGCAGAGGTCCAATTTCGTTGTGGTTCACTGTGTGCTGTGCTGTGACCTCGCAATGACAAGAATAGTCACTTTCACTTTTTTAATGGAACGTACGCTGCTGTTCTTGTTGTTACCGTCAAACATTTTTGTTGTCTTGACAGTTTCATTAACTTATGAAACTGAAGTGAACGATATTGAACAATGGCTGGAGGCACTCAGGAGAAATCTGGAACCTTTGAAATACGTTATCCTTGTTTTACAAGAAATCAATTATTTAAAAAACACATTTTTGTTGCTTTATTTCTCCTTCCTGCTACATTTTTACTGCATTGATGTATATATAAAAAAACATAATTAAAAGACAAAAACATAATTACAGCTAAAAACCTTTTAACAATATATGAACATATGTTTATACACGCAGCTGTTCAGTGTACCTGGTACCAGTGTCAGTTGATTGGACAAGAATAAAATGTTACATTAACACAAGTGTTTTACCACAAGCAACCGCGCTGATGTGCACGCATTTGATAGATTTGAATAATTAAGCTTTTTTCGTGTAAACTACTGCTACCTCCTTCTCCCTTCCCAAATAAAGCCATTTAGTAAGTATATAAGTGCATAAGTATATAAAGGCTTCGGCCTCTATAAGCAAATAAAGCCCCATTCATTGAATCTTATCTGAGGGCTCAGCAGCAGGGACACAGAGATTGGACTCCAAGATAGACTGAGAGAGAGACATAGTCAGCTATTTGCATCTGCCCCAGCTATTTTGCATCATTGCACTTCCATAAAATTAGGCTTCAGCTGTTATAAGTATATGTTTACAGAGTAAATAACACATCCTTTTCTGCAGATTTGCATACCATGCAAATATCTGCATCCACCTTCTGCAGATTTCTTGGGAATATTCTGAATTTGATCCATGACGGTACAAAAAAAAAGAACCTTTGGAATGATGGTACAGTGTGTCGGGCCTTTTTAAAAAATCTAAACATATAAAGATTTGTATGAAAAAATATTTTCTCTGTGATGTATTCCAGACCGTGTGTATGAAATTTAAAGCACCAGAAATAAAAAAATAAATAGTGGTATCTTTTGAATTGGTGCTTTTAAAGCAAATCTGATTCTGTTCTGATGTTTCAGCAGCTCAGACATAACCTTATGCTTCATTTGTGAACTACAATTATTTCATAAAAGCAAAAAAAGTAAATTTTTTTCGTGTTTTATGTAAAAAGAAATTACAGCCAGCAAAATTTGTACTAACATTGATTCAATTTTAATAGAATACAATACAATTTATAAGCATATCGGTGTTTAATGAATTGTTGGGAAACACTGAAGAATGAAGAAGAATAAAGCATTTGCTCCAATATTTCAAATATAAAGTGTGTTTCTATTTTTCCAAAAATATATATTTTTTTGCTATTTATAATTTGTTTATTTAGAATTTATTTAGAACTTATTTATTACTGTTTACTGTATATATGGTCATCTTTCCTAATCTTCATGTAAATATGTATATGTATATATATAGATAGATAGATTATTTATTATTTATAGCTCTTGTATATGGATGTTTCCTCGTTCTTTATATTTTTATATTTTTATATTTTTCTTATTTTCTTTACATCTATCTTTCTATATTCTTTCTGTCTCCTTGATAAAGAGCCCTGTAACGCCCAAATTTCCCATTCGTAGGATAATAAAAGATTACTGTACTCTACTCTACTCTACTAAATTCTTCCCCTTTACAATTCTATACAATAGAAATACTGAGTCGGTTCTTCCGGGTGAAAGCAGTTGGCATTTTTATTAAACACTACATGAATGTCTTTTGAAAATTATGGGAATTTTTTTTTCCAAACTATAATGTTCAAATCACACGAAATGTTTTCAATATATATAACATTTTGTCGAAATCTGATTTGAAGTGGACTTCTAATAATAAGACAAGGGAATTTAAAGCAGATGGATTAATTGATTTAAACTTATTATTACAATTTCATTCCACTGAAATATTCTTATAAGAAACCATTTCTTACTTCAATTCTCTAAAGAAATTTAGCTTTTTAAAAAATATATTTTCATGCAACATCATGCTTGGCACCCTTACTGCTTGCAGCCGCCTTTACTACCAGTGTTAAAAGTGCGTATCTGCAGCTTTGAACACTCCACCTCCGGATTATCAGACGGGCAGAACCAAGTCCAGAATTGTCCTGTAAACGCTTGCATCTTGTAAATCCAGAAATCTTAGAGATGCTCTGTGAATTCAATTGAAAAGCAGCTCAGCATTTAGAGAAAAAGAAAAAAAATCTTGACGAGGCAGAATCCTTTTGGGCCATGAAAATGGAGAACCAGTTTTACAGGCCACTAATCTGGCATATGCAAAGGAACCTGCAGACCTTTTGAATCTTTCTTCATGTCACAGGAAATTGGAGCCTGACTTCCTTGAAACAGCTCAGCTGCAGCAGGTGTGGGACAGCGTAGCATCAGGAGGTACAAGAGGGCGGGATGATGGATCTCTATATAGCAGGAGTCTCGAACACCACCTGCAGAATTTACCGAGGAGAGGCAAACAAGCACACAGCATGCAGGTCCGTGTTGGAGTGGAGATGCTGGTGACGCTGGTGTTACTGGTTCCCAGCATGACTGAGGGGCTGGTGCTGAACAAATGTGAGCTGATGCAAAAGCTGAACCTGACCCTGCACGTGGACCAAATCAACGAAGTGGCCAAGAGTGAGTATATTTCTTTATCGTTCCAGTAATGTTGTTTTTGTTCACGTTTTTGTTCTTTAGAATACCAAAAAAGCACAAAATAAATCTGATAACTTAAAAAAACAGAAATATTATTAGGTTTAAACACTAAAATCGACTGTTATTGTAAAACAGTGTAAAAAAAGGACTAATCAGTATCTTTTCTTTTCCTTTTAAAGTTGTGTGCCACGCAGAGTTGACCTCAGGCCTGAACACCAGTACAGTCAAACAAATTCCTGCTCCACATGGCGATCACAGGTTTTCCAGGCATGCACCAGGACCCTTCAGACCTTCCTTGACATCCCATAATGAATCTCGAGGATTTAAGTCTGACCATTTTCAACCTTTTGCTGGTCCTCATTCTTCTCCCCTGCCTCACAACAAATCTCAGGAGTCTGAGGGTGTCAGTGCTGGTCGCAAGCCCAGGTCCTCCAATCCTGGACCTGGTCCTATCAAGCCATCCTCCAAAAATAAATCCAAAGGTCAAAACTCTGACCATCCTCATCGCGCGGCCAGTCTTCATTCTTCCCTCCCTCCTCATAACAGATCCCAGAAGCCTAATGTCCCAAGCGGTGGCCTCAATCCCAGGTCTCCCAAACCTACAGCCAGACTTGTCAATCCAAATCCTTCTCGAAAGGCTCGAGCCTCTGGCCCTTCCCCACCCAAAGATAACCAGCGTTCCTCTGATGTCAAGCCTAAGTCTGTTCATCTTGACACTTCCTCAGAGCCCAATAAGCCACCCTCACAACACAAGCCCAAGTTAGCTGAACAGGAACACGACAAACATGCCTATCCTAAGCCAGCGTTCAATGATTCCAAACCCCAGAATGAGTCCAGTGAGCATGAACGTCCAGTCCACAGCTTCAACATGTCCTTAGCCAACCAAACTGCCCATGGGGAACTGGCCCATGGGGAACTGGCCCATGGGGGATCTGGACCGCATGATCATGGGATTTGGACGCTCTATGGGTTGTTCCAGCTGGCAGACCATGTCACCTGTGTCTCAGACAAGCCCTCCCTAAATCTCTGTGGACTGAGCTGTGATAGTGAGTACACTTGGAAACAACATGTTCATGGTGCCAATGGTCCTCAAATTGATCTTCAGGGCTCAGTATAACCCATAAGATGAAGCAAAAATGTGGACTGTCTTTGGGAGGCTCTGAGGTCCAGTTTGAAGGCCATTGCATCGGATCAATCTCGACACACTTTCAAAACAGGACAACAAAGTTAAGCAGGGATGTCTTTGCACTCTCTTTTTAGAGCTGATTGACGAGGACATCGCTGATGACATCGCCTGTCTTAGGACCATCATTGACAAAGCGTAAGTTATCCTGAGTGAATTTCACAAAATAAACATTCAAACTAAATTCTAACAATGCTTTAATGCACCAAAGATCAGGGACAACCTGTCCTTAGATATTCTCTCTTTTAATTTAAAGTATGCAGCTGAAAACACACTGTTTAAACATGCTTTTAGTTAGTTTTTACATTGTTGACATTATTTTTAATTGTATTTTAATATTTGAACTCTGAAAGCATCTATTTATCTATCTATCTATCTATCTATCTATCTATCTATCTATATATCTATATATATATATATATATATATATATATTTTTTTTTTTTTTTTATTTTTTTTATGTATTTATTTGTATTTATTTTTTTCTGATTTATTTTGTTCCATATTTGCACTTGATAACTTCTTTGAGCGGCATTCAGTTGCATATAGATAAATAAAGTTAATGTTATAGTTATGATAATATGATAATAAGAAATTTATAATAGAATTTTATAATATATATAATACCATATTTACTCATGTCTAATTCGCACCCCTGATTTGGCATTGAAATTTGGTCCAAAATGTGTTATATAACAAATATATAAAAGAATTTTGACCAAATTTCAATGCCAAATATATATATATATGTGTGTGTGTGTGTGTGTGTGTGTGTGTGTCTGAAAAGAAATAAGTTTCATGATTATTCCTAAATTTAATTATTTTCATTATTATATTATTATTATTATTATATTATTATTATGATTATTAAGTGTGGGCGCCATCATTCACAAATGTGCCAAATGTTTCTTCTACATTACATATTTAATTGGATTAAATAATAATCATCTTTTTTGCTCTGAATCTCAGAAGGTCAATAAACAACGTTAACAAAAGTGACCACAGGCAGGAGCTCATCAAGAACATGTAAGTAGAAAACACTAAAACCCCACAGACAGTTTCTCTATCCAGCTGCTGACTGAAGGCCTCTGAGGACCTTTTGGTTCTCCATGTTTCATTTCTAAATCACTTTTTTTAGTTTATCCAAACTCCTGAAATATAGATGAACATATTCAGTGTGGATTTAAACATAATAAACTAAACACCAAAAGATGTTTCAGATTCAAATTCTACATGATAATTTTCAATTAACGACCACTTTTTGAAACATTTATGTTACAGCTATGAAAGTGCCTAAGAGGAACATGATTAATTGAATGTGTTATTCCACAGCTAAATGGCCTGTATTAATATGATCCATTATTCAATGTATTAATAATATTAATTGTATTTAAAAATAATATATTAAATAAAATTAATTAATTAATTAAATGTATTAATTACATTAATTATTTGATTAATATATTTATTTATTTTATATTACTAATTTAATATTATTTACGCCAGACTTTTACTTTTGGTGCAAATCGACAGAGCATGCAAATGATGGTAGTCAATAAATTAATTTATATAATTTTTAAAAAATTATAATGAAAATGTATTTGAATTATATTTTATTTTAATTACATTCAATATATAGTATTATATTATTATATTATCATTTAATATATATGTATATATATTTAAAAAAAAAAATATATATATATATATATATGTAGCAAATATCTATATCTATTATGAGGTAACAACGAAGGAGATTAGTTTTGATTTGCTAGTTCAAATAATAATATGAGCCACTGCTTGTGTCGTGGAGAACTGGAGTGTGAGCCTAAGTTCAGAACATTTTCTAAGTCAGAAATCAAACGAAATCAAAGAAATGCTGCAAACCTTTCTAATGATGAGTTCCAGCAGTCGTGATCCAGTAGGAACAGCTCTGATTTGCTCATCCCAACCCCGGGCTTTAAAAAGGTCAAACCCTGGACACCCCTTTTAACATTTGCATCATTCAAACCCATTAATGGTTCTCCATCAATATTTCCTCTCGTTGCCAAGATTGGGACCTTCTGTTTCTCCGCCTTTACCAATTCACCAACAATAAACAACAGTCCAGGCTTCTCACCTCTTCTTCTGCCAGGATTTCAAGGTCGTCTCCCTTTGAGTCTTTTCATTAAAAGTATGCCTGTGTACAGATATGGCTGCTTGCCATCTTCTGGGGGTCAGATTTAGGTCTACATCCTCCGTGATCTCAAGCAGTGTAAGACAAAGACAGGAGTAAATGGATTTTTACTTGATGATTGATGTTACATAGGAAATGAAAAGAAGGTGCTTCATAAAATCCTGCAGGTTTCTCCATCAGTAGCCGCTGCCAAACAACTCCTGTGATAAAATCATTGTAAAGCTTGGTTTTCATGGTGTTTCTCACAAAAACGGCAGGAACAAACAGTTCCTCAGTCTCTGTTTCATCTCTATTTCTTCTCTGTTGCAGGTACGACTTGCTCTTCCAGAAGGAATGTGCCGGCGTGGTGGACTCCCAGTATTTCACTGGTTGTTAGTCATGATCACAACATGGCAGATTTTACGCTGATCACCTTAATCGTAACACAACAGATCAATGGGCAGAACATGGCTCTCAAAATTATTTTCCTTCCTGTAGGCCAAATCTATGCTTCTCAGGGCTTCTTCCAACTTCATGGAAAATGAAAACCTTTTGCATTCAAATGTACTTGGATGCTTCCTTGTTTATACATGGGCTGTGATTACTGGGCAAGGTATGTGGTGTGCTGTACTGTGATTTTAAGAGAGCTTACATGAAATATAAGTTCTGAATAAAACAACCCTGTTGTTTTTTAATTCAAATAAATGTATGTACTATAAATGCTTCTAACAGTATATTCCAGTACATTCCCATGCAAAAGCTTTCTGGTTGCTACATTTTCTTAATATACTGTCATGTCCAAACTGATTTTTACTCTGTAAAACTGATTTTCCTGTAAAACTAAGAGGGTCTTGTGACAGTGGTTAAGATTAAAAAATGGTTTTTAATAAATTTGCCTATAAAAAGGTTTAGTCTTCAAGTTTTAAAGGAAAATCAGCAACAATGTACTGCAGCAGTTATTCATTCTCGGACTTAAGATGAACCTAGAACTGCTGTCCCCTCTGAGTCAGGAACACTGTACAGAAGACTTGCCTGCAAAGATTTGGAAAGATTGTTTTATTCAGCGCTCACCTCACGGCAAAGAGTTCCAGGGTCCAGGATCCTCTCTGTGTGGAGCACTTGTCCTCTTTGTCTCTGCAAGGCTTTTCTCTCGAAGTTCCTCCCACAGTCTGTAGGTGTTACTGTGTGATGGACGGGCAACCTGTCCAGGGTGTTTCTCCGCCTTTGGTCCTCTGAGTGCTGGGAACGGTTCCAGAATCCCAGCCAACACTGGTTAAGGGATAAAAAATGGATTGACGAAAGGATCATTGACTTTTCATTTCTAGCTTTTTCTTAGAAATCCGATTAAAGATCTTTATAGCATCCATATACACTAACAAGCCACTTCATTTGCTTCAGCTGCTCTTTTTCTCCACCCACTGTCCACCTTTTCAGCTCCGCTGACCAATCATGTATGTGTGTGTGGTCTGTTTTTCATTATTCGTTCATCCCGTTCATTAACGGCCAATGAGCCTGCGTTATTTGGATTTTGGATCCTTCTCAGACCAGCAGGAACACTGAAATGTTCGAGAAATATTCGAGTCATATGTCAATCAAAAGAATTTGGACAGCAGGGAAGGAAGCAATGTGGTTCTGAAAAGGCGAAAAAAGTGCTGAAATATTCCAGGACAGGGGACTGAACCAATTTAAATTAAGAACGTTCTCCACTTTTCATTACATTTCTAGCTGATCACGTTCTTATTATAAATAGAGAAAGCAGTGCAGAAGATGGTGACTAGATTTTAGAGGGACAAAACTGATAACCATGGTTATGGTGGCCTTAAATTCAGCTCTAAGCTTTTGTTTTTTTTAGTAGCTGTGAAGGACTTCTTCTTTCTTCTTCTTATTGTTCTTCTCCCTTTTCTTCTTCTTCTACTTCTTTGTTGTTTCCTGGAAGGAGACATTGTCATTTGAGGTGGGATGGGGTGGGATGGTCTGTATCATGTATCTCACAGTCTGAAAAAGCCCTGAAGGACCCTCTGTAGTAAAGAGTCGAAGGGTTCTTTAAACCTGAGTAGGAGGTTTAGATTCATGCTGCTGAAATATTTATGTTAGATAGGCTTCAGAAGGGAGAGAGGTGGCAGAAAAACAATCTGTCCACCAGGGGGAGTCACAGACATTCACTTCTTTAGAGTGATCAGGGAGAAATGGATACGTATCCATACTCTTAAAGACCCTTGGCTTGGAGGATAAGGTTCTCGAGTAGAAAAACGCCCTCTTTTTGGAGTTTCATCAAACTTCACGCTCATACTTATTCCCACAATCACATTTCATATTCACAATCCATTGAAATGTTCTTTCCAAAACCAAAAGTGGTCCTTGAAGGGCCTCGTTCCAAAAAGCTCTTTTTGGCATGCAGCCATCATGTAGTTTGGAGAATTTTTAGTTGAAAGTAGAATTTGTTTTAATTTGTAAAACATGAATCTCCTTACGCACCTTTTGTCATACCAGCTATTCTTATACAATACAATTGCAACTATTGAATCAACAATGTCTCAACATCTGTAAATCTCTTTATCAGCCAATGACACTCCAGGCTGCTAACACAGGAACAGAATGTACACACTGAAAAGGCATAAGAAATGATATATGCTGGTCAGATGATACTCTGTGTAAAAGGTTTTGGCTGGAACTGTTAGTAAGTTCTTCAGCTTGTTCTATTGGGAAAAGTACTTGCTTTGTCAGGCTGAACCAGACAGTGCCCAGAAGAAAAGGTTCTTCTTTTCAATGAGAACGCTGTGAACTCATCTGAACTGCACCGAACTCTTCGTGAAGAAGTGGCTCACACTATCAATTTCTCAACATTGCTTGCAGCACTGTGATAGTTTGAGAAATGACAGCATGAAGTAGGTTTAAAGACAGATTAAGACTATTTTAAGATGATTTTTTTCTGAATTTCTGCATAGAAGCAATATGAACATGTGATTATTAGAGTGGTGTTGGGTATCCTGATAGTGAAAGAGAATCAGGAGTGTTACCGGTGAGGCCGATTGCAGGAAAGTGCATGCGGCATATAATGAGGTAATATAGGCATGTAATATAGGCACCATGCCTTTACCATCCTCAAGATTAGAAATAAACTACGCAGAAACATGTTTAGGTTCATTGCACAGAAAATAAATGTTTTTTTTTTCTCCCTACAAGATATTATGGAAGCCTGCCTCCACACCTACCCCTGTGTGCTTCTGTATTTGCTCAATAAGTATTCCTCTGCAAATTAGATTTCATGTTTTATTTATTTTAGACCACATTTGTGAAATTTCGTGTCTTCGGGGCCACATTGAACACTGATTGATATACTGATCAAGCATCACCTGATCATCAAAAGCTTCACAAAGTATCTTAATATTGAAAAGTGAAAGATAATATTCTTACCGCACTTGAATGCACTTGAGTTAATTCCCGTCAAGAACTGCCCCTTAATTATCATCTATCCTTCCCTCCATCCATCCATGCATTAACGTGGTAGAGGGGAGCCTGTCCCAGCCCTCATGGGATAAAGGTGGAAAAATGGACCGGAAACCAGTCATTCGCAGAGCAGACACACAAAAGAACATCTCCAAACCACCTGACCTGCATCCCTGGACAGAGGGGGGAACACAAAGAGAGCTTAACCAGGGTTTTACTAAAACTCTGTCAAATAATTCCACTAAAGTCAAGCCCTGTATCTCCAAATATCAACTATATAATGGAAGAAAATGGTCCCCACTGTAAATTAAGTCATTTTGAACCTTTATGAAATGATAAACGGAGACGATATCATTTTGAAATGCTATATTATAATCACAGCAGCTTCTAATTGTGTCAAGTTTAATTGACAGGGTGCAAAAGTATATACTGATGATAATTTAAGAGAACTAAACAAAATTTAGTTGTCATTGTATATATATACACATATATATATATATATATGCCCTGCGATGGGCTGGCGACCTGTCAGGGTGCGTCCCCCGTCCTCGCCCTGTGTGCGCTGGGTTGGACACCAGCACTCCCCCGCGACCCCATTTGGGACAAGCGGCAGAAAATGGATGGATGGATGGATATATATATGCATTTGAAGAAGGAAGATGCAGAGGACCGGAAGAAAAGGAAACAAATCATCCACTGTGACCCCTAATGGGAGATATAGATATGAAGATTTATATAAATTACAATTAGGCATATAATATATTATATAATATAAATAAAATAACCATAATTAATTTCCTTCCTTTTTTTCATGATTCCGTAAAATGCTCAAATGTGTCCAGTTTGCTCATACTGGTTTTTGTTACTACAGTCATCCTGTGTATATCATGTATTAACCTAGTTATGTTCAACGAAGCAAACAGTATAGTTGATGTTTCTCTGGACTGCATTTCACACATTTAATCACGTTAACTCTAATCTTTTGTTCACGTGACTTCTAATTTTTAACATAACAAAAGAAAATCAAATCCAAACTTGGTTGCAAATAAAAGCACGGATTTCAAGTTTTGAAGGGGAACTCTTCAAATAAAACAATTTCATCACTTTTACACCAATCAGAACAGATCGTGGCGTTTTCTTTCATCTTGTTAAATAGTTATTGACGTGTGCTTGAATGATTGCTTTTTGAACTACTTTTATGAATGGTGTGACTCTTTATTATGTCTACGTCTTCATCGCCGCTCCTGACGCAGTCCCCTCGCCCCTGATCTCTGTTCCTGTGTCTCTCTTTCAAGGATTCACTGTAGGATTATATTTCAGACACCAGATATAATCTGGGTCTCACATAGCCTTTTGAAACCTTCCTGTACTCAGTGTCTCTGGGCTAAAAACATGAAAAGTGCTCCAACCTTTTTCCAAAGTCACATGCTCACATACATTCACTGCTCTTACCAGAACAGCCCCTCCATTAATGGACGTCATTAATAGGCAGAGAAACCTGTTTAATAATAACAGTAAAAGTAACACCTGAAACCAATCCATCATAAGTCCACCCTGAAACCAATCCAGTGACCTTTTTGTATTTGTCACACAACAAGCCTGCAACTCTGTGACTCAGCAAAATATGGACAATCCTCTAGAGGCTTGGTAGACTTATAAATAACGGCGAGCAGACCACTTAACTTCATGCTTACTGAGGAGACTCAAACGCAACAGCATGCAGGTCCGGGTTGTAGCGCAGATGCTGGCCGTGGTGGTGATGGTGTTACTGGCTGCTGATGGAAGCGAGGGAATGAACAAGTGTGAGCTGAAGCACAACCTGACAGCGATCCTGCCGTCAACCGTGCTAAACCGCATCCAGAACGAGCTGGCAAAGAGTGAGTTATGAAAAGATCATTTTGGTTAAACTGTCAGAAATGCTTTATTCTGATGGTCCTATTGCTTCTGTATGATAGGCTTATGTCTAAACTGTTACTTTAGGTGTTTTACAGTTGGAGTTTGAGGCTTTTTTAGGGTTAGTTAAGGGTTGGGATATAGGCTGAGGTTATAATGTGTGCCGTTAATATTTCAGGTTAAAATGAGTGCTGAAACCATGTGTTTTAGCTTTATTTATAGGCTTGGGTTGAGGATAATAATGAGTTGTAGTGAGTGCTTAGGTTTGGTTTAGGTTTGGGGTTGATGTTCAGGTTTATGAGTAGAGATGTTGAGTTGAAATGATTCATTTTAAAGCTTTTATTAATGTTGAGAATGGTTTTGGGTAGGTGTGTTATTCATTGTTGATGTTGATTTTTAATTATTCGTATTTATTTTAGTAATATTAATCACACTTTTGGATAGGTTTTAAAAGTTGTTTATGTAGTTAAGATCCACGTTGACAATTCATGGTTATTATTGTAAAAATTATTATTGGCGTTAAAGTGAGGGTTAAGGTCAGAGCCGAAATCGGGCTTTGGGTTGATGTAGATTAAGCAATAGATTAGGTTTAGATTATGGTTTGAATTTACATTTACGGCATTTAGCAGACGCTCTTTTCCAGAGCGACTTCCATGTCCTAATTACAGGGACAGTCCCCCTGGAGACACTCAGGGTTAAGGGTCTTGCTCAGGGACCCAGTAGTGGTAGCGCCAGAGGTGGGATTCGAACCCGGGACCTCTTGGTCCATAGGCAAGTATCCTACCACCAGACCACCGCCACCCATTGATGGGTGAAACTGAATTTAAGAATACATTTAGAGAGGACAGAGAAGATGAAGTGAAACAAATATTCAGTAGAAAGCAGTTTAAAGAGAATGTGAAGCTTCAATTAATTATCAGTGTTATTGAGACATTTGTCATTTGCAATAAATAGGTACCAGTATCAGTGTAACATGAAAAAAAAAATCTTGATTATCAAAAACAGTTTTTCCTTGCTTGTTTAACTCGTCTTCCTCTTTTGCTCCAGTTGTGTGCAATGTGGAGCTGATCACAGGCTTCAACACCAGCACAGTCACTAATATCACTGTTCAGGAAAAAGAGCGCTCTCAACGTCGTGGTAGGTCTGCCCGAGGGTCATCCAGTGAGGAATCAAGTGAGGAAGATCATGAGAACTCGAGACCTGGTTTTGGTTCTCCAACCTTTGCCCCAAAACCTCAACCATCCTTAAATGATAGCTCAGTGAACCAGACTACTGTCAGTGGAAATGGTTCTTTTTCCTTTGGAATTCAAAGCCTACGGCGCATTAGGTCTGCCCGGAGGTCTTATGACAAAAGCAGCGAAGAGTCCACTGAAGTTACTACAAGGAGTGATGGCACCAACATAACACTGACCAATAACAGCTCTGCTTCTGGATATCCTGGTCATGGTGATTCTTCATATAGAAGAGGTCGTAGTAGGCGTCATGCCAGATCTTTACATGAGTTAAACATCGAGGCACGTTGGTCAAGCATGGAGGAATCTGAAAAGGAACCCAAACTTGAGATCAAACAGGGACCCAAAGAGGAGCCCAAAATGAGCCCCGAAGAGGAATCTGATGAGGAATCAAAAGAGAAATCCAAAGAGGAATCTGATGAGGAGTCTGATGAGGAATCCAAAGAGAAATCCAAGAAGGAATCTGATGAGGAATCCGATGAGGAATCTGATGAAGAATCTGATGAAGAATCTGATGAAGAATCCAAAGAAAAATTGAAAGAGAAATCCAAAAAGAAATCCAAGAAGGAATCTGATGAGGAATCTGAAGAAGAATCTGATGAAGAATCTGATGAGAAATCCAAGGAAAAATCCAAAGAGAAATCCAAAAAGAAATCCAAGAAGGAATCTGATGAGGAATCCGATGAGGAATCTGATGAAGAATCTGATGAAGAATCTGATGAAGAATCTGATGAGGAATCCAAGGAAAAATCCAAAGAGAAATCCAAAAAGAAATCCAAGAAGGAATCTGATGAGGAATCAGATGAGGAATCCGATGAGGAATCCAAGGACGAATCTGAAGAGGACTCGGACAAGGAATCCAGTGAGGAATCTGAAGAGGACTCGGACAAGGAATCCAGTGAGGAATCTGATGAGGAATCTGAAGAGGACTCGGACAAGGAATCCAGTGAGGAAGATTACAACAGTATGAATTTCACCATTTTCTTCCCACCCAATGGACCCCATTTTAATGGTTCTTTCCCTAAAGGAGTTCGAAAAGTTCGTCATGTGAGGTCTGCTAGGTCAAGCACTGAGGTTGAAGTGTGGACGCTCTACGGTCTGTTCCAACTGCCGGGCCACATCGCCTGTAGCTCAGGCTCTGAACCTTCTCTCAACCTCTGCAATATGAGCTGTAATAGTAAGTACATTACATTTGCAACATTTGCATCTGAAACACATGTGAATTTCTGTTACTTTACTTCTTATCTTTACACCTTACGTGTGCATTTTACAAATGACAAAAATGTAACATTAAGTACAAATGAATTTTTTTGTCAGTTTACTGGCTTCAGTTTACATGATCTTGGCAAAAATTATCTGATGGATTTTCTTTTTTTTAAAGATCTGCTAAATGAGAACATCACTGATGACATAGCTTGTCTGGGAACCCTCATAAGCAAATTGTGAGTAAAAATCTTTTTAACTAATTAATGAGTTTCAAACTGGAAGTTGAAGGTGTGATAATGAATGTTGTTAGTGCCTATGGCCCTCAAGTTGGTTGTGAGATGGAAGAAAAAGAAGAATTTTGGAATGATTTTGGTGAAGTGATAGAGAGTGTACCCAAGTGAGCGAGAATGCTGATTGAATGCTGAGTGTGAACCTTAATGGACATCATGGTTCTAAATTTTGCTGAAAGGATGGAAATGTATTTAATGCTTATTTTAAGTAGAGGGAGGAGGGTGACATATAAGAGTAGAGGAAGATGCACACAGCTGGATTATATCCTTTGCAGGAGGGTCAGTCTGAAGGAGATTGGAGACTGTAAAGTAGTGACAGGGGAGAGTGTAGCTAAACGGTGGTCTGTCGGATGATCTTAGAGGTCAAGAAGAGGAAAATGAGGGCCGAGTTGAGGATCAAGTGGTGGAAGCTGAAGGAGGAGGACTGCAAGGTGGAATTCAGGCAGGAGTTAACACAGGCACTGGGAGGTAGTGAAGAGTTACCTGATTGCCAGGAAACTACTGCAGAAGTGGTAAGGCAGACAGCTAGAAAGGTACTTGTTGTCACATCTGGAAGGAAGAAGGAGGATAAGGAAACCTAAAGGATAGAAATGGAAATGTACTCAAAAGTGACCAGGCATTATGAGCAAATGGAAAGAATACTTTAAGGGGCTGATGAATAAAGATCATAAGAGAAATTGGGTGATGTGAGGATACTGAACCAGGAAGTGAAGTGGATTAGTAAGATGGAAGTAATAGCAGCAATGAAGAGGATGAAGAAGTCAGGTGTTACAGAGAAATATGAATGTTATAGGACAGTGTGACAATGGTGATGTCTGCAGTAGGAGTGACGAATGCATTTAAAGTAGAGGTTGAATTACATCAAGGATGCACCTGACCCCATTCTTGTTTGCAATGGTAATGAACAGATTGACAGAAGAGGTTAGACAGGAGTCCCAGTGGATATTGCTGTTTACTGATGATATTGTGATCTATAGTGAGAGGTGGAAGCAGCTTGAGGAGAACTGGGTGAAGTGGAGATATGCTCTAGTAAGGAGAGGAATGAAACTGAGTAGGACAAAGATGAAATACATGAGTGTGAACGAAAGGGGGAAAGGAGGAACAGTTAGGATACAGGACGTAGATGTGAAGTAAAGGTATAGTTAAAAGTAGATGTAAAGAATTTGAAATACTTGGGATCAACTGCAGAAGAGAGGTGAAGAAGAGAGTGCAGGAAGGTTGGAATGGGTGGAGAAGAGTGGCAGGAGTGAAAGGGAAAGTGTCAGAGTTAAAGATGCTGAACTTTTCGTCAGGTGTGACGAAGATCTACTGGATCTGTATTGGAGGGACAGCTCACGTTAGATGTTTTGGAGAAAAAGTTAGAGAACCAGTGTTGTGTAGGGGTGGACATGTCCAGAGGAGAGACGAGGAGTATATTGGGAGGAGGAGGTTGAAGATGGAGCTGCTTGGAAAGAGGACAAGAGGAGGTTTATGGACGTGGTGAGAGAGGACAAGCAGGTAGTTGGTTTGAAGGAGGAAGATGCAGAGGACCAGAAGAAATGGAAATGGATGTTCCGCTGTGGCGACCCCTAAACGGTAGCAGCCGAAAGAAGAAGAAGACTTTGTAAAAGTACTTTTATTATTAAAATTACTGAATGTATTATTTCTTTATTGTATGTTTCGTAGTAATATATTTCAGTTTCAGGTAATAGTAGTTTTTAATGCATCAGTGTAACGTCAGGGTGTTGTGGGTAGGACATCAGCACATAGCTGGGAGCCGGGAGCTTTATTAGTCGTACTATTAGTCCTAACTTTGATATATTTATTACTGATATATTAACTATATCAATGCTTTTCTTTCACACCACAACAGACATCATGGAAGCACTGAAGAGTTCATCAGCCAACTGTAAGTGGAAAATAAATCAATCATGTATTTAGTGTTCACTTAGTTTTATTTTTATGATTATAGAAGTCTTACTATGAAGTGATTGTGATTGGAAATTGGAGACATGGCAGGTCAGAGTAGCAATCCCAATTGGTCAATAAGCCTTAAAGTAAACCTTTATTCAAAAATGACCCGTTTCACCTTTTTAGTTCATGTCCTCGATCTATTTACACATAATATCATAATATCAATGTCTTGATATTTACCCGCCTCTAAAATGTCTTCTTGTTATCAGTTACATCATCATGAACCAGCAGTTGGATAAAACTATTAATTAATAATAATAAATATAAATTCTCATATTTCACCTCCTCCTCCCACCGTCCCCAGTGACGGAAGATGCTCAGTTATCTCTTACCCTCTCTGATACATGTTTTATTGGAATGACATTGAAGGAAAATGTATTTAGACATTAAAATAAGGATTAAACATGTTTTGGGTTTATTATGTAGTTTGAAAGGAATGGATTTTTATATGACTAGAGTAAAGAAGAAAGCTATAGCTGCGACCCAAACTATCATTTTTCTCTGCTGCAGTTACAAACATCTCCAAAAGAAGGAGTGTAACAACGAGAGGAACTCCAAATATTTCTCCAGCTGTTGATCCAGCACCTGATTCAGCTCATCTCAGCAGACCCTCTGATTGTTAACTGTAGGCTTGACAATGTTCTTAGTTCATAGAATGAATTTACAGAAATTGAAAATAAATCAATTTCAAAATAAAAATGTTGAAATGCAAATATTCTTTGCTTTTCTTCTGAATTTTTAACATTTTGCTACCGTGAAAAACACGTGACTGGTTTATTCCTAGATTGAAAAAAAAAATTGGCAAAAAGCCTTTTTCATTACGTGGAAGTCCTTACGTTGCATCTAAACTCACTCAAACAACTCACTCCTTTTCTTAGCCACTAGTCATAATTAGGATCATGGGTGGTGATGGAACCTATACCACCTCTCACTGAGCGAAAGATGGGGACACACCCTGGACAGGTTGCCAGTCCATCACAGGACACACAAACAAACACACTCACACCTGGGGGGCAATTTAGCATCTCCAATCCACCTGATGTCCATTTCTTTGGACGTTAGGAGGAAACCGGAGCTCCTGGTGGAAACACACAGACACGGGGAGAATATATACTCCACACAGAAAAGACCTGGACTGTCCTAAACCCAGGACCTTTTCACTGTGAGGCGACATCGCTACCCACTGCCCCACCGTCGCCCCTTTATATAAATCTTCTTTTTCTTTCGGCTGCTCCCGTTTAGGGGTCGCCACAGTGGAGCAACTGTCTCCATTTCTTCCGGTCCTCTGCATCTTCCTTCTTCAAACTGACCACCTGCTTGTACTCTCTCACCACGTCCATAAAGCTCCTCTTTGGTCTTCCTCTTCTCCTCTTTCCTGGCAGCTCCATCTTCAACATCCTCCTCCTAATATACTCCTTGTCTCTCCTCTGGACGTGTCCAAACCAATGCAGCCTTGCTTCTCTAACCTTGTCTCCAAGACGTCTAACCTGATCTGTCCCTCTAATGTACTCATTTCTGATCCTGTCCGTCCTCGTCACACCCAACAAACATCTCAGCATCTTTAACTCTGACACCTCCAGCTCCGCCTCCTGTCTTTTCGTCAGTGCCACCGTCTCCAACCCGTATAACATAGCTGTGAGCAGGGAGCCCTCACAAATCGTCTCTGGGTTCAAATCGCTGATGCCTCTCAGACGCTCAGCAGATATCCAGCAGGTTATATATACGGTCCTGCTGGTACCAAAACCGGTGGTGTGAACTGCAGTGCTGTGAGTGCTGCCAATGAATATTCCCCTCAAAGAATCTTAACACAAAACACGGTGTGTTAGATGCAATAGCTTTATTTCTCTTGGCTATGTATATAATCCACATGTCACACAATCGTTAAGTCATAATGCACAAAGCCCCAGTGACAATCAAACCAACTTAAAATAATAATAGTGTTAACTTTGCAATGGAAAATGACACTAAAGCTAAGTTCTGCTGGCACCCACAGTGTATTATTACTGCAGCGCCAGCAGCTACAGGTCATGTTTTATGACATGCCATCAGATCTATGAACAGAAGTCAAGGTCGAGTGTCGCAGAACCACAATTCGGTCTGCGGACAAAAAAATGGTTTGGATGGAATTTTTTCTCTTTATGTTTTTGAAGTGGAATCCCAGGATGCACCAGGAGTGACACAAGGCGACATCCAGCTTTCACGGTACATATTACTGACACTCAGCCAAGTAGTCAAGGGACACATACTGACACTCCTCCTTGAATGGCATTCTGATCCTGTGAAGGGCAGTAAAGCATCAGTCATGAGATCTCAGCTATCAGAGGGTCATCAGTCTTTACTTTTCAAGCTCTAGAGAAGAGTGTTATGTTTCTGACACTCTCAGAAAGAAGGTTTTCAAAAGACCTTATTTATTTCTTTCTCAGATCTCAGATTTTTTTTCAAAGTGAAATTGATTGTGAAACACAGCACACAGTGAAACAGAATGAAATGCTTCCTCTGCATTTCACTTGCACACACCGTGCAGCAGGGGGCAGATTTGTCCAGTAAGGTACCATCCCCATCACTGCTATCCAGGTGCTTTAAATAGCTGTCCCCAGCTGCATGGTGTGTATGGGTGAAAAGCAGAGGATGCATTTCATTAAGTTTCACTGTGTGAATGACACAATGACAAATAGTCCCTTTCTAATACAATATTTTACATTTTTTTGCTCACCAGGACTTTATTCTACCAAAAAGTTTGAATTACATTTTAAACTTCAGTACCATATGAAATACGCATGCCTGCCAATTCACAAGCTCTGAATTATACACCCATTAAAGATAGTTCATATGTCAATGTGTTAATATTGGATAATATTTAATATTATTAAAATTGCCACCCACGCTATGTGAACATTGCAGTTTCAATATGAAAGCAATTTATGTTCGATATGTGCATGTTGGGGCAGCAGGGATACATACATATACATGTTATTCAGCTTCTTCAGGCAGGCAATGTCATCACTGATGTCATCGTTAGTCAGAGCTTTTAAAGGAGAAAAGTAGAGCAGGTTAGAACATACAGTCATAAAAAGCAAGAGAGAGACAGAGAGAGAGAGAGAGAGAGAAAGAAAGAGAGAGCTGCGATTACCTTCACAATCCAGTCGACAGAAATTCTGACTGGATTTCGATTCTGATTGGCATGCCAAATCACCAAACAGCTGAAAAATTCCATACAGGGACCTCTGGATGGGTGCTCCAGGATTGTTGTATTGGAATGTTGGGAATGTGTCATCTCCAAAATAACCATCAGCATAAAATGTCGCATCAATGGGTGGATTGGTGGTGAAGGGTTCCAATGTCTTCCCAAATTGACTGCCTAATCCCTCTCCAAAAATCCCATAATCATCAGCAATAATTGGCACATCAGTGGGTGGTATGGTGATGGGGGGCTCTGTTTCTGAGTCAGACTGTTCATCTGATCCCTCTCCAAAGCCATTATAATAAAGAGGCTCACCGAGGACAATCGTGTTTTGGTTCTCAGAATTAACACCCAATGCATCAGAACCATCTCCAGATGACCCCTCGCTGGAGCCCTGTCCAGAACCATCTGCAGAAAACCCTTGTTTTTCACCAGACTGGCCACCTGGGCCCTCAGCAGAATTATCTCCAGGCAACTCTTCAGACTGACCACCTGATCCCTCCTCTGAAAGATTTTTGCGTTTTCTTATAAACTGTTGTTCTGAACCTCCACCAGAACCACTTTCAGACAGCTGCTCTTTTGGATCTTCAGAATATTTCCCTGAATCTACTATCTGAGGGTCTCCAGTGACATCTGTTGGCAGCCCTTTCTCAGGATTCACAGCAATGAATCCATCTTCGTTCACCTCCCAGTTGGGACTTCCAGTCATCCTTCGTCTCTCTGGATACAAGTCATAAAAAGAATCTGCGAACACCTTTTTCGTGGTCCTAAAAGGAAAAGATCTGAAGGATCCAGCACTGAGGTAATTAAACACGGTCACAAGACTGGTATCGAACATAGAGATTCTTTCCACTGTGCAGACCACTGCAACAAAAGAGGGGGAAAGAGGGAGAGCAAGCAATTACACCCACAAATCAGGTGGATTCATTCAAAATGTAAAAACGGGAGGTATTGTGGTAGCCATTCATTTAAAAACAAAGTAAGGCGTGTTCAAATGATTAGTGCTGAAATGGGCTTGATTTGTCTAACCATATTAAGCACATGAAAAATGAATCAAATTTATAAATATTATTATTTATAGGATCTTTAACTTCTGGGTAATGATTATATTTTCGAATATTTCACATGTAAAGCAGAGAGTGACTTTAAATTGGCTTTCCATCTGTGCTTATAGTTAAAGCTTAGTGTTAGACCTCCTGGAGATTTTGCGCATTCTATCACTGTGCCATTGGGATATATCTCCACTGGTATTTCAGTTTTGAGGGGTTGACAGTAAAGACGTGAGGCTTAGGATTTAATAAGGGGCTGTTTTGACATTTAAAGCGCAATATCAGAGGCTAGTCTTAACGTCACAAATTTACAGCCATTTTGAAATAAAACGTGCAATTTCTTCAGCCAAATCGACTTGAATTCTTTAGAATCAAAGCTCTGTAGAAAGAAAATCAAACATCCTGTTGGAATTTGTGGGAAAAAAAAAGGAATCACATTGAACCTCATACTAGATTTTTTAGTCTATTTCTATGCACAAATAGACTTACGTCTGGCTATCTCTTCAGTTTCAAAGGCATCCTCCAGCTGAGACTTGAGCATGCATTTGTTCAGCACGAGTCCATCACTCCAGTTGGAGGCCAGAATCACCATCAACAACACTGCCAACATCACGGCTGACTCAGCTGCTTTACCGATACCTTCCACCTTCTGCACGTTCAGTCTGCAGACCAAAAATCACAGCAATTTCTTGGCACACGTTAGTGTTCATAATGATTTGCTAATGCGTTCTGTGTGTTTATGCAAAATGCAGGTGTGGATTGTTTGCTTGACCTGCAGTGAGAATCCTGGAGCAGAATGATACTGAAAGGTGCAGAAGAAAGCCATTATCAAGAGGAAGCAGATGAGCGAGGCAAAGATAAACACCGGTGATGCATCACCACTTAAGGCAAACACTTAAGCACAATCTGTTGACAGTGAGGTACCCATAAAACACGCTCCAGCTATATGTTCCAGTCGTTGAGGGTTATTCTAGACACTATAGGTTGTGTATGAACTAGAGGTTGCACCAGTTTGGGATACTGGGGTAGAGTAAATGCCAGATTAGACAATAGAGGGGAAAAATAATGAGCAAAACAAACAAACAAATCTATAAAATAACGAAATAGCACAACCTCACACTGTGTGAAGTCAAGGTGATAGTAATGTGGTTTTTCTCATTGGGATTAAAGGGGAAAACAAATCTAGAATGAATGAAAATGGGATGTAAATGCTAATAATATATGATAAACATATGTAAGTGAAGTAAATGATCTTTATCTGTCTGTCTTTCGATCTGTTAATGCATCTGTCGAATTATCTATATCTATCTTAGTTTATATATTTAAATAAATAAATAGATAGTTGGGTATTTTTGGGAATGTTTTAGACCATCTTCACTTGGTTAAAACATTTTAAAGCTTTGTATTTTAGTAGAAACGTATCGGGTATCTGTCAGCACTGATGGTTACAACACAGAGAGCAGTGTCTCATAATTACATTCAGCAAACAAAGAGTAAATACACATCCCGACGTGTTTTCATTTCAGAGAAACAGAAAACTTTTGCACACCACTTCAACATGGGTTGAAGTGAACGTTAATTTGAGCAGCCTATTGCCAGGTGCTTTGTTGATGCTTTTTTCCTGTTGAGCACCCATTCAAATAAAAATTTCTTTAATGCTATTTTGCTCATTTCTAATCCCGAGATTAGCCTTAATCCTTAATCCCAAAAATCCCAATCTTACTCTGGTGTTGATCTTAATTTAAACCCTAACCTTAGTCCTGTGAATGAAAAAGTATAAACAAGGACTGTCGATTTCTTAATGATTTTATTCACTGTTTGCATGTGCTTGAACCAGTAAGTTTCCACTCAGATTTCCGCTCTGCAACATTCAAGGTTCACCTTGGGAAATTCTCCTCTCCAGATATGGACTTAGTTTTCATTCACATAACAAAAGTTCTCTGTTCCTCTTGTAGCGGTTTCTCCTGGCGCGGTCCATCTTGTAGCAGTTTTATGTGGATATATGTGTGTCCAAGGCAGCAAAAATACCTTCTCCATCTCCTTTTCCTCATCGCTGCTCTACGGTGCACTGTGCTTTTCTGCATTTGGTAAATAAAACTCTTTATTTAAATTTGTGAGCGCCTTCTCTTCGATTGAAGGAAATTTCTTCCAAATTCCCAAGCTCTAACCTCAAAATCCTATTCTTATTTTGGTCTTAATCTTAAACCTAACCATTACCTAAACCCCAAAACCACAGCCTAACTCTTAACCCAAACCTTAACTCTAACTCCTAAAGCCATCGTCTAAATTGCTCTTTATAGCCTAAAAACAATCCCAACCTCAACCTGAAGACCTCAACCTGAAGTTCTTTGAGTGATATTATGGAAGAACCATTTCTGAGTCTCTTGAGAACCATGTTTGAAAAAGTGAAGAAAATTTCAAAGTTGTAAAGAACCTTCACATAGAGTAAAAAATCTTTCACAGTTTAAAGGTTCTTTAACTTAAGAAAGGTTCTTCACGTTCACACATATTATTTTCAGGAATGATCCTCTAAAGAACCATTTTCAGAAAGGCTCTTTCCGGAAGCAACAGGGTTGTTGGAGCGTACCTTAATTTTTTAGAGAGCGAACAGGGTTCTTTGAATTGATGCTACTGAGGATCCGCTTATGGTTACGTATGGTAAAGGGTTTTACGTCAAAGGTTCTTTAAAGAACGATCTTTTTATAAACGAGAACGATGAATTGTAACACCAAATGTTGTAAAGTTTCCAAAAAGATCTTTTCCTTGAACTGGACTTCTGAAGATCCTTGTTGAGCAAATGTATGTCTTTTAATACATACCTTCCAGTCACACCCCGCAGTCCCACATGATAAACAGTCTTACTCTCAGCGTCTTACCCAGTGAGGTTCTTCAGAGCTGTGATGGTAGTGCAGGTCCTCAGTGATTCTGCTCTGAGTTCTGAGATGGGACACGTCCCATTGCTTATATACGTAGGAGTCACCTGACACAGCTTCATTCTCTGAACACAGAATACACACTTTCTGTCGATCAGTATTAGTTGGGTACAGCTGGGAGGACAGGTCAGTGTGGCCCAGTGTAAGTCCCCTGTGCTTGCTTGGCTTTAACTCTCAAAGTGATCTGCCAAATGATGCATTGTGTCAAATTCCTAAACAGCAAAGGAACGAGCCACCAAGACAGATAACCCAAGAAATGAATGTCGTCACTGTAACCTGTGTGAGGTGTGTATTGTTGTGTGTAGCAAGTGAAGGGTGCTTTATCTGAGTCATTTACAGACCGTTTGAACTGTATGAACTGTATTAATGGAGCGCAGGAGAGGTCATTTCATTAGTTTAAGCAAAACACTAGAAGAGCCAACATGTCTCAAATCAAGGACATGGCAATAAACTGTGACGTGTCATGTTTCATATCTGTGAAATCAGCACAAGCGGAGCAAGAACGCTGCAGAAAAGTAACAGCAGCAGTTTGCATCAGCCAAGGAACGAGGGTCGTCATTGTTTCCCTGGAACGTGGCTGGGCTTTCCTGCTGGACGAGGTTGAGTTCAAAACAAATACAGATGTACATAAACACACAGGAACTATGATAAGTAGACGAGCAAAAACATACGTAAAGACCTGGGAGGCTTTGATGAGAAAAATTCTCTTCTCCTAACCTGACTAATCCACTCGTGCAGCATCCATTAAGCAGGGCTCAGTAATAATAATACTAATCATCATCATCATCATCCTCATCATCATTTAACCGTTTTATATATATTTTATACAGTACTGTGCAAAAGTTTTAGGCAGGTGTGGAAAAAATGCTGTAAACGAAGAACGCTTTCTGAAATATCAATAATGATTGTTTATTTTTATCAATTTACAAAATGCAAAGTGAGCGAACAAAAGAAAAATCTAAATCAGATCAATATTTGGTGTTACTACCTTTTGCCTTCAAACCAGCATCAGTTCTTCTGGCCCCACAGAGCCCTGATCTCAACATCATCCAGTGAGTCTGGATCACATGAAGAGACAGAAGGATGTGAGGAAGCTACATCCACAGAAGATCTGGGGTCAGTTCTCCAAGATGTTTGGAACAACCTACCAGCTGAGTTCCTTCAAAAACTGTGCAAGTGTACCTAGAAGAACTGATGCTGTTTTGAAGGCAAAGGGTGGTCACACCGAATATTGATTTGATTTAGATTCTCTTTTGTTCATTCACTGCATTTTGTTGATTGATGAAAATAAATGATTAACACTTCCATTTCTGAAAGCGTTCTTTGTTTACAGCATTTTTTCCACGCCGGCCTAAAACTTTTGTACAGTACTGTATATATAGACGTTTTATCGTGAGGTTCATTACTAAAAATGCAGTTTTGGTTCCTTTTCTGTAGAAAAACTGTTAATAATAAGCGAAGCGGTGTGGATTATTTAAATGTCCTTCTTTGTAAATGTTTTTTCTTGATAATGAAGAAATGAATGTCATTCAAAATTGTCCGTATAAAATATTATGAAAGTAGAACATGTTTTTATATTAGATACTATATAGATATTTTTCCTCAACAGACAAGCTTTCATTATGGAAAAATGATGAGCGTGCATACTAATTTATTGAGATAAGCAAAACACGAGGAGTTCTGAACAGGAAATCCAAAGCAAACTAATTCAAATTCCCTTACTAAAAATACAGAAACTGCACTAATGAAGCAGGCAAGCTGTTTATGCATATGAATGTACAGACGTTAAGAACTGTGGCTTCTCTCCCTCTCTCTCCCTCTCTCTCCCTCTCTTTCTTTCTCTCTCTCTATGTATGTAAGTGATTATTTGTCATTGTGAAACACAGCAAAGCACACAGTGAACTGCAATGAAATACACAGCGTGCAGCAGTGTGCAGCCATATCCAGCACCCGGGGAGCAGTGATGGGGATGGTACCTTGCTCTAGGGTACCTCAGGTTAACCTACTGGTCCGGGATTTGAAACCACGTCCATCCTCTCAGCCTAGTATCTTAAGCAACTGACAGTTGGGTACTTATGAATTCATTGTTCATATTTATACTTACAAAGTCAACACGCATGTGGTTAAATCTAAAGAGCATACATGCACTGGAAGCAAACAACACAAACAATCTGAAAACAAGGCCAAAGTGGGTGTATTTTGGAACTGCCATAACAAAAACCACATTTCAAGAGCACATATCCAATGGAAGAGTGAATCCTAATTTTAAAAATGTTCAAATACCATCAGCTTTGTTTGAAAATAGTAGAATTGTTGTTTTCCGATGTTAATAGTTGTATCAGACTGTGCTGTGTTCTTGATAGCGGGAGAAAAGATGGCACTTACATCAGAGAAAACATGTGCTATCGTAGCGGTGTGTGATGCGTGATGTGAACTAAAATTGGCCTTTTACTTAAATACCTGTGAATGGGACAGGAGTAACGGATGCAAGCGGCTCTACTGATCCCAAAGGTGGTTTTGGACTTTAAATCCAGAAGTCTGAAGTCCCTGCTAGAAATTAAAACTGTAACGCCTGTGAAGTCGGATTTTCCATTCTGAAAGGAACCTCACTAACCCTGACCTCAGATTCCAAGATGGCTGCTGCATCAACAACAGTGAGAGCCACAGTAAACACAGCCATTGTGAAACACAGCACACAGTAAACCACAACCAAATACATCCTCTGCTTTTCACTCACACACTGTGCAGCAGTGGGCATTCATGTCCGGTGCCCAGGGAGCAGTGACGGGGACGCCACCTTAGAATACCTCAGGGCAACCTACTGCTCTGGGTTTCAAACCCAAGACATTGTCGAGTAAAGGTCGTAACATAATTCTCAACTTCCGAACTAAATGAGACGCATCGTTATTTTGTGCTCTAAAAATGAACCAAACCTGCAGCTGAATGCTGCGGGTGGAAGATGAATCCACGTGTTTACAGAAAAGACATGGAAGACTTTAGACACCTTGTGTTTGTTACCAGCATGAGCCTGGTAGTACCGGTCCGAAAATAAAGCAAAATTTGGACTTCAGTCTTGTCTTCTTAGATCTACCAGATACCAAACTCTTTCTAAGAAGCACAATTTTATTATTCATCATGGGTGGAACCTGTCACAAAAAGCAATTTAAGTATATTTGCTCGCTGTTACTTTAGAAACTGTCTGTTTGAGTTTCTGACAAATCATTGTGTAAGATCCCAGCTCACAATGTTGTTTCTAGTTCGCTCATAATGCACTATTGTCTAAAACAGAACTCAGACATTGGAGGATTCATTTTCCAATGAGCTACACCGTTTCCAATACACGGAGGTTCCTAGGCTAAGAAACTGAAGGCATACTTGCTATTAAAATAGATAAATAAAATAAATAAAATAAATACTTATAACATACATAACATACATATAACAGAAATCAGACTACATAGGAGAGGGAAGTGTAATTCAATACTGTTTGAAAGTGAAAGTGACTATTCTTGTCATTGTGAAACACAGCAAAAGACACAGCGAACCACAATGAAATTACACCTCTAGATTTTACCCAAACACTCACAAACATCTGCAGCAGGGGGCAGCTATTGACAGCACCCAGGGAGCAGTGACAGGGATGGTACCTTGCTCAATGGTACTTCGGGACAACCAACTGGTCAGGGATTCGAACCCATGACCTTATGATCCTGGAGCCTAGTCCCTAAACACTAGGCCACCACTGCCCCTTCAACAACATTAAATCAACTCTTGTCCAGAGTGACTTACAGTCCTTAACTACAGGGACAGTCCCCCTGGAGACACCTCAGATTAAAGGTTTCGCTCAGGAACCCAGTGCTGATGGAGGTAGGATTTGTACCTGCAACCTCTTGGCCCATAGGGGAGTGTCCTACCGCTAGACCACCACCCAGCATAGTGTGAACTACAACATTTCTTCCTCTAAATCTTACAGAGCCTACAACCAAACACATGATTTATTGCGATTCACTTTTTCTCAGCCCAGGTCCTGAAGGTCGGCACATTTAAGTGCTGTAATGTTCACTGCAGCTCAGTAAGGTGCTGTAAATGCGTGGAATAAAGTCATTAGAGGAAGTAAAACCACAGTGCAGGGAGCCTTCGGAAGCTGATTTAATGAAAACCTTTTTTTTCCTCCTTTAATGCCAGTGCTGGTTATATTTCCCACATTTGATTCCTGTTTTGCATACTATAGATTATATTTTTGCTGAAAAAGGGCCAACGGCATAACAACATTACATCATCACACTGTGAAAGTAACAGCATACTGCACTGCAAAGGTCAAGAAATAAATAAATACATTTTAGCAACTTAGTAGATTAGGGAATATGTTGAAACTGGAATGTAAATGATTACACCAAGAAAAGAAAAAAACATTTTCTTGCTCAGTATAACCCTAATTTCATTTTCAGCATATTTTCTCTAGACTTTGTTTTTCATATTTGCAGTGTTGATATAATGTATGTCTTAATTGTATGGCATTGCTGGTGAAGTGTGGACGAAATCCTTCTCAGTTCTGTTCCAGTAGTTCAGAGGAGCAGGACAGGAGCGCAGGGTCATCATGAGGTCATCGGACGCTACAAAAAGACAGCACTGTTAATATAGTTTTCAATAACGTGTAGTTTTCTAATCATATTATGATTTTCCATATTGCAGAAAAAATCACACTAAATAAATTATAATGGAAGCAAAATATAAAGGCATATGCAAACCAATACAATCTGCCAATAGCTGAAGACAATTTACAATTTACATTTGCATAGTAAGATTTTGTGAAAGAAGCAAGAGCATTTAGTTTATTACATCATTATTATTTTTTTTCATTTTGAACAAAAAATGTTTATGTGGTACAAAAAGAAGCTATTTATCTTTTCCTTTTAAACTGTTGAAATTTTAAAAATGTCAAAACATAAAAACTGAACAACAAAACAGTTTTAATTTTGCATTTAAAGCAACATTCATATACATCTGCCTATTCAGAGCGGACTTTAGCTCCACCCATTTATGATGAAGTTATACGTAGTGTTTCACTCTAGACTTCTGAGGCGCAGCATATCACATCTGAACAGAGCTCATTTAATCTTATTACATTTATTTTAAATACTTTTAAAGATTTTCTGACTAATTTTAAGGAATTTAGGGATTATAAAGAGCTAGATATTAAAAAAATAAAACATGTTTCTGCCCAATTTTGCGTACCCTTCTGCCAGATAGTTTCCTTAATGTAAATCTTCTTGTTGGAAGCAAGAATCAGGATTGTTTTTTTGTACTAGAGCTCATTTTTCTTTACCAGCTTCCTGGTGCTAACTCTGACCATGGTGGTCTCAAAGGTCTAGGACCACAGTTCATGATGCAGGTCTTACTGAAAGCACTAGAGCAGAGCGGGACTGTCATAAGAGAAATGGGATTTAGAGGAAATAAGTGGAACGCTGTTCTGTCACAAGCCGCATAAGGGTATCGTAGCAAACATGGCTTGTTTTAATATGTTTCACCACAAAAGTGGTTTAAAAAGGTGAGCATGCCAAGAAGACGCCTTAGCGTGATGAAGGGGAGCATGAAGTTTCGCTTGTTTAAATATCCTGGATGCTCCCCTTGTACATATTGATTTTAAATGACATAGTCCTTTACTCACGTACTAATTTTTCTAGGAATGATTAAGTCAATATACTTAACAGTGCATGAGGACTGTCCAGGAACTACAAGGAAAAAATAATGGCGCTTTTATGTTCTTTAACGTTATGTGACTGCTAAACTAATGCAGGTGTAAATGTTTTTTAATGGTCTAAAGAGAAAGCCTAGCCTCATTAGTCAGTTTACACACCTTTTTTACTAATATCATAATTTTCATCAAAATGATCTTTCCATTATTTCATTTTTTACTGACTTTCATTGAAAACTGATAAAAAAATGAAAAAAAAGAAAACCCACTCACGGTAAAATCGGGACTGGCGGCCAAACGCTTCCTGGTACGTGGTGCAGGCTGACGGGTGTGTGTAAGGTGTGTGTGTCGCTCTCTGCACAGCATTGGTCTGGTCCAGCGCCTGTAGGGTGAGAAGGTCAAAGCTTCGCTGGTATCTTTCCTCCACTCTCTCTGAACATGGTGGACACTCCACTGGCCACAGCCTGGGTCTGGAGGAGAGAAGATAAATATTATACTTCTAGCTAACATAAGATGTTTGTTATTATTGGTAACAGAATATATTTAAGAGAGCAATTTGTTAGAACATTATTCTCTTTATTATCTCTGTTGGGTGTGACGAGGATGGACAGGATGAGAAATTAATATATTAGAGGGACAGCTCAGGTAAGATGTCTTGGAGACAAGGTTAGAGAAGCAAGGTTGCATTGGTTTGGACGTGTCCAGAGGAGAGACGAGGAGTACATTGGGAGGAGGATGTTGAAGATGGAGCTGCCAGGAAAGAGGAGAAGAGGAAGACCAAAGAGGAGGTTTATGGACGTGGTGAGAGAGGACATGCAGGTGGTCGGCTTGAAGGAGGAAGATGCAGAGGACAGGAGGAATTGGAGATGGATGATCTGCTGAGGCAACCCCTAAACGGGTGCAGCTAAAGAAGAGAAGTCTTTAATAGAACCTTCTCCTTTTCTCCTTATCTATGTGTCTGAAACTGTTAACCATTTAGTCAGTCAGTCATTTTCTGCCGCTTGTCCCAAGCGGGGTCGCGGGGGAGTGCTGGAGTCCATCCCAGCTCACACAGGGTGAGGACGGGGGACACCCTGGACAGGTCGCCAGCCCATCACAGGGAGGAGCGTGACGGGGACGGCACCTTGCTCAAGGGTTCCTCAGGGCAACCCGTTGGGAAGGGGTTCGAAACCCCGATCCTCCGATCATGCGGCCAACGCCCGAACCACTAGGCCACCGGTGCCCCTGTTAACCATTTATTGTCCTTTAAATTGTTGTGAAATGTTCACATTGAGCTGAATTTGAAAGTATGAAAGGGGCCCTATAAATAAAGTTTGCTATTATTATTTTATGCTTTACACATTTGGGATCTCAGAATCATTCAATTTACTGACATTTCTTCAGTCAGTGATTCAGTGCATCATGAAATCCCAGGTTATGGGATGATTTAAATTTGAGGCAATTTACAATCATTTAGTGGTCTAGTGGTTAAGGAGTTGGTCCCAGGATCAGAAGGTCATTAGTTCGAATCCCAGAGCAGTAGGTACAGTCCCTGTCACTGCTCTCCGGGCGCTTTCAATGCACGGTGTGTATGTGAGGTGAAAAGCAGAGGAAGCATTTCAGTTAGGTGTGCTTCACTTTCACAACAGTGTGACAGGAGTGAACAACAGTCCAGTCCAGTTCAGTCCATTGGACACTCTGCTAATGTGAGGACATGGTGGAACCAATAAGGGTTGAAGAATGAATGATGGTGGATTTGTGGGCTTTTATGATTTGGGCTGCGCATGCATTGCCAATCACTGTGCATGGCCCAAAAAACAAATCAGCATGTTCAGTTTTTCCGTGTTTCTTTCTCTCTCTGTCTCCGATACCTATAAAATGGAGCAGGGATGCGGTGAACTCTCGCCAGCTGTCCCGGGTACAGGCCGAGCTCGTCGCTGCCCTTGCGCCCCACTCTGCCAATCAAAACAGACAACCTTTATAAAGGATGTGAAGCCACCAAACCAACACTCATTATTTACTGACGTACCAGGTGAAGTACTGACATAGCTTGTGTACACTCACCTCAGTAAACACATCCTTCTTCCAGCTAGATGTTTTTTCTTTGTGTTCACATTAGCACATTTTTGCTGAATATCATTTACATATCTTTCTCAATCTATTTTCTTTAAGACTGAGAAACTAGGAAGCACTAGAAAGAAAATATTCATAATGTTGTACTTTGAGTTTCAGATTACAAATTCAGATTATTGTGTCTAGGGTCTAAACCAAGAAACCTAGACACAACAAAAAATAAATGAATAAAACAGAGACTCATAATAAATTGAATCTTATTGTGAAGCTGTTTATGTGGTTTTTTTTGGGCTTAAAAAAATGTGATAATATTAAAACTATTTACAAAATGAGATAATATTAAAACCATGTAAAATATTAAAATATTAGATCATATTAAAACTATTTAAAAAATGAGATAATATTAAAGCTATGTAAAATATTAATTTATTAGATCATATTAAAATTATTTACAAAATGAGCTAATATTAAAGCTATGTAAAATATTAAAATATTAGATCATATTAAAACAGTTTAAAATATTGAAAATATTAAACAGATTACATAACATGAAACTATTTAAAATACTGAAAATATTAAACGTGGTAGATAATATTAAAACTATTTCAAATATTTAAGATATTTGATAATATTAAAACTATGTAAAATATAAAAATATTAAATCATATTAAAACAATTTCAAATATTGAAAATATTAAACATAGTAGATAATATTAAAACTATTCCAAATATTCAAAATATTGGATGCTTATCAAACGTTCAGGAAGAAATTTCACGTTTTTTCTTTAGGTTTATGACATTTTTGGTATACTGCTCACGTTTTGGCTCCGCTTGTTGCTCCATGGTGCTCATCATATCCATCTTTTTCCCTAAACTCATGAAGCCTCACTGCCACACCCGGTCCCGCCATCCTGTGACAAAGTTCACAAGGTCAACTCCTTGCCTGACACCCTCCCCAGAGCGAAGCAACACAGAGATAAATACAGTCTTTAAAGTGGTTCTGTGAGTTTGCAGCACAAAGGTCTGTTCTAAACTCAAGTAAAGAATGTCCCACATCCAGGGTCACACTGAGTGTCCAAAAGTTTGTAGACATCTACCTCTTCAGAGTGTCTTCTGAAAAGGGAAGGTTGGCCTTTCGTTGCTGCAGAATCTATGGTTCTTCTGGGAAGGCTTTTCACTGGATGTTGAAACTTTGCTGTAAAGATCTGATTGCATTCAGTCTTGAGAACATCATTTTTCTTGTTTCCTTGGCAGGGATTAAAGGTTGGACTCAGGGTAGTATTACAGTTTTTTGTACTCAGCTATGTCCTGGCACTATGTTTTGTTCAAAAACACCTTACACCAGTGGGCCAAAACATTGTGAACACCCAAATAACATGCTGTTGGTCCTCAGCACCCTGTCCTAACAACCCTGACCAAGATGTAGACTCTACATGAACTCTAGGTCCTATTAGAACCTCTAGCTGTGAGGTTGAGCCACCATGGATTGGCTCTTCCAGGACGTCCCACAGATGCTTGAACAGGTTGAGGTCTGGGAAAATAATTCCTGAACAATGTGTGTAGTGAAGCAGGGTAAC
>CM029386.1:19416266-19443059 GCA_017165825.1 Hepsetus odoe
GGGGAATTAATAGATGAGGGTTTTTTAGGTGGGGTATTAATAGATGAGGGTTTTTAGGTGGGTATTAATAGATGAGGGTTTTTTAGGTGGGGAATTAATAGATGAGGGTTTTTTAGGTGGGGTATTAATAGATGAGGGTTTTTTAGGTGGGGTATTAATAGATGAAAATTGTTTTGGGGGAGGGGTATTGACAGATGAGGCTTGTTTGGGTGGGGTATTAATAGATGAGGGTTGTTTTGGGGGTGGGGTGGTAAGTAGGGTATAAAGAGGCAGTTTAAGGGGTGTTGGGTGGGAAGAATAGGGGGACACACCACGTGACGTCACGAGATTTCCTCCGTGCGCCACCGGCGGCAGCTGAGTGGCTGTTCGTGGACACGAGCTGCTCTGTCACTTCGGGTTGCCAGATTGTTCATTTTGGTTGGACCTACGCACAGAAAAGATCCGTAGAGTAGAAGAAAATCTACTTAGTGCTCTACTTCTCTGATGACCTCTAATATTTACCAAAAGGTTAAAAAAAAATTGCCTATGTTACAGATACACAAATGAACTGAAAAAAACAATGGTTAGGGTGTTGTTATATGTTTAGGGTGTTGTAGGCTTGAATAAGCAAGATGGAAGTAAGCTCAGTGATGAAGAGGATGAAGAATGGAAAGGCTGTTGGTCCAGATGACATACTGGTAGAAGCATGGAGGTGTTAAGGAGAGATGATGGTGGAGTTTCTGACCAGATTGTTTAACACAAAGTGAGAAGATGGCTGAGGAGTGGAGACGAAGTGTACTGGTACAGATCTTCAAGAATAAGGGTGATGCACAGAGCAGTAGTAGCTATAGAGGGATAAAGCTGATCAGCCACACCATGAAGTTCTGGGAAAGAGTTGTGGAGGTTAAGAAAAGAGGTGAGGATCAGTGAACAGCAGTATGGTTTTATGCCGAGAAAGAGCATCACAGATGCAATGTTTGCTCTGAGGGTGTTGATGGAGAAGTACAGAGAAGGTCAGAAGGAGTTACATTGTGTCTTTGTGGACTTGGAGAAAGCAGATGACAGGGTGCCTAGAGAGGAGTTGTGGTTTTGTATGAGGAAGTCTGGTGTTACAGAGTATGTGAGAGTAGTTCAGGATATGTTTGATGGCAGTGTGACAGTGGTGAGATCGGCAGTAGTGATGGATGCATTTAAGGTAGAGATTGGATTACATCAAGGATCAGCACTGAGCCCATTCTTGTTTGCAGTAGTAATGGACAGGTTGACGGACGAGGTTAGACAGGAGTCTCCATGGACGATGATGTTTCCTGATGATATTGTGATCTGTAGTGAGAGTAGGGAGCAGCTTGAGGAGAACCTGGAGAGATGGAGATCTGCTCTAGAGAGGAGAGGAATAAAAGTGAGTAGGTCAAAGACAGAATACATGAGTGTGAATGAAAGGGAGGACAGTGGAGTGGTTAGGATGCAGGGAGTGGAGGTAACATAGGTGGAGGAGTTTAAATACTTGGGATCAACAGTGAGTATGGAAGAGAGGTGAAGAAGAGAGTGCAGGCTGGTTGGAATGGGTGGAGAAGAGTGGCTGGAGTGATTTGTGACAGATGTACCAGACAGTAGTGAGACCAGCTATGCTATACAGGTTGGAGATGGTGATGAAAAGACAGGCAGCAAAGCTGGAGGTTTATGGACGTGGTGAGAGAGGACGTGCAGGTAATCGGTTTGAAGGATGAAGATGCAGAGGACAGGAAGAAATGGGGGCAGTTGATCCACTGTGGCGACCCCTAAACGGGAGCAGCCGAAAGAAGAAGACGGTGTTGTCTGCTGGGTTGAAATGATAAAGTATCACATATATAAACTATATCATATCACTGATATACTGACTGTAACACGGTCAAATAAAAATAATAAATAATAATAAAAAAGGTGATGGGGTCACCCTTCACCAGTGTACTGTAACTGAAACGTTGACTATTTTTATGTTTTCATGTTTTATGTTGACCCAGAAGAGTTTTAAGCTCCTTTTGGCTAGAAACCCTGACATCAATCTGGCAACCTTCCTGTGGGAAATGCTCAATTTGGGCAATTTGTGACGCCTAATATTCTTGGAGATGCATTTTACACTCTTAACCAGTCTGTGAACATAATCTACATTACGTCTGAAATGTTAACTCCTGTTTTCTTTTTTTTTTTTTTAATCTATTTTTTATTGACATGAAACATAAGAACAACCTGGCAACCCTGTCTGAATATCGGAAAAGGCTCCCCGCTGTTTGATTTAATTTGGGGGAAACAAAATACGAGGCATTAACAAGATATCTGGCAACTTCTCCGATAGCTTTAAGGTAAGTGTGTGATTTGTGTTGGTATATTTTAAGTGCTTTTTGTTCAGGAACGATTATCAGGAGCAATCTGGCAACCCGTCTCCTCCTGCAGCAGCAGCAGCAGCAGCAGCAGCAGCTCCAGTCTGGCTGGGGGGTCATTCGGTTCACCGGGGGGGACGGCTGCGACCATGGCAGCTCTACACGGCTCTTCTTTTTCAGCATCAGACTTTTACTCCTCATGAGCCTCCGCTGGACTTTTTCTGTCTCTTTTTCCTTTTTACCAACTGAAAAACAAACAGCAGCAGCAGCAGCCCATCCGCTCGAGCCAGACGCCCGCATGGAGGAGCTGAAGGGAGGGAGGAACCCTACACATTAGGTAGGCAGCAAGTCTGAAGTGTGTGTGTGTGTGTGTGTGTGTGTGCTGGAGGATGTAGTGTTTGTGTGTGTGCCCACATATGTATAATATTCGCCTCCGACAAAGCTGAAGTTGGGGTCTTATTGGAATTGGTCCGTTCCACCTTAAATGGCGCAGCCATTTAAGGTGGAACGGACCAATTCCAATAAGATGCGGTGCGCTTCCTACGGGAACCGTCCCGTTCCACCTTAACTTCTCCGCCATTTAAGGTGGAGCGGAGCAATTTCTAACAACTCTCCCAGCCAGCCTCTAAAACAAAACTCTGCTCCCTCTAATGACTCGACACGTCTGTCTTCCCCACTTTCCTCTCTTTTATTCCCTGCCATCGTTGTTCCTTTGTGCATTTCCTGTTTGTTTGTTTGTTGTTGTTGTTGTTGTTTATCCGCACGAGCCCGAATCCGTTGTCTTGGCAGCAGCACTGAGCCTCCATTTTGGATTTTAATCAACTACGAATGAGGAGGGGGCGTAAATACGGCTTATTTGAGCCTTTTCTTCGCCTTTTTCAGCTCCAAACTGCGCGGATAACAGCGCCAGTGAGATTTTATCGGGGCTAATGTGACCGCCCCGTCAATCTCAGTCTCTCTTTCTCTTTTTTTCCCTCAGGATGTGGCGCTGCTGCTGCTGCTGTTATATAACAGGAGCCCAAACGACACCACACGCCCTTGGAGGGCTGTAGTTTATCCATTACACCTCCTCCTTCTCCCTCCATCGGCCCTAAATCACCTCCACAGCCCTTGACTGCTGTTTTTCCCGGATGGGAGGAGGCTGGGAGCCGCCGTTATCCTTCAGGCTGGCTCGGGGATGGCCTCCTCCTCAGCCAGGGCTCCCTCTCTCTCCCTCTCTCTCCCTCTTTCCCTCTCTCTTTGTTGACATTGCTCCTTTTCCTCATTCAGCCCTACTTATTCCATCTAAGCAGGCGTTTAACACTTCAAATATACCCTCCTTTTCTCTAAAATGGAGGGGGAAAGGCCAGGAAAGTAGGTGTTTCCTGCTAGCTTGTTTGTGTTTGTGTTGTTAGCGAAGCTGCTCCACAGTTTTCCTTCTAGGAGGCTAAAAATGGCCATGAGAACTTGTCCTTTTCCAGACCGTGTGCTCAGGGATCCAACATCTTTTCTTCCAGTCGCCAGCTTTTGTCCTCCTTCCTTTAAGGCTGTCACACTTGAACGTTTCTGAAGAAACGGAGAGCCCAGACACCGGCTGTTGTCTTTAAATCTTCATTTATTTTTATGCACGCAGACGTGAAATGAAAAGGAGCCTCGGAAAAGTGGGTATTATTCCCCGTGGTGGGCTGGATTTCGCGTTTTCGTGCTGTTTTCATGCTGTTCCACAGCGCGGTGCTTGGTGTTCACAGATGCTTTTTTTCCAGAGCAGACGTGCAGGTTTCCACACATTTGCTGCCAGAGTACCGGGACAGGGTTCCTTCTCTCTGGCTTTTGTCTTCTCTCCTTCTTTTGGGGCTGTAATCAGCCCAGGTTAACGTTTCTGTTGGCGAAAGCTGGAGATGTGGACGTTCGTCTGCGTGAAACGTGGGAGATTCCAGACGTTGGTTGTATTTCGATAATCGTTTATTATTTCCTGCAACGTTTTGCAGCCTTAAAACTATAAAAGAGCCGAGAGAAGTAGCTGATGGTGGTGTTTTCTTGATTCTCGTTGCTTAAACGATGGTGAAATGTTTGAGCGTCTTCCAAAAACAAAACAATCTGAATCCTTTTTCAGAGCATGCGTTCAGGTATCCCCACTTCTTTCGCAGCTGGTGGTTTTTCGTGGCGTTCATAGTGGAGTAACGGGACGGGATGGGGTTTTTTTCCTGTATGCTCACCAGCTTTTGTCTTCTCCGCTTCCTTGAATGTTGTCATCAGCTTCACAGTTTCAGTTTCTGTTTTTTGGAGCTGGAGATTTGGACATTAACGTGCATGAAAAGGGGGAGACGCTGGCTGTTGTCTGGGTAGGCCGTGGCGTACCGATGAAAAGATGCAGTTTAGGCCCCCTTGTTTTTGGGGCATCGGGTCTGCTTTTGTTGCCTTTCACACTTGGCGTGGCGTCAGCATATGCTGATGTGTGTGAATGGGGACTGAGCGCCGTGTTTACATGAGTGAGGTGCCGAGGACAGGCTTGTTTGTTTGTCCTTCCCTAGGAAAGGGTTCTGGATAGGTTCTGGATTTTGAAAAACACTGCCTCAGCGTGTCATCTTTTTGCTGAAAAGGCTGGATGTGCTTTGAATACGTCTATTGACACTGAAGGGTTACGGCTGAAAAAGCAGACTAACATCCTTGAGAACGATAAAAAATGAGGGACACACCGTTGTGGGATTTGTGTGCGGAAATCCAATATTTTTCAAAACCGCAGATACAAAGAATGTATTTATAATTCAGAAATTAAGACTAAATAACCGGATGAGAAAAGTTAACTGGATATTTATATCTTGAACCTTATAAATGAGGTAAAATGAGATCATTAAATAATCACCATCGGTTTAAAATACCAGTCAAATCTGTCCAATGGAGAGATTTATTTGTCAAGCCAGTGATGACACCAGTTTTAATCTTCTCGTGCATCCCTAAAAAAATGACAAAATATAAAAAACTTAACACTGAATCCTCAAAATCAGAAATGAATCCTCCCATTTGTGATCTGATCTAGGTAGCCTGATCTATTCGGTTCATATATTTGATTGATTGTTAAAGGACAAGAAAACGGCAAAAAATGAGCCAAATTATTTGCTCTGGGTGGGTCCGATTCATTAGTGGTACTGCGGTTTACACTCGAAGGATCCGATTAGGCATCATTTTAGATGATTTTGATTCATTTCTTAAAGTTTAAAACCCCCGATCTCGTGTGGGGTAAATGTTAAGATAAGCTAGAACCCAGTAAGCCACAGTAAGATCCAGACTAGCCTGTCCCTGACTTATTTATCGCTGCCGTTCTTCATCAGACATCACGTTTTAGCAGTATTTGAACGAAAATTAGCGTTATATACATGAAAACAATGCACAAAGTAGCCACACACAGTGGTCGCCTTTAATAAAAAGAAGAAAATCAGAAAACGGCAAACTCCGAACAAATCTTTTGGCCTTGAGTAACTGAAACATCTGTTCACGATCATTATTAATCCACTCATAAATATCGTAAAATAGGACTCGTATGGCAATCACAATACTTAAAGAAAAGTCACGACACTGATTTTCTCAGACAGAAAAGGAGAACCAGCGCGGTGCCACGTTCAAGAAATACTGTGAAGCAACGAATTTGATTAATTTTATACCAATAAATATGGTCATATTGTCTATAAAGTATCGTGATATTTTTATTTACTTTTAGAAAGTTTTGAGATCCTTTGAGATGTTCTGTTTGGATGAATGGAATTAATGAAAAGAAATGATGGAATTATTGAAAGTTTAGTCCAATATCGCGTCTTGTTTAATCCTCCGTCATGGGTCGGTTGCTGGATTACTAATAATCGCTGATGTCTATCCGAGATGTGATTTGTCGCGGTTAGGAAAATGAGAAAATAAAAAAAAAAAAGCAAGTCCAGACTGAGGGCACTCCCTCCCTCCGCTGAAAGTATCTCTTCCCTTTCTTACCTCAGAAACAAAAAGAACATTCCTCCTAAGGTGAACATTAGCCAGGGGTTGATATATTAGCTTTCCTAAAGGGGAACGCGCCAATAAACCGAAAACAGAAACATATTAAAAGGCTGTTCTTTCCGTTTTGTTGAGTTCCCCTCACGTTGATGTAGTTTAATGCACTAGAATGTCTTTAATTGACCTCTGTTCTGATTGGCTACCTGGTATTGTGGCTAATTAGACACTGCTCTGAGCTAAAATACTTCCGATAACTGACATGGTGAATGGGGTCGGGCTGAAATGATTTGTGCCAAATAGGTGGATGCTCGTGAAGGTACCCTGGAGCCAAAACAGGTTTCGCTTCTTTAAATGTGACTGAAATGTGTGAATTAGATGTTTTGAAGCCTTGTTTGGATTTAAATGAAGAATTTTGGAAATCACTACAGCTTCACCAGCATTTCTATCACGCTGATGTTTATGTATTATGCAGCTCAGCTCTCAGGTCAGCATTTCAGTCCATCAGCTCTGAGAGAACGAGGGATAGAGGAAGACTGGGGAGGGGCGGGAAACCCGCTCCAGCTTTTAACAATGACTTAATTTCTCATGCAAAAGTGTATGTGTGTGAGTGAGAGAGAGAGAAATGGAAGGGGAGGGGAGAATGATCAGTGTGTGTGTGTGTGTGTGTGTGTGTGTGCGCGCTCATTTTTTTTTTTTTTTTGTTTCTTTTCTTTGTTGCTTCCTTCCAGGCTGAGTCACCACTGGAGTGTCTGAAGGGTCCCGAGAGGGAGGTGGAGAAGGAGTGGAGGCTGTGAAGGCTCAAACACATCATTCGAGAGCAAGAGAGAAGGAGAGACAGAGAAAGGAAAAAAGGGGGGGGGGGGACAGTGGCAGGGTCAGGACGAGTGGCCCCACGGCAAGAGGACGAACGCTGGGCTCACCCCCTGACCCTTGAGCCCTGACCCCAGAACCCTGACCTCTCGGTCAACATGAACGACCAGGCTGTGGTGAAGGAAGGATGGGTGCAGAAGAGAGGTGAGAGCGAGGGTTTTACATCCCGTTAAAGAAATAGTCCTAATCTCTAACCGCTACAAGATCGATTTGTTGTTATTTTCATACAGCAGTGACATTTTTCTGGCGTTTATAAATTGGAACAGTCAGTAAAGTGAAATGTTAATATTAATTTATGGAAAATTTTGAGGAAATGTTATTGTTGCGCTCCGTCAGAGCTCCCTCACCAGTCGTAAGTTTTTGCGGCGATGCCGCAGCTTCCGAGTTCAAGGGAGAACAGTTGTCCTTGCTCACTCTGAATATGTAGGATGGCTCAGCATGATGGCAGCCCGTGCTTGCATGTCTTAGCTGACTTTACAGAACGACTGTTAACCATTTACAAGTACGGCGAGCTTCACAGCGATGGTGCTTTGGTGGCTGTTCGAAAAAATATGCTTCACATGGTTCTGAGGACCAATGCACTAGCCTTTGCTCTTCCAGTGGTATCGTCTAATTGTCGGTGTCCTAACTTGTCAGTAGTGTTGCAAATTGTGGGTGTGGGAAGACCAGCTATGCTCATTTTGTACTGAAACTTTCAGTTGATCAGTGCTGTTTTAAAAATGACAATATTACATTTACATTTACATTTACGGCATTTAGCAGACGCTCTTATCCAGTGCGACTTCCATGTCCTAATTACAGGGACAGTCCACCTGGAGCAACTCAGGGTTAAGGGTCTTGCTCAGGGACCCAGTGGTGGTAGTGCCAGAGGTGGGATTTGAACCTGGGATCTCTTGAGCCATAGGTCCATAGGCAAGTATCCTACCACTGGACCACCGCCACCCTATATTAGTTGTTAGTTGTTCAGAAAGGCAGTGAGACATATCGTGGTGTTGTTTGGTTGTTTGGTAGGAACAATTCTATTCTAAAAAGCCCTCGTTGAGACAGGCAGCTTAAATCCAATCATTTCAGCAGGATGAGCACATTTTTAAATGTAACTTAAGCCTCTTTTAAAAGGTGGTTCATTTCACAATCTGAGATTCAGTTTGACCCTTCAGATTCAGTTTTCTCTTTCTTTTTGGGGGGGGGGTTCGGAATGAGCGATACAGGGACCACAAAAGGGTGTCAACGGAGGATCACAAGTTTGCTCCATGTCGATGCCACATCCCGGCTGGGAGTCCAAGAGAGCATAACTGTCCTCATTCTCAGGCTGACTCTCCCTTACCCCCATCATTTCGATCACCTTGCCAGTGTTTCAGCTGATGCAACAGACTTGTTAGTTACTGTTCCATGCGTAACGAGCCATTCAGTGAGGTTGTGACAGAGACAGTGTGAAAAGATGCTGTGGTATTAAAGTGTTGGGAACATGGGTGTTCCAGGCTTATCCCTCCCAGCTTGGTTGCTATCAAGACCGAAGTAGTAATGACTATATTAAGCAGTAAAGAATAAAAAAAAACTTTAAAAACCCAATAAAAATAAAAGGTCTTAAGCTGAGGCTTTTACCACACATTAAGATGCAAATTTTTGCCTGTAGTTTTACAATAACGTTCTGTAAAGTTTGGGACTTAAGCATGATTCAGAATTTTGCTGCTAGAGCCTATTCGTCTTTAGCTAATATTATCTGCAGACCTGTTCATCTGCCTTCTACAAATTCTTCTGTCGCTCATTTTCTTAGCCACCTGATTAGGGTTGCAGGCAGTGCTAGAACTAAAATGAAATCCTATTATGAAATGTAGGAAAATAGTTTTTTCTCTCTCCTTGACAAACGTAATGAGCCAACCAGATTGCTGATTTGTGGTAAACAGACTGTTGGACAGCAGTATCCCCTGAAATAAACATTCAAAGACACAACGCGCTGGAGGCAAAAATGGAATGGATAACAGTTTATACCTTTTTTTTAAGCTATGCAAATTTATTTGTACATTTGGCACTGTAACAGGAAGACCTTTGCTCTCCACACAGCAAAGTATATGCTGTACTTGTTACATTCCCACTAATGTAATGACGTCACTCTGGCGCTGCGTGTATGAGGTAACTTCATCCGCTCTATCATCACAGAGTGTTTATTGTGGAAACTACGGTTTAGTGCTTAAACCACTGACAGGTGAAGTGAATAACACTGATTTTCTCATTATGGTGGCACCTGTCAGGGTGTGGATATTTTAGACCAGTCATTTCTTGCAGCAGGTCTTGTAAAGTGTACACGTTATGCAGTGGTTAGTAACTACCGAAAGGGGTCCAGCGAACGACGGCCAATGAAGATGCAGCAGAATCATGAACGCTCAAGGCTCAATGATGCTCATGGGATGCAAAGGTTTGAACTTCTTGTTTGACTCCACCGAAGAGCTTCTGTAACACAAATCGCTGAGAAAATAAATGGTACGAAAGAAGGATGTGTAGCTGCAGACCATGCAGCTTATCCTTGTCCACCATCAGATGTGCCTACAGTGTGCATGTGAGCATCAGATCTCCACCATCCAGCAATGTAAGAAGGTAGCCTGGTTTGGTTACATCATGTGTAAGGCTGATTATGTGTGCTTCGCTTACCTTGGGAGGAGAAAGCAAGCTCTGAGCAATGTTCTGCTGAGAAAACCTTGGGTGCTGCCATTCATGTGGATGTTATTGTGACATGTCAGGGACTGCCTACCTAAACATGGCCTCTTTCAGCAGGAAAATGCACCCTGCCTCAATGCAGGAAGAGTTCTAGCCAGGAAGGGTTTCAAGAGTTCAAGGTGTTGGCCTAGCATTCAAATTAATCCGTTCAAGCATAGTTGAGCGTGTGTTTGATCTGTGGAGACTCGCGTCTTAACTAGCAACTGTAAAATCAGCTGCGTTTTGATAACAGATACACTTGGAGGAGTCGACAAACAATATCTGCTGCCGTTTTTAATGTAATGGCTGATCAGTGTATCTGCCACTCCTAGTATATTTGTTTAATCATGACACTCTTTGTGGAGAAGATACAAAAAGTGAGCACATACTAAAAAGTGTTTGTGTGTGTGTCTGATCATGCCTGTTTTTCTGTGCCCTCCAGGAGAGTACATAAAGAACTGGAGGCCACGTTACTTCCTCTTAAAGACGGATGGCTCCTTCATCGGCTACAAAGAAAAGCCTCAGGATGCGGACTTCGCCTACCCCCTCAATAACTTCTCTGTGGCTAGTGAGCAGCACTTTTTCTGTCTAACTTTTTTTTTCTTTACATTTTTATCTCTTTCACGTTCTTGTTCTTTTTAAAACTCATTCTTGAAGGAATACTCCAGCATTTAGAGACAAATCTCTATCTGGTGCATCAGTAGCTTACAGTCTGTTACCAAGGACACATTTGTCTACTCTGAAAATGCAAGAAAAACAACCGATGATAATCTTACTTAAAGAAGCCGATGAGCAGGTGAAGCACTGGAAACTTTTTCTTTTCTTTTACTAAGGACGGGGGGGGAAAAAAGTCTTAATCTTAGATTGTGTCAATCAGAAGGAGTAGCTGGCCGACATATGAATCCATACCAATATACAGTGCTTACGCTGCACTGTGTTTCCTTATTGTTGTTTATGATGGTGGCTGGAGTGATTTATGACAGACGGGTACCAGCTAGAGCAAAAGGGAAGGTTTACAGGTCAGTAGTGAGACCAGCTATGTTGTATGGGTTGGAGACGGTGACATGGACGAAAAGACAGGAGGCGGAGCTGGAGGTGTCAGAGTTAAAGATGCTGAGATGCTTGTTGGTGTGTCGAGGAAGGACAGGATCAGAAATGAGTATATTAGAGGGACAGCTCAGGTTGGATGTCTTGGAGACAAAGTTAGAGAAGCAGGGTTGCGTTGGTTTGGACATCTCCAGAGGAGAGATGAGGATTATATCGGGAGGAGGATGTTGAAGATGGAGCTGCCTGGAAAGAGGAGAAGAGGAAGACCAAAGAGGAGGTTTATGGACGTGGTGAGAGCAGACATGAAGGGGGAAGATGCAGAGGACAGGAAGAAATGGAGACGGATGATCAGCTGTGGCGACCTCTAAACGGGAGCAGCCGAAAGAAAAAGATGATGATTATATTTGATATTGTTTTAAAGAAACAAAAGAATCGGTTTAAATTCTTTCGGCTAGTGTAAGGGCAGATCAGTGACCTTTCTGTTTTAGGTAGTAAAATCTATTTGACAATAAATGCAAAACAATTAATGGAAATTTACTAAAGTGATTGCTATATATAGTCTCGGGCATTAAAAATAACTTCGGTTTTTTGGCAATTTTGGCCCAAAAAATCCTGAAAGCTTTCGAAAGATTTCAATCACAGTTTTAATTGTATGTGAAGTAACTGCCCGTTGCCTTCTGTTTTAACGATGTTTTGAGTTTCCTGTCTTTCCTGTTTGTTTGTAAGTACAGGGAAACCATGTGCCATGGATGAAAATAGCTGAAGCCTTCCATTAAAATGTCTGTAGTTGTTGAGGTCACCAGTTATGTTTTCGTTCTTTGTAGTGTTTTTGAAAGATGAGTGGAATGTAGTGGCCCCCCCCCTGGAAAGTGCAGTAGAACATCATAGCCATGAAAACGGGGTCCAATCAATTTTCTTTTGCTTCAGATCCATGTGGCTCAGAGCAGAGTGACTCAAACACTGCCTCATTTTCTCAGCAAGTCATGAGTCATGCATACAGTCCAGGACAGTTTAATGAAGAAATCACTCCGCATCACTGTTCAGGCCAAACAACAAATACTTCACATTCCTCAATTAGAGGAAACGTCATATATTTCACATATCTCTTCACCTTAATTGTCTTCATTCTCTTCTCTCTCTCTCTCTCTCTCTCTCTCTCTCTCTCTCTCTCTCTCTCTCTCTCTCTCTCTCTCTCTCTCTCTCTCTCTCTCTCTCTCTCTCTCTCTCTCTCTCTCTCTCTCTCTCTCTCTCTGGTCTCGTCTTTCTCTCAGAATGTCAGCTGATGAAGACGGAGAGGCCAAAGCCCAACACCTTCATCATAAGATGTTTGCAGTGGACCACTGTGATTGAGCGCACCTTCCACGTGGACACACCTGAGGAAAGGTGAGCCTGCGATGACCTCACGGTGATCACAAACAACACTGATCCTAACTTAGCTCTGTTTTCTGGATGAACCATTATCTCCATTATATCTACCACCAGCCTCATGCGTCATTGGCCAATTCATGGAATCGACAGCACTTCAGAACAACATATACAAAGTCCTGCCTGCTTGAAGGTGGTTTAGTTCAAATACCAGATTTGTGAATGAATCCAGATCCAACAAATCAGCATGTGCAATGATCTATAGTTGGATTTGCATATGTAAACACAGACCCACCCCTTTTTTTTTTTTTTTTTTTTTTTGTTGGAAGGTTGCATTTCATAACATTGTAAAATGAGGGCTCACGCTTTCTGTTTACTTCAAATATGCTGGATGTGAGCCCTTCACATTTGAAGTACTTGACAGCTTTAGTTCAGGGTCTTGACTGCGCGTCTGTTGCCATGGTGACAGGGATGAATGGGTGGAGGCGATTCAGATGGTGGCTGACAAGCTAGCCAAACAGGAAGAGGAAGGAATCCTGTGTAGCCCCACGTCCCAGATCGAGATCGTCAACGAGGAGGAGATGGACACCTCTATCAGTCATTATAAACGAAAGGTAGCCCAAAGCCCATAATCTACACACACTTTTCTGGACTATTGTTGCTGTTTTTAAGAGCTTTGACCTACATTTTTAGAGAAAGGAGCAAACTTGAGGCGGATGTTATATATAGCACGTTAAACTCTAACTGTATTAACTATTTTTGAAGCTGCATTGGTTAATAATACTTCTTTCTTGTTTCCTCATCAGACAATGAATGACTTTGACTATCTGAAGCTTCTGGGTAAAGGCACATTTGGGAAGGTGATTCTGGTCAAGGAAAAGGCCAGCGGAACTTATTATGCAATGAAGATTCTGAAGAAGGAGGTCATTATCGCCAAGGTGAGCGAGAAAGCACACTAGCTTGAGATTAGATGCCAGGAATCGGCGGTTAGCTCCAGCACTCTTCCTGGGGTAACGGCAGCATTTCGGCCTGTGGTGACATGTTTCATCTTACAGTTCTGCTTATGACTTCCACCTTTTATCAGGGGCACAACTGCTACCCAGTTAAGTTACAAAACGCTCCGTTCACAGCCTGCTGCTCGAGGTGAAGAACTAAAGTGGGAGCTGAAAGAATAAGAACATCCCAAACTGCTGCAAGACATCTGGCAGGAGACTTGTAGAGAAACAGAAAAGAACATTTTAGCAGCGATGCTTTAGGTCATAAACCGTGACTGCTAAAAATTTCAGACGGATACCAGATGGAGTGAAAGGGAAGGTTTGCATGATGGTAATGAGACCAGCTATGTTACACTGGTTGAACGCACTGATGGAAAGACGAGTAGAGGAGCAGGAGGTGGTTAAAAATGCTAACATTTGTCTTGGGAGTGACAAGGACGGACAGGATTAGGAACGAGTATATTAAAAAGACGGCTCTGAGACAATTCAGAGACGAGATTGTCCATGGTTTGGACATGTCCAGAGGAGAGACGAGGAGAATGAGAAGGATGTTGATGGATTTGCTGTGGCAGCCCCTGATGAGAGCAGCCGAAAGGAGAAGTTGTTGGTTTAGGTTTTGTTAGCAATGTGTCTTTATTTAATGGTATCTTGGGAATATGCCGCTCATCTGTTAATTGATAATATTTTTGAATGAAAACCAATAGAAAGCCTGAATTTTTCCATTTTTGATCTGATAAAATTAAACTTTACTAGACTTTGAGAGTGACCCTTATCTGAGATGAGAAGTTTGTTTCTTTGCTTATTGTTTTCTGTTTTATTCTAATCTTTCTTTCCTTGCTCTTGCTGTTGTCATTTCTTTTCAGGATGAAGTGGCCCACACTTTGACTGAAAGCAGGGTATTGAAAAACACTAGGCATCCATTTTTAACTGTGAGTACCTTCATTAAAAACCTTGCCTCTCCAAACTCCCACCAAAAAAAACCCCAGCAGCGTGAAAACTGTGAAGGGCATGCCTGCATTCCCTGAAACTCTCCTCTTCCTTCGTCCACAGTCTCTGAAGTACTCCTTTCAAACGAAGGATCGATTATGTTTTGTAATGGAGTATGTCAATGGGGGTGAGGTAAGATGGCTGTTAAGTTTCACTAAAGTCAAGCTTCTTAGAAAGAGAGGAATAAAAAAAAAGAACTCTGCATTTGTGTCTGTGTTTCTGTTCATTTATTTCCGTTCTTTCCCCGTAGCTATTTTTTCATTTGTCGAGAGAGCGCGTGTTTTCGGAAGACCGGACCCGTTTCTATGGCGCCGAGATCGTCTCTGCACTGGACTACTTGCACTCAGCTAAGATCGTTTACCGTGACCTAAAGGTAAACAAAAACATGACGGCTACTGATCAAAGGTGAAAAGGTATTCTAGGAAAACTGCTGGAAGCGGATTCACGTATAGTGCGTATGTCATTTTTAAGGATTGTTCCAGCGTTTTTCAAACTTCTCTTCATTTTCTACCTTGCAGCTGGACCGAGGGTTGGTTATAAGTATTATTTCCCTTAAGTTAGCAAAAAATAAAACGGTTGATTTGGCGGTTCAGCTATAGCAATAGCCTGACCATTACATGCAGAACGATCTCCGATGCTGCCGCAGCAGCCCAAGCCGGAAGTCTGAGAGCACAGTCAGCTTCCTTCTCTCTGGATGGGTAGGATGGCTCCCTCTCCCTCCCCAATCACTCAGTGCGATGCAGAGCCAGCACAGGCCTCTTTCAGCTGACGTAACAGAACTGGTGGTTAGCGTTCTCACCAAGCAGTGGGGGATGCATTGCACAGTGCAGAAATATTGAACAATAAGGGTCTGTGTCTTGTGTCAGATTCTTCTTTATTCATGACGGAGGTGTAAACACTCTGCTCAAGTGAAGGTGCCAAAATGTATAGCTAACTCAGCGAAAAATAACAATAACATGAACTTCACAAGTCCGAAAAGTGTTTTGTCATGTTATAACGCTCAATAAACCGCTTCAGTGCTGATTTATTCTAGAACACTGGTGAATTCCAGAATGCGGCTTTATTTTTAGATGTTTCTGTGCTTAATTCCAGAACACTGCTTTATTCTAGACAGATGCTTTATTGTAGAATGCTTTAGGGGGAATTTACTGATTGTAGATCACATATCGGATGATGAGAATTAAATTAGAATGATGGTATATTATAGAAGACTGCTTTGTAGTGATTGTATTGATTATTGACCAGGTATTGGATCTTCTCTTTTCTTTCTTCACCTTTTATGTGTTGTTGTTGTTGTTGTTAACCCTGGCCTTGAGCGATCCGATATGGAAGTCACTTTTGTTGGCCGATTATTGATTTGGCAAAAATTTTACACCGGATGCCCTTCCTGACGGTACCCTCTCCATTTATCCGGGCTTGGGACCGGCACAAAGAAATACACTGGCTTATGCACCCCTAGTGGCTGGGTTGATCAGGTGTTGAATGATGGGTATTAGTGCAATGTTTTTTTTTGTTTTTTGTCTAGGACGATGCTTTATAGTGTTCGTACTGATTATTGATCAGATACTGGCTGACTGTGGTTATCTAGAACAATGGGTTCCTTAAGAATGATGGTTATTACTAGGATGCTGCTTCATACTATGCTTAATTTAAGAAGACGCTTTAATCTAGAACACTGCTTTATTGAAGAACCGTGCTTTATATCTGTGACTGTTTAGTCATGAAAAGCCTGCACAACCACCAATGAACAAACTAGTAGCTAGTTTATTTCATCCATTTATGTTTACATTTCAGTTGACGTTCTCAATTTTTTTTCCAGCCATTTTAAATAGTTCGTCTTGTCTCTTCCAGCCTGTTTGGTTGTTTTCCTCAGGTTTACGGTGTTGATACGCATTGTGTACTGCCTCGTACAACTGGTTATATGTTTGCCAATCTTTTTTTTGATTATTTACAGCACTGTTTGAATGTTTCTTTGTTTAGCTGGAGAACCTGATGCTGGACAAAGATGGCCACATTAAAATCACTGATTTTGGCTTGTGTAAAGAGGGCATCACGGACGCCGCCACCATGAAGACATTTTGTGGGACTCCAGAGTATCTGGCCCCCGAGGTAAGCATGGTGACGAGAGTAAACAGCAGGCCCTGCCGTTTGCATCCTTTATTTAAGGCTTTTGTGGATGATGTCATCCTAACATGACTTCACGCCACATATTGCAAAAGCACCGTCATCCCAGACCAAAAACAGTTTACTGTGGTGTGTGTGTGTGTGTGTGTGTGTGTGTGTGTGTGTGTGTGTGTGTGTGTGTGACTCATGGAGCAGTTACATCACAGATGTAGATGTAGGACAGCGTGCCAGTCAATATCCGAGCATTAAGAATTCATAGCATTAGTGCGTCAAGAGTGAGAAAGTGTATTTTTTGCAATAATCTCAAGGGTGAGCTAAGCGTACGTCAGTGCTGATTGTCGTTGACGACTGATGTATTCGGGAACTACTAAGCAGAACGGAGGAACTTTGAATTCACCTCACTGCACATCCTGTGTTGGATGAAGTGGTGTTGAAAGATAGTACAGATGAAAGTGATTGTATTGATTAGGTATTGGATGATCATGCATTGATGTGTGTGACTGTATTGTTGATTATACTGATTTGATTCGGTATTAAAGTATGGTTTTGATTATTGTTCACACATTAGATATTCTGCGAGTTACAGTATTGATCAGGTATTGGAGGACAATGTATTAATGGGTGGGATTTCTATTGATTTTTGATCCGGTATTGAGGATATGGTACTAATGTGAGTTTTGATCCGGTATATACCGGCAGTTATTTACTGATCAGGTGTTGGAGGACATTATATTAAGTGATTGTATTGATTATTGATCAGGTATTGGACAGTGCGTTAATGTACGCTATTATAATGCTTATCTAAAACGTATAATGAAGAACTAATTTCATTGACTTAATGATTGTTTGAGGAAAATGCTGTAATGTGAGTGACTGTATTGATTGCTGATCAGCTGCTGGAGGATGACATGCTAAAGCAGGTGACTGTATTGATCAGGTATTGGAAGACAATGATTACGGACGAGCGGTGGACTGGTGGGGGCTTGGCGTGGTCATGTATGAAATGATGTGTGGACGGCTGCCCTTTTATAATCAGGTATGATGAAAATACAGCCCATATACATGCACAGTGTCCTTTTCGGGGTAGCTTAACGAGTGTCCGTAAAGTGATGTCGGGTTTTGTGTGTGTGTTGAGCTAGTAGTTCATACGAGCGCTCATCTCTACCATGTGTGTGTTTGTGCTTGTGTTTTCAGGACCATGAGAAGTTGTTTGAGTTAATTCTTATGGAGGAAATAAAATTTCCCAGAACACTCTCTGCTGATGCCAAGTCTCTGCTTTCCGGACTTCTAATCAAAGACCCGAACAAGAGGTGAGTGTGTGAATCAGAATGATTTATCTTGGGCTCGATACAAGGTTATTGCTGTTATTATTGAAGCTGGAAATAAGTTGAAAATCAATGTTGTTTGAAAATGCTAATTTGATGCAAGTGCAATGTGAGTGTTTCTTGTGTAATTCTTGTGTGTTTGTGCATATAAAGATTGGGAGGAGGACCAGATGATGCAAAGGAGATTATGAGACACAGTTTCTTCTCTACGCTGGACTGGCAGGACGTTTATGATAAAAAGGTACCTGATGGTCCCCTTTTTTGCTTTATAAAATGCAAGACCTATCACGAAAGAAAACTGAGGGGGGGCATCCAGACCATCCGAAATATCCATTTAAGGAGGGCAAAGCCAGAAAAGGTTTTTGACACTGTGGAGAGTTAAGATGGTGTTCGGTTCATACACTCTTCTGCCAGTGCTGACACGCAAATACTTGTAGAAACTAGATCAGCTGGAATCGGCATCACTGAGACACACAAGGAAGGTATGTTAAATATGCACATATCAGTCAAATCTAAATCTGTCTATTCATTTTTCATAGATATGACTCGGACGTCATCGAGCCCCATTAATGTTAAGCAGGTTCTGTCGAGATGGGTTTTAGCAAAAAGGAAATAAGAACAGAGATGTGAAGCAAATTACGCAGAAATGCCTTTTTATGTTCCGCTCGGTCTTCAACGCTCGGAGTGTCCCAACAAAGTTCGCTCAGCTCACTGTGGCTGACATTTCTGTTTGTGTCATTTTAGGACTCTAGTGGAGGTAAGGCAGCTAACGAGTCTCTCTTTCCCTGCAGTTGGTCCCCCCATTCAAGCCCCAGGTAACGTCTGAGACAGACACCCGCTATTTTGACGAGGAGTTCACGGCCCAAACCATCACAATCACCCCTCCTGAGAAGTGTGAGTTTAAATCCAGTCTTTTTACAGCTGAAAGTAAGACTTTTAGAATCATCTGTCCTCTGTCGCCCTCTTGAGTGCTTTAACCACCAAATAGCGTACGGTCATAGAACACAACGGCAGGACCATCCAGGCTGCGGGATTTCCCAACACCCAATTTTGCTTTTTGGAAAATGATTGTCCAAAAAACGATTGTCAAAAAGGTTTTGCCACGAGAAAGATTAGTAATATCTGGGAGAAAAAGAGGTTATTAAACCATGGATGTATTTTATGCGTTTTTCCTGTTCGTAAAAGGAGGCTGTTTATTTTTTATTATTGTTCATTTTTTAATATTAAACCAGTTTAAGGGGGGGAGAAGGGGAGGGCCGAGTGCGATGTAACTTCCAGGTTGCAGAGTAATGACTGATAAGACGAGAAAAGGAGTAAAGGGATAGAAACTAGAGTCGGGTGTGCGCACCTCAACTAGGAGTTCAGGTCGTTGAAAACACTTCCTTTTTGTGTCTCTCCTGCAGTTGACGAGGACGGAATGGACTCTGCCGATAGTGAAAGGAGACCACATTTCCCACAATTCTCATATTCAGCCAGCGGGCGAGAGTGAGCTCACTAATCGTCCAAGGCCATTTAAGGAAAATACGTAGCCATGCTAGGATAAAGTCTGCCCTGGGTTTTTTGTTTTTTTTTTCCCCTTCCCCCCCCTTTTGTCTGTAATAAATTTTTGACTTGGGGAAGCTGTTTTGTTTTTTTTGTTTTGTTTTTTTTTTTTCTCAATGTGGGACTTTAAAATAAAAGGGGTTTTGCACAGTTGGGCTAGACTGAACCTGGTCAGCCCACGTAAAAAAAAAAAAAAGAAAGAAAAAAGAAAAGGAAAAAAAAAAAAAGTCTCGTACATTTTCAGCATTGTTGTTTACAAAAGATCGAGTTTTGTTTTTGTTTCTTTTTTTTGTGCATTAAATTATATCCATCAGTATTACCATCAACTTTGACGTATTAGATTTTTGTTTCTGAAAAGAGCCATTCTGGGGAACAAAACCAAAAAACGTTGCCTTACGTGAGCAGATATAAGCAGCGAACACTTGGACGGACAGACAGACAGACAGTCAGACAGGGTAATTGGCAGTGTCGGTAGATTGACCCTCAGTAGGCTCAAACTTCTGCCCTTTGTTTCTGTGTAGCGCACATTTTCCACCTCCTAATTAAGCATCACGCTAAAGGGGAAAAATGCGTAAGATGAAAGAAAGAAAAAAAAAAAAGGCATCTGAAAGACACTATTCTCGTTTTCTTTTCTCTGGCATTTTTCTTTGGTTCTGAAGAATTTACTTGCAGGCGGACATCAGTACACACAACTGCCGGTTACTGTAAACCTCACTCAGGCACCTCTGAGCACAAAACTACTAACAGATCACAGGGAAACTCCACCCAAAACACGGTGACGGGACCTCTAGACCACTATGTGCACTCCAGATAGATATTTTCCTTTTTGGGTGGCATTTTCCACAACGAACACAATCTCATTATGAGACTGTGGTCAGAATTTTATTTGATTTAACCCTTGAAGCCCTATGCTTTCTTCCGTTTGAATAATTCGATAGATCAAATGACCTACAACACATTTAGAATAGGTTAAACATGCATATAGCACTCTCATAATGAGAAATTGTTAAGATTATCTCACTCCCTGAAATATTTTGCATAAGCTTAAGAAATAAGAGCTGATCTGGGGTCAGTTTGTTTTTTTTTTTTTGCTAACAAGTTCAGGTCACCTGCACTTGCCATCAAAGGTTTAGAAACAGCCAGTCGAATGTGTTTTTCATCAGCTTGGAGATACAAATTCATGCGTATGAATCTGGCATCTTCACAAGGAGCCACCCGGAATACTTTCTCCAAAAAGTAATATGTAAAACAATTTTACCGGATTCACTACAAGCCTGTTGGGAAAGCACGGGGCTCATGAAGCTGCTTGTGATGCATCAATGTGATCGTTCGATTAAAGACATAATTCGGCGTCTTTTATTCAAAACCAGTGGCCAAAATAAGCGGGTGTGTCTAAACCTTTGACTGGCAGCTTCCACGCAGACGTATACAAGCCAAAAGTAATCTAGTGATGACGTTAAAGTCCCACACTGATCCCAAATCAGTTTACTCATTTGTTATATAGGAACACTAATAAAAATGCTCTATGATCTTTTTTTTTTTTTTTTTTTTCCCCTTTCTCGCCATAGTATCACATTCAATAGGATTAAAAAAATATATAATAATCCAAGACCAGCACTCAGAGTTAATCAACACACTCCTCCTCACAAGACATGAACCTCACGATGGTTGGATCAGAGCAGGAGAGGGAAACAGACCCACACATCTGTCTCTGTATTGGGGTTTTTTTTTTTTTTTATATATATATATATATCTGTTTTTTGTGGCATTATCCAGTTCGGCCTCGCTGTGGAAGTTGTGTTTATGGCTGCATGCCACCAGTGGTGTGTGGAAATCGGTGAACCCGAGTCCGATCACACCAACTCTGAGCAAACTGAGCCATGTGATGCCCCGGCGAGAGGAACTCTGAGAAAACTGTGCAGGAAACCTGTAATCTCCCACCGCCATCGTCAATACCACGGGGGAAAAGAAAAAAAAAATCCTAATCCCCACTTCCAAAACCTCCACTCAGCTACAGTATCTATGTGATGTAAATATGCAATGCCTATTTTTTTGTTTTTTTTTTTGTTTTTAGTCACAACCGAACAGAAAAATGTGTGACAGGTGTTGTGTGACTGTACTAAATGATGGAGAGAAAAAAAAGAGGAAAAAAAAAATCAATAACTGCAGCAACAAAACAAACGAGGGAAACAAAAGGGGCGTTTCAATAGACAACCTCCTGTGGTTTAAAGCCCCGCCCACTTTAAACGACTTCAATTCATCGCAAAATGACGTGCGTGTGCGTAAGTTAAAGTTTTTCTCGCTGTGAGATATTGGTTTCGCTAACAACAGTTCTACATCAGGTTTTCTAATGTTGTTATTATGAGAGATTTTTTTTTTCCAGTGTATTTTTGTACCATAATTGTTAATTGTTTATTTATTTTTTTGGGTTCCGTTTCGCTTACGGCAATGTTACCCTGTCTCTCGTTCCAATGTGAGATTTTTTTTTTTTCTTGTTTGTTTGGGTTTTTTTTTTTTTTTTGGATTGAGGATGACATTGGATGCATTGCAGATTGTTTTTTTTTTTTTGTTTTTTCTTAAATCAGATCCTCTTTCATTTTTTCCTGCCTTTTTTCATGCCAAAACATTATGGCGGGTGTCCTGTAGAGGACTCGCCTTGCTGTTTGGTAGTATTTATTTTAAGTTATATTAAAATGATTTCAAGAATGTGTTGCATCTGTCACGTCATTGAAACAAAATATATTTTTTCCTTCAAATAAATTCATTCGGTTTTGTTTATATTCATTTCTGAGTTGGCGTATGGACTCGTGACTACATAGAAAACACCAAACGATATATAAAAAAAAAAAGTTATTACTCCTTTTAAAGCTTCAAAGAATGTTGCTAAATATTTGTTCTCATGGGCAATCTGGCGTAATATTTTCTGTATAATTTCCATCCTAAATCTAAACATGGTTAAATTTTATAGCGCATGTTATTGGGATGTTTCTTGAAAAATAAAGTGTGGATTTACAGCCGTCTGGTATAAATGCAGTATTAACAATAATCAGTAATATTTACATATTTCAGCTCCTGCTTTACAAGCAGCAAATCCTCTTAAAACTGGGCTGCTGTTTATGTTTTGACAAGATCTGATAATATAGGCAAGATTTAACCTACATTTCTGAAACGCGTGGCTTACTGCACTAATGGCCTTCTGTGGCAAATCTCTGTTTCATGCAATTACAGCCGGTGATCTGCACGACAAAAGCAAAATACACGACTACGGCGACGGAACGGGTTTATTTAACAGGAACGTGGCGTAGACGCGGGTCCGAATACAAAAATCCTCCTTTTTGTATTTGTAGCACAAGGGCCGCCCTTATTGTACACCGATGGTGTACTGAAGTTCTGCGAATGGGCCAACTAAAGCAGGCGTTACAACATTTAAGCCTCGGTGAGCCTCAGATCTTCTACATTTAGACCCGAGTCTTCTCCCGCCTGGTAAGGAAGCAGGTTGAGGGAGATTAAAATGGCACAGTTTGTCCATCAGCTTGTCAGGGTTGAAAAATGATCAATATGGGCAGAGAACTTGTTTCCAACGCTCACTCTGGGACAGCAGGCGGCCAGTCTACATCCACCGACTGGGGGGGAGAAGACAAGAGATTTAAAAACATTTAAAATCAAGACTGAGATACAATCGATATAAAGAGCAACTGGTGGTTCTGAACAGGGAGCACTTTTCCAGCACATTTCAACCGAATTTGCATAATAACCAAGCAAATGTGGATCTGTGGGACGATTCCTGAGCGCAGGTGTCAGAGGGTGGACACCTACCTCCACATCCAGCTCCAGAATGTCCACCTCAGACCCCATGAGTGTACAGAGGTTGGGCTTGGTCCGCCCAAAGTCCCCGTGAACAAACTCCTTTATGTAGCTGTGGGGAGGTTATTAAGGAAAGATCGGACCGAGCTCTCAAATCCCGCGTATCCTGATCGTCAGCTATCGGCTAATAAAGACACGGGAATCCCCTCCCAGCCAATAAATGATCATCAGTAAACCGTATAGTCTGATATCAAGAAACGGTATACGCTACTGTCAATAAACAAGAGTGCAGGCAGGTTGGAATGGATGGAGAAGTGTGGCAGAAGTAATCTGACTGACGGGTGCCAGCAAAAATGTTTAAAGGTTTACAGGACGGTAGTGAGACCAGCTATTCTATATGGGTTGGAGACAGTGGCTCTGATATAAGCAGAGCTGGAGGTTTCAGAGTTAAAGAGGCTAAGATTTTTGTTGGGACAAGGATGGAGAGGATTAGAAATGAGCATATTAGAGGGACTGCTCAGGTTAGACATTTTGGAGGCAGTTAGAGAAGCAGGGTTGGTTTGGACGTGTCCAGATGAGAGCCGAGGAGTATACAAGGTGAAGGATGTTGAGGATGGAGATGTAAGGAAAGAGGAGAAGAGGAAGGTAAAAGAGGAGCTTTATGGACGTGGTGAGAGAGGACATGCAGGGGGTCATACAAAGAGGAAGATGCAGAGGAAAGGGATGATCTGCTGTGGTTGGGAAAAGGGGGGGGAGAAGGAAAAAAACAGCAGTTCTGATGTGTATTGCCAACCTTTCAAGACCTCTGAAGGTGTGCCGGGACATCTGCCACTAAGATGTCATCACAATTTGGCCTGTGTCTCATTTCCATCAACCGACTGTTAACTTGTTGCCCAATATCTGCCCTGAAGCAAGGTACTGTCCCCATCACCGGGCAGCCGGAACCTATAGCTGCCCCCTGCTGCATGGCATGTATGGGTTGAATTTGGTAGCGGCTCACCGTGTGCTGTGCTTCACAATGACAATAGTCACTTTCACTTTCAGCCAACAACCTCTGTAAAGAGATCACTTTCTTCACTTCACCCTGTCTGTGTGTGTGACACTCACTCTCTGTTATCCGTTATGAACTGTTAGTGTGCCTGAAAGGGGGGGGGGGGGGGGGGACACAGTACTGTAGTGTATGCCACTGTTTTTTTTGTGTGTGTGTGTGTGTGTGTGTGTAAGGATACGTCCCAGCCTGTGTGTGCAGCTGCAGTCTGAAGTGGTGTGTGTCCAGGTAATCAGCACTCATGGAGTGGATGACTCTCTGCCGGACAGCCAGCGGCCTGCGGTGCAGAACTCTCAGTGGAGTCTTCTGATCAATCTTCAGCTCCTACACACACACACACACACACACACACACACACACACACACAATACTAGGCATAACTACAATCGCTTTTTTCGTTCACTGATTCTGGGAAGGCAGGAGAATAACATTGCTGCTCTGTACTGGACGACTGAAAAAGAAACAAGACGTCATCGAGGTGTGTTTTATTGTGTGCTTACGCAGGACAGAGCCTCATTTCAAGTGTACCGACAGTAAAGTGGGAAAACGTGACGTGGGCTTGATATCAAAGAAGAATTCATGGCATTTCTGGAAACGTCTGATGCAGGCGGTGGTCACAGTGAGGTGGTTCTGGAGTCTTGAGTTTCTTCTTGGAGCTCCAGTTTCCTCAAACTGTCCAAAAACCAGCACATCTACTGGATAGAAGATGTTTAATTAACGAGTGTTTGTCCTTCTCTGCCTGCCCCGTGATGGACTGGTGACCTGTCCAGGGAGTTTTTCTGCCTGTCACCCAATAAACTCTGGGACAGGCCCCCGCAGCCCTGGGTAGGATAAGTGGTCTAGGATGATGGATCAGTAAATGTTCCCGTTCATACGGCATCCATACAGGCCCAGCTGCTCCGTGGTGTCTCAGTCTCAAAGCGACAATTCAGCTTCAGCTGCTTTCTGAACATGGAAGGCTTTCTTTCTCTTATGACGGGATCGTCCAATCAAAAGTGAGGTAACTTGCATACTCAAAGCTACAATAATAAAAGGGCTTTTGATGCATAATGGAAAAAGGGAGGAAAAAATAACTTCCAGAACAGAAATAAAAGCACCCCTGTGTGTCCTGCAGAATCAAAGTGTGATAAAAATAAAATCCAGAAATTAAACCTTTTTGGAAAACAGGATGTTCATTACCTTATTGTCCCCAATAAAGTCCAGATCAGACTCAGTTATAGCCTTTTTGGTCCAGATGAGGGCACTGTAAGACTTCGTCTTCTCCTCCTCTCCCTCTTTCATCCGACCCATGGCCTCTCTGCGGGAAGTGAAAGTGAAAGTGACTATTCCTGTCATTGCGTGGTCACAGCACAGCTTAACCCATGCAAACACCGTGCAGCAGGGGGCAGCTATGAATGCGCCAGGGGAGCAGTGATGGGGACAATACCTTGCTCAAGGGTACCGGTAAGGGGTTTGAACCCACAATCTTCCGATCCTGTGGCCGACTCCCTAACTAGGCCACCGCTAGTGGTTAACACACTCTTTCTCTACTGGCAAAAGGAAGCTGAACTACAGCAAGAACAGCATGACACCAAGTTGTTCTTTTTATTTTATATTTATTTTGTCTATCATTTCCTTCTGATGTCCTTTTAGCGTTCTGATCATGAACAGGCACTGCTTTATGAAAAGTGTGGAATAAATAAACCTGCCTGTCCAAGAAACGTTTCTGGAAATCTGTTCACAATCTGTTCGCTTCTCTGTATTTAACCCACACACACCGTGCAACAGGGGGCAGCCATGTCCAGCGCCTGGGGAGCAGTGATGGAGACGGTACCTCTGTGTTACCTACTGGTCCGTGATTCGAACCGATGACCTTACGATCCCGAGGTCTCTAAACAGTAGACCACCGCCGCCCCAAAGACTGTGAGGCGCCACGATTTACTACACACATGAATCGAAAATTATTTTAGCACACACAGACCTGGTTACTATCTGCAGGTCCCTCACACGGATTTTCTCGGACGATGCGTTGATCACCTGCACAGAAGAGAGGAAAAGACTGCGTTTTGGTCTGGAGGAAGAATTTTATGTTAATGTGTAAAATTTCCACTGAATGAACTGCATACCTCCTGCAGCTGCCTGATCTCCGCTCTGTTAAACCTCGCTCTGTGCGGGTTCAGCAACTCCATCGCAAACGGCCTTCCTGCAGGAGATGCAACAAAGCAGAGAGCAATGCTTCAGTGCATCTCCGCACCACAGCCTGGCTTATTCCTAACTGATCCTAACGTTGGTGCTTTTAGCTTAAAAAACCTTTTTCACTGATGTTATGAGCTTTTTGATTGTGTGCGTGCACGAGTGTGATTTTACACACCATTTCCCAGGGTCCGCACATCCACATCTTCTCTCCCAGATGAGGAAAAGTTAAAACCTACAAAGAGTAGAACAACTTAAATTTACAGCTTTAACAGGGAACGCAGATTCAGCCTAAAGCAGGAAGGCAAAACACTCGTTTAAACTAAGCTTGGGTTTGAACTGACCATCCGCCCTGAAGGAGGAGAGGAGAGGAGCAGCTATTATCTCCTCCACTGATCCTTCCATCCTTCTCTCTCCATCTATTACCCATGGTGTCTGAGGAAGCTCCCGAGAGAACTTATTATATCTACCTAAAGGGGGTGAGAGAGAGAGAGAGAGAGAGAGAGAGAGAGAGAGAGAGAGAGAGAGAG
>CM029386.1:19452631-19767631 GCA_017165825.1 Hepsetus odoe
CACACACACACACACCCCAATAATACACACTCACACACACACACACACCCCAATAATACACACTCACACACACACACACACCCCAATAATACACACTCACACACACACACACCACTAATTTTTGTGAATGTCTCCTTCTTTAACCTCTGCTTGGCTGCTTCATCGTGAGCTTGAACAAAAGAAGCCTCAACCTGAGCTCTTCGCTCCTCTAGTTCCTGTCACCACCGTGAAGAACATCTCACTTTCAGCCACGACCTCTCTGACCTTCAGAAATTTGGAGAAATTTTCCTTTAATGCAGAATTCATAGTTGCAGTAATCAAATTCCAGTCCAAAATGTCTTTAATGTTTTGTCTGTAACTTTTTCCAGCCCTCGTTGGATTTGATGGTTTAAGGTTTCCTCAGGTTTTAACCAGAAGAGCCTAAACCGTGTGAGGTTCTCCATTTAACGGACTCTTCCTCTGTGTTACAGCTGTCGCCGATGCCATCAGAACCAGTCTGGGCCCCAAGGGCATGGATAAGATGGTACGTCTCTCTCTCTCTCTCGTCACTGCCTCACTCAGTCTGTTTCATGCTAGACAGAATGTCAGAGCATGTTTTATTTTTTAGAATTAAGTGTTTCCGAGCTTTGTTGTTCGAGTTGGAGATGGCTTGGAAGTTGCTTAGATTTCCATTGACCAGGATGGACAGGATTAGCCATGGATGGTCCAGTGTAGCGAATCTTAATGGCAGCAGCAGAAAAAAGAAGAAATTACCGTTTCTGTTCATTTTGTTTTCCCAAAGTTTTGGGGATTTTTAAGTTTTTTTTTTAATGGAATATTCTAAAATACTAAAATAATAAAGCTTTGTGTCGCAGATCCAGGATGGGAAGGGAGATGTGACCATCACTAACGATGGCGCCACGATCCTCAAGCAGATGCAGGTCCTGCACCCTGCAGCCAAGATGGTGAGACTTTGTGAAGAGGCTGTTTCTTGGTGGGGTTGGTCTTTAAGAGGGGCGAAACTGCTGTACAGATAACGTTGTGTGTGTCTGTTAGCTGGTAGAGCTCTCCAAGGCTCAGGACATTGAGGCTGGTGATGGCACTACGTCTGTGGTGGTGATCGCTGGAGCTCTTCTGGATGCCTGTGCGAAGCTCCTTCAGAAAGGTACAGAAGCGGTTCTTATTTAATACGGTTCTTCGTTCTGAACATCTGAACACACTCCATTGACTGAGCTGCTAAAAATCTCACAATGTGGTTGGAGGTGGACGTTGTGACCTTATTATTTATATACACGGCTTAACTTCCTGAGCGAATCTTGAATCTTTTCCGTCGTTAAACACCGTTCTGGTGTTTGGTGCGCTCGGGATGGGATTTTTGTGTTCAGATGTTTTCAGAATTAGTGCTGCTGTTTAACAATTAAGTCAATTAAGTGTCTTGATTGTTTTTTTTTTTTTACCTCTACGAGTCGCAGTCCCTCACTTGAGACTTCTTCCCTCAGTGAAATCATGGTAATACTTTTTAGGTGGTCCACTGAAGATGCAATGTTTACTAAAGCTCAACTGAACATCTGTTAAATGAGAATAAAATTAAATATAATCCCAACTCTAAACTTAACCCTAATTGTGTTTGTAATCAAGAGTTTCTTAGTGCTCACTTAATGCCAATCAACCTCCCCACCTCCGTCTTCCAGCTCTAGTTTTCAAAGAAAGTTTCTACTCCCAGCTGAATTTTTCATTGAATTGTTTCCTGTCTTGCCTCGATGAATATACTGAGTCAAACCATAAGCCCTGAATTGACTCATGAGACAAACTGAGTTGACAATCACTGAAGTAATAAAACCTCCTGAGGATTAGGGAGCAAGATCACTAAAAGAACCCATTTTAGATGATAACCATCTTTAAAATTTGTTAAATGCAATCTTAGATTTAAAGTGAATGGAAATCTGTAAAATACATTGCATTGAGAGCTTCCAGAACATTAAAGTGAAATAGAAAGAATTTAAAAAACTGTAAAAAGTGCAGCATATAAGTGGTGATTTAAAAGTGAGCACTGCAAGTCCAGTGCTTTGGCTTGATGGGTGACTTCTTTTACTAACACACACTTTTTCACTTTTACTAACGGGGTTTTGAATTCTCATTCCCGAAGGCATCCATCCAACCACCATCTCGGAGTCTTTCCAGAAGGCGGTGGATAAGGGTGTGGAGATCCTGACGTCCATCAGCCAGCCTGTGGAGCTCAGCGACCGCGAGACGCTGCTCAACAGCGCTACCACATCCTTGTGCTCCAAGGTGGTATCCCAGTACTCCAGCCTGCTTGCGCCCATGAGTGTAGACGCCGTGATGAGGGTCATCGAACCAGCCACTGCTACCAGCGTCGACCTCCGTGACATTAACATCGTCAAGAAGCTTGGGTGAGGCTTTCTTTGTTTGTTTCCATCTCCACGTTCCTCCCAAATCTTTCCGAATTTTACAGCCAACTGGCTTCAGTGCTGAAGTCTGCATGTACAAGGACAGGCAGCCTCGGTTAGCCTGGACTATACAGGCAGGTAAACTTAGTTAAACCTTCAACTTAATTCAATTCATCTTAATTCACTTAAGTGTTTCTTGCAGCAGTTGAATACTGCTCATTCTATGCAGAACTATGTTGCACCAAAAACTGTGACACTACGTGCACGCTGCTACACAGAGACCCACATCTCTAAAATATAATACAGAAAACTCCCTCATACAGATGTTTCCAACAGTGTGTGTTTATTGTAGCATCTTGACTCTATACCTCTTCTCTCTTGTATGTTGTTGCATGCTGTACTTTGCGTGTTACTGCTGATGACACAAAAACCTCAACCTCCACCCTTTAGGTGGGTCTGGTGTGTCCGACCTGCCTGAACTTCCGAGATGTTCTGGAGGTTCGCTGTCTGAAAGCACTGTGTTTGTGTTTGCAGTGGAACCATAGATGACTGTGAGCTGGTGGATGGTCTGGTTCTGACCCAGAGAGTGGTGAACACGGGTGTGTCCCGCGTAGAAAAGGCTAAGATTGGCCTCATCCAGTTCTGCCTGTCCCCTCCAAAGACTGATGTACGTATACACACACACACACTTGTGAATTTTCTTATGCTAAGTTAATGAACATAAACGTTTTGAAATTGGGAGGAAAATAAATTGACTTTTGCGTATTTTTGTTGATCCTAGTGCTGATGTTGCAGTAAAGGCCCCGTTTTGTCTTGCTCAGTCAGGGCTCTTATTTGCTGGTATAAACGAACTAGACTCGTTTTCTAGCCTGCTGTCGGTGTTCCACTTCAAAACATTACACAAAAATGAAAAGTGTCAGCAATACAGAATGATCTGTTCTAAAATAAATGTTTTCGTGATTTATTGTGAGCAAAGCTGTAGATCGCTCAGAAAGCATTAGTGACCAGACACGAGCCTCACTTTGGAAACGGGGCACTAATTGTTAGGGCTTCTCTTTGACACCTCAGATTTGTTTCCCAACTAATTACTGCTTCAGGATTGTAATCTTCACTTGGTGAAGGCCAGACTACTTACAAAAGTGACATCCCGTAAATCTTTTATTCTCCCTCTCTCTCGGGTCTAACCAGATGGACAACCAGATTGTGGTCTCGGACTACGCACAGATGGACCGGGTGCTTCGGGAGGAGAGAGCTTACATCCTCAACCTGGTCAAACAGATTAAAAAGGCTGGCTGCAACGTCCTGCTCATCCAGAAATCCATTCTTAGGTATGAAAAGAAAAGAGCAAGCCAGTGCTTTAAAGCTCAGTCCAGCGGAGATCAAACAGTAACCCAGCAGTCAGTAGAAGGACGGTGTCAGCAAGACGGGGAGGGGGGGGTCTAACTTTACTCCTCATGCTGGGAACAGTTTTTTACATTCTTTACTCAAAGCTACGTCTGTGATGCTTTATTGATTGAGTCCAGTGTTGTGGCCTGTCACCAGTGTGAGATGAAGTCGTGTCTATTCTGATGTCATTTGGTGTGTCTGTCTTCCAGAGATGCACTGAGTGATCTGGCCCTTCACTTCCTGAACAAGATGAAGATCATGGTGGTGAAGGAGATTGAGAGGGAAGAGATTGAGTTCATCTGCAAGGTAAAGAATCAAAGCAAGAAAGAACATCCTGCGCTTCACACTTTATTGAGTCATTATTTTACTGCGATCTATGGTACATGGTGGTCAAAATACACATTTTTCAAACGTTGATGTTGTCTGCAGTATTTATTAACTTTTTACAATATAAAGTGGTTCCTTTGATACGAGATAAAAAGAATGATTGTAATCTCTACCAGCGGTTTAATTCCTGTCTTCCCTTTTTGTTTTTTATTTAGACTATTGGCACCAGGCCCATTGCTCACATTGACCAGTTCACCCCAGAGATGCTGGGCTCTGCTGAGCTGGTTGAGGAGGTCAGTCTGGATGGCTCAGGCAAACTAGTGAAGGTAAGAGCGCTAACTTTAGAAAGTGCTGATCAACTTTTAGGTCGTCTTAACGGTCAGTTTTCATACTTTGAATGGTCACAAAGCCTCAGTTCAGTATTAAGCTTGGAAAATTGTGCCATTTCTTGATGCTTAGACTGAAGTACAATTTGGTTTGATACCCTCCATATTAATATCCACCTGTTCTGCTGTGTGTGTGTGTGTGTGTGTGTGTGTGTGTAGATCACTGGTTGTGCCAGTCCAGGCAAAACAGTGAGCATTGTGGTGCGAGGCTCCAATAAGCTGGTGATCGAGGAGGCCGAGCGCTCCATCCACGATGCTCTTTGTGTCATTCGCTGTCTTGTCAAGAAGAGGTGATTCTCACTCGATCTCAGTAAACAAGTGACCAGTTACACAACAAAATCCTTTTAACGTTAATACAGGAAGCAAACGAACACCTTTAACTTAGTCGCTCCAGAGGAATTTTTATACTTATTTTTATTTATTTATTTTTTCCATGGCTAATCGTATTTTCCGTTTTTCAGTAAAATAAACCTTTTATGTGTGGTTAACCATTTTAGTAGGGTTAGTCAGACTGGTCCTGATCTAATGATCTCTGCATTCATTTTTTTCTTTTCAGGGCAATTCTCAATTACATTCAATTTTATGGATCATAAATTTGTGTGTGTAAATCCCCTCTTTTGCTTTTTATGGTTATTTATTTCCTCTCCGCAGGGCTCTGATTGCAGGCGGCGGGGCTCCGGAGATAGAGCTGGCGCTGCGGCTGGCCGAGTACGCCCGCTCACTGGGTGGTATGGAGGCTTACTGTGTGAGAGCCTATGCCGATGCCCTGGAGGTCATTCCCTCCACGCTGGCTGAGAACGCCGGCCTCAATCCCATCTCCACTGTGACGGAGCTCCGCAACAGGCACGCCCAGGGCGAGAAGACGGCCGGGATCAATGTCCGTAAGGTGGGCCAGTTTTGGAGTTACTCAGGGAATCCCTGTGGTGTCACCCAGTTCTCAAAAAAAACCAAACCTCTGCCTGTGACGGAATTTAAATCCAAAAAGAGCCAAACTGAGAGAACCCAGTTGCACAGGTAGCTTTGTTTTGCCACCGTTTTGTTTTTAACTTGTGCTCCTGGAACAGTAGACGTTGAGTTCTTACGGTACTTTTAGCAAGATGCTGTCCCCATCACTGCTCCCTGTGCACTTTAAATAGCTGCCCCCTGCTGCACATGGGTGAAAAGCAGAGGCTGCATTTTGTTGTTTCACAATGACGCTTAGTCACTTTCACTTCACTTTCACATCACATTATGGTCCAGCATGAAAGCGGCCAGCAGGTGCTTTCACGCCCAAGTTCACGAGTCCCGCCAGTTTAAGCTGAGGTGATTGATGCTGGTCCGTGGATGAGCTAACGCATGTTCTGTTGCCCCCTCAGGGTGGAATCTCTAACATTTTAGAGGAGCTGGTGGTTCAACCCCTGCTGGTCTCCATCAGCGCCATCACCCTCGCAACAGAAACGGTCCGCAGCATCCTCAAGATCGACGATGTTGTAAGTTCTTCCTTTTTCATTTCGTATTAAAACACAAGGCTTGGTCATAGCACCCTTCGTTCAGCTCACCAGATACATTTCCAGCTTCTGGGACTGGACTGTGTGGGAGCAGGACAAGTCCTAACCTTGTGATGCTCCTCTTCCACTGCAGGTCAACACACGATAAGGAGTGAATGCACTGAAGGGGAATGAAGCACGCTGCCGAAGGATGTGGGGACCTCACGGACACCTTGCTTAAGACCAACCGTTCGAGTTGTCTTTAGTTGTTGCATTGCGTAATTTAATAAAGCCTTTTTGTTGGACACTCCAGCTTCTCTCTGTGTTTTGCTTACAGATGTTTTAGGAGAATTGACGGACTGATTTAAACGGCAAATTAAATTTTTATGCAACGATAGATTAATCCTAACATTAAAACCATTTAAAAGGACGGAAAGCCGGTTGTTGCTTTTATCCTGACACTGGATTGGCACGGTTTTCCACTACGTTGGCCTGCTCTCGGCTAATGAGGCCAATCCCTCAGCTAATTACATTTCAGCAGGACTCTGGCCAAACATAGTAGATCAGCTGCTGTTGAGGGTTTCTACGTGAAGATCATGAAGTAATTCAAGCTTTTAAAGGGAGGATGGTTGAACAGGGTTGAACGTTTGGTCTGTGAGGACTCGAGCTTTTTGTGAGGCCCTGATGGTGGGATACGAAGGACGGGGTATAAAGGTGTGAAGGGGTCTTTGTACTAGAAGCTCAACGTGGATAAAAATGAAAAATTATTTGGAAAAAAACCTGATTAGAAGACAAAAAAGAATATTTCAGAATATTTAATGCTTTTATATATTTTTTAATCAATATTCGTCAAATTCTTTTTATTAGTGTTGTAACAATGATTAGACTAAGGAACGCTTTAAAAGATAAAACGTGTTTCGAGTGGGCGTGGCTTGTGGGTGGCAACGCCATTGGTTGAACGCTGTCGCCTGGGAGGGTCTTGTTGCCTGGTTACCGCTGGCAGGCGTCGGTCCCGCGGGCGGAGTCAGAGGAAAAGAGAATTAAAGGAGAGAAAGACAGCAAGAGAGGGGAGAGGAGAAAATAAAAAGTTAGAAACAGAGGGGGAGAGAAAGAGAGAGAGAGAGAGAGAGAGAGGATAAGGGAGACACAGCCAGAGAGAGAGAGAGGATAAGGGAGACTGACGGAGAGAGAGAGAGAGAGGATAAGGGAGACTGACGGAGAGAGAGAGAGAGAGGATAAGGGAGACTGATGGAGAGAGAGAGGGAGTGAGAGAGGATAAGGGAGACTGACGGAGAGAGAGAGAGGGAGAGAGAGAGGATAAGGGAGACTGACGGAGAGAGAGAGAGGATAAGGGAGACACAGCCAGAGAGAGAGGATAAGGGAGACAGAGGGAGTGAGGGATGTGAGAATGAAAGATGGATGGCTCTCACCGTGTTAATGTTCTGGTCACCTCGTGTCTGAAGACCCCGGTGGACCCTCGCACTAAAGCCCCTCTCGCTCTGTATGAGAGACAGAGACTCACAAACACACAGCAGGAGAAAGAGGGGAGACACAGCGGCCCTGAGGAGAAAGAGGTGAGAAACCAGAGCTCAGGGTGAGCCAAAGGGGTGTAGTTTAGTTTAGGGCGGAATCCAGTCACTGAAACCAGTTAGATTTTCACATTCACCATTTAAGTCCAGCTAAAATGGTGCAGCAGGTTCATCCAGGCGTGTGCAGACCCCGGTCCAACTCCTCAAACCAGTCTCACCGAGGAGCAGCACAAATAGACTTGCTTATGCGGTTTCAGGCACTGCATGTGAGACTCTTCCCGTTCTTTTCCTCTTTTTCTTTGGGGGATTGTTATGTAAACCACCAAAATTGTGACATATTTTAAATCCATTGCTGCTACAGAGCCCTAATTACATGCAATCAGAATCATACAAAGCCTGAAAGAGCTGAACGTCTACTTTTTTGATGAGTTCCTTAATATGAACAGTAATAAATCTCATCGTTATACATCTCATCAAGGAATGGGACGAACTGGGATTCATTCGTTCGTTCGTTCGTTCGTTCAGGACCTGCCTGTTCTTTAATCTTCCATTTTTGATATAAATCTCATTTTGGGTTCTTCTAAAAGCAGTTTTTATTCACACTCCTGGAGACCCGTTAGCACCTGTCAGATGTTCGGCTGTCGTCCCGGGCTCTTCTCTCTGGTGAGGGACACTCAATCTGCCATCTGCTGCCCCAAGCAAACAGCCCAGCCTATAATGAGCTTACGGTCTCAGAGCAATCTCTCAAATTACCGCACGCCTCACAGGTCGGGCCTGTGGAATAGGGGTTTCACAAAGACAAGAATGGTCACGTTCACACCTACTTAACATTTCAGAGTAAACTCCGCTGCACTCGGTTGTCAATAAACAACAATTATAGATGCGAATTAGAACCTAAATCGTTTTTAGAGCCATTTTGTGGAAATTTGAGCAGGTTGCATGAGTTTCAGCACTGTTTTGCCTGGACGTTTTGGTGGAAATCACCCATGATTCATTTCACCTCTGTCTGAGCACACAGGTGGAGTACGACTCTGGCTCTGAGCTGGGAACCGGCGATGCTCCAGCTAAAGGCAGCAGCCCATTGCTGATAAAGGACTACCGGGTAACAGGAGATCACATCGACCTGCGCGAGTTCTACTTCTCTAATGAAGAATACTACCGCAAACTGGAGCAGCTGAAGAGAGCCCACCTGCACACCATGGCCGAGCTGGAGCTCATGTACCGCAGGAAGCTCGGGCTGAAGGGCGCTGCACCTCTGGACAGCTCAGACAGAGCCAATCGGTGAGTCCGCATTAGCTCAGGGGCAGCTACTGGTCCCAGACCAGTAGGTTGCCCTGAAGTTCCCTTCAGCAAGGTACCGTCCCCATGACTGCTCCTGGGGTGCTTTAAATAGCTGCTCCCTGCTGCACGTTGGCTGCATTTTGTTGTGTTGTGCTGTGCTGTGGTGTGTTTCACAATGACGGGTTGTCACTTTCATTTCACTTGCACTTCAGACATTGGTGCAGCCTGTGAATGATTCAGTGTTTACTAATAATATAAAAATATTCATCATTATTTATTATAGGGCATTTCATGCAGGTATCAGTTTAGTATCAGTTTAGTATCCAGTTTAGGAAGAGAGGTGAAGAAGAGAGTGCAGGCAGGCTGGAATGGGTAGAGAAGAGTGGCTGGAGTGATCAGTGTCAAATGGTAGTGAGACCAGCTATGTCATACAGGTTTGAGGTTATACAGGTGGTGCTGGAGAACAGACAGGTGTCTGAAGGTGTCAGATTTAAAGATACTAGGTTTTGCTTTAAGAATGATGAGGATGGACAGGATCAGGAGCAAGTATATTAGAGGGTGCTGAAGATGGAGCTGCTAGGAAAGAGGAGAAGAGGAGAAAGAGGAGGTTTATGGACGTGGTGAGAGAGGACATGCAGGTGGTCGGTTTGAAGGAGGAAGATGCAGAGGACAGGAAGAAATGGAGACCCCTAAACAGGAGCAGTCGAAAGAAAAAAGAAGAAAGAAGATATTAGAGGGACAGCTCAGGTTGGAGACAAAGTCAGAGAAGTGGAATTGCTTTGATTTGGACATGTCTAGAGGAGAGACGAGGAGTATATCAGGAGAAGGATGCTGAAGATGGAGCTGTCAGGAAAGAGGAGAAGACCAAAGAAGAGGTTTATGGATGTGGTGAGAGAGGACATACAAGTAATCGGTGTAAAAGTGGAAGATGCAGAGGACAGGAAGAAATGGAGATGGATGATGTTCTGTGGCAAATCCTAACAGGAGCAGCTGAAAGGGAAGATGTCTACTGTCTTTTATTTAGATCTTCAAAAAAAAATACACTGAACATGTAAATGTATTTTTTCTTGATCCAACATTCATGTCCTGTCACTGTGTGTCTGGCTGTAGGCTGCAGTGGGGTGGACCCAGCCTGTTGCTGCCAGGAAACATGAGGAAGTCCCACTCCGCCCACGAGCTCAGAAGCTCCACCTTCTTGGACACAGACGAGGAGGAGCACGACAACCACAGGATTGAGAAAGGCCTTCTCGTTTCTCCCAAACAGCGCATCAAGAACATGTGGCAGGACTTCAGCGTGGACGAACTGTCTCCACGGCAGCGACACCCTTCTGCAACCTCCATACAGAGCCACCCAGGCGACCGTCAAGCGGTGGTGAGGAAAAAGATTAAAGTCAGAGGTCAAAGGTCACAGAAACAGAAGCGGGGAGCTGATAAAGAGGGCTGGCGTCCGCAGGTGACGGTGCCCAAACCATTCCACATGATGCTGCGCGAGGCCGAGCGCAAGCAAAAAGGCGTCAAATCTCGTGCAGAGATCGAACGAGAAAACGTGGAGCTGCGGCAGCAGCTGGAGGAGTTGACGGAGTGCCAGCGGAAGTTTCGTGCGAGCCCCGTCCCGGCTCACGTGCTACTACCGCTGTACAAGGAGCTACAGGATAAAGATGAGGCGCGGCGGCGCCACCTTCGGGCCACTGAACATCAGCGCCTTGACACCTCCCCGAAACCTTTTACCTTCCTGGAGCGAGAGCGCCTGAAGAAAGAGCAGAAGGAGGCACAACTCCAAGAGCAAATGCTCCTGTGTGCCAAAGAGGAGGAGGACCGCAGGAAGCGTCCGTTTCGGGCCAAGCCCGTCCCCCGCGTTGTGAAGGAGGCAGCTTCAGGTGAGCAACAGAAAGAAGAGCAGCTGTACCGGTCCATCAAAATGCAGATGCGAGCAAAGGAGTTGCTGCAAAGCGCTTCAGTGCCACCCAGCATGCTCTCCAGACGGCTTGTTGAACGGCAGGCGCAGAAGGCTGCCAGCCAGGGCAACCAGCAGGCTGAGACCAGCCATAGGCCCAGAATAAACGGCAAGGTGCCTGACTTTGATGCCAGCTATCGACGATTTCAGAAGCAGCTGGCTTCCAAACGGGACGTGCGGCCTGTGACGGCCTGTGAACCCTTCCAACTGCACACCGCCAACATCGCCTCGCACAAAGAGCGCATCATTGCTGACATCGAGGCTGAGAGGAGGAGCCCAAGAGCATCTCGCTGGCCCTTCGTGGCCTCAAGTGCCCTGTCTCCCCGAACCCCTTCGTCTTCTGTTTGCTCGTCCCTCTCCGGAAGCCAGGAATGCCTGCCGGCCAAAATAACAGATGCAGCCAAAAAACGGCAGGAGGCCGTGAGGTAACTGAGGCCAACTTGGTAAAACCATGCAAACCCTTCTTGAACTCGAGCCTTCATAGAATTCTTGTCCTTTAATGTGCAGAGACAGTAGAGAAAGTAGAGAGACAGTAGAGAGTGTGTGTGTGAAGGGTGTCCCCTTGTCTTTTTTAAACTTTCAAGATGTGTCATACACAGCAAACCCCAGTTTTGTGTTATCCTCATTCATGTAAATCTAGAACGTCCATCCGCCCCTATCCACGCAGTAATGAAATGCAGTCCTCATGCTGCTCTAGAATGTTCTACCCCTTCACCCTGTTTTACAGCAGTTTTTAAAAGTGATCATTCATTTCAAAACTAAAATATTTAGGACAAGCTTTGAGCACAGCTAAGTGTTTTGAGAGCAACGATTGTTAAATATTTCTATTTTTGATTCTTTAGAATTGAATCATTTTGATGTAAATTACGTTATTTGTGCAATCAAGTTAGAATTAGTGGCTAGATTTATCATTTTAATCGAGGTATTTTTTTAGAGATCCAATGGTTAAATGTCACCCCAGGTATGGGGTTAAGTGCCTTGCCCGATGACATTAATGCAGGAGTGTGGAAGCCCTGTTCACGCACCCCTACACTCCAACATTTCACCTGCCGGTCCACGTGCTCCCCCTCACATCCTTGTCCTCCATTGCACTGTTTGGTCTGTGAACTCTGACCTCGAGATCTTTTCACAGTGTATTATGTGTCCAGTGTTTTGGAGTAAAACTCTTGATGTAGGATCACATCTACTACTAGGGCTGCATGAAACGAACCAAACACTTTAAAACACTCCCCTGGTCTCCTGAAGGTGATCTGATCAGATGTATTTCTTCTTGTTCCATCAAATGCATGAAGAAGAGAAAGGGACATCTGGACCTAAAGCTAGCAGTTATTTTTATTTCAGAATTTAGGATCTATCAGTGTTCTCTACCAACAATATCCAGCATTTACATCATTGGCCGGTAGATATTTGCTGGTTTTCTTTGACTTTCTTCCACATTCGTCAGTCAGAGGACAAAAAAAAGACATTTCAAACAGCCCTAAACTGCTCATCTCTCTAAAAACCAGCACCCCAACTTGTACGTATCCCTGCTGTCCCGCTGTAGCTCCAACCCCTACCGGACCCCCCACCCAAACCCACCCTCCAGTGCTGAGACCAGCCCCTCTCCTCTCTGAGCAGGAAAGTTCTAGAGCAGAGAAAGAAGGCTGAAGATGAGGAGGAGAGATGGAGGGAGAGACGGAGACAGAAGGAGAAGAGGCTGCAGAAGGTGATAACGCTGCGCGCTCAGGCTCACGACCCACACGTGGCCCTGGCACAGACGTGCCAGTCCAAACTCAAAGAGTTCAGGTACCTGCTTTCGTCCTGTGATGGACAATTCGAACCCACAATCTTCTGATCCTGCTACTCCAATGATTATTCAAGGCCCTGCAGTTTAGGGGCCTGGGGGCTTAGGGAGTCGGCCACAGGATTGGAAGATTGTGGGTTCAAACCCCTTACCAGTAGGTTGCCCTGAGGTACCCTTGAACAAGGTACTGTCCCCATCACTGCTCCCCAGGCGTTTTCATAGCTGCCCCCTGCTTCATGGTGTTTGCATGGGTTAAATACAGAGCTCCCATTTCATTGTTGTTCACTGTGTACTGTGACTAGAATGACAAGAATAGTTGCTTTCACTTTCACTTACTGCAGGATATGGGCCTTTGATTTTAATCATGAATAATCATTGGAGTAGCAGGATCAGAAGATTGGGGGTTCAAAACCCAGAACAGTAGGTTGCCCTGAGGTACCCTTGAGCAAGGTACCGTCCCTATCACTGCTCTCCGGGTGCTTTTAATAGCTGCCCCCTGCAAAGGTTGAATTTTGTTGTGTTGTGCTGTGCTGCATTTCACAATGATAAGAATAGTCACTTTCACTTTTCCTGTTTTTTATTTTTCCGCTTCTACTTTTGAGAAGTTTGAGAGCTCATGCAGATGTAATTTGTTTCTGCATGACCGTTTTCCAAAATCTCTGGATCACTTACAGTTAAAAAACAGGCTGGTTTTATTTCCGTGACTTTAAGACCGATGTAGGAACAGATTGTCTCCCTTTTATTGTGCTTCGCTCATAAACAAGTGTCGGCTTAGACACTCTTTATAATCTCGGTATGAGAGAAAGAATCTGCGGCAGATGTACAGTCGTGTGCAAAAGTCTTGAGCCCCTCATTTCTTCATATTTTGCTTTCAAAAAGCCAGACTTCTGTTTTTTTATGTGCTGTTGAGGAACAGTTCTCCAGGCTTCCTGGAGGACAAAATTTTTGCTTCTCATTTTCAGTCCAGTCCATGTAGCTGTTTCAGGAGCAGTGTGGGATCATCTCCACAGAGAACGCAAAGCAAAAGGCTGCCGACGTCCAAAGAAGAGCTTTGGAACGTCCTTCAGGAAACCTGGTGAAGTGTTCCTGAGACAAATTAAAGGACTGACCAGAAAGCTTGCCTAAGAGAGTTCAGGCTGTGCTGCAGAATAATGGAGGTTTTATCAAATCCTGACTTTAAAGCTGGTTAGAATTCTGCACTCTCTTTGTGTTTAGACTGTATGTATGTTTGCATCTACTGTCTCATTTTCCTGCGAAATAAATATCAATCAGGAGCAGCTCAAGACTTTTACACAGTACTGCACAAAAATGCTTTTGCGACATCAGAAAACGGGCTGTTTTTGTGGCTGGATTTTTTATATTTGGACCAGGTTTGGAGTATTTCCAAACATGATAACAACAGGGGGCCTGCAAATGACAACAATCTGTTACTTATTCTAGAAACTGATTGTTCATGCTTGTGATCGAGGATTAAATGAATGTATTTTAAGCGGAGGGGTGTGTATCGTAAGCTTTCATTTATTCAGTTGTGTAAACGTTCAGTATATCTCTCACCAAAGTTATCACACTCCATTTATAATACTTTAACACACTGCTTAACACAATGGATCGAAAGCATATGATGAGTGTGTGTGTGTGTGTGTGTGTGTAGGAAACAGGACCTGCAGAGGCGCAGGGAATACCGGGAAGAGATGAGAAACATTCAGGAAAGAGTGAAAAGCAGACCACTTTTACTGGAACAGGTAGCTCAGGTGAGCTATGGGCCTGTCTGTCTGTCTGTCGGTTCAGTTGATGAAGCTGAACAGGTACTGTCTTCTACAACACACAGGGACCAAAACAGCTGAAAAACCATCATGGACTTCCAAAGTCCCCTCACTGGAACGTGATTAAACATCATTAGGTGGATCCGGGACAGCCCATTAACTGGAAGCATTCTGTGAGGAACAGTGCAGGAACTGACAGTCACACCGGACAGCGGTGGTCTAGTGGTTAGGGAGTTGCCCCGGATCGGAAGCTTTTGGGTTCTATTCCCTCACCAGTAGGTTGCCCTGAGGTACGCTTGAGCAAGGTACCGTCCCCTTCACTGCTCCCTGGGCGTTTTCAATAGCTGCCCCCTGCTGCACGTGTGTGTATGGGTGAAACGACAAGGGTAGTCACTTAAATTTTTTTAAATTTTGTGACTGAAGAACAGAGCACACATTTACACCCACACACAGCGTGCAGCAGGGGGCAGCTATTGAAAGTGCCCGGGGAACAGTTATAGGGACGGTACTTTACTCATGGCTACCCCAGGGTAACCTGTCTAGGATTCGAACCCACAACCTAAACACTAGGCCACCGCTTCATTCATATTTGAAGAAACATGTATTTGAATTCTGCAGAGGTTGTCTCCTCCAGATTCACCACAATATGCAGTTACGTATCGTCTGTCTGGCTTTATACATTTCCTTCTATGTATCCAACTGTCCGTCTGTCTGCCAGTGCATCTTCCAGTTTGTCGGTCCATGACGATGATGATGATGATGTATGTCTGTTAATCCTGCAGATGAATGCTAAGCAGGCAGCAGAGAAGCGATACGCTGAAACTTTGCGTGGGTTTGGCATCAGTGAAGCCTTCATCAGTAGAAAAGCTCCCAAGAGCCAAAACCACACGCAGGACTCCAGACCATCCACTCCATCTGAAATATTCAGTCCTCCCACACACAGGTGAGCAGCTCTAATCATCTGAAATGAACAATGGCCTGCTCTTATAATAACACACTGTCTGTTAAAACTGACCCGTCGTCCTACACATAACAGGCCAATATAATGTACCATGCAGAAGTCCTGAGCCTCGCCTAATTTCTACATATATCGCTTCCAGGATTTCCTGTATTTCAAGTGAAAGTGACTATTCGCCACCGTGAAACACGGCGCACAGTGAATCACAATGAAATCCATCCTCTGCTTTTAACCCGTACTCGCGGGCAGCAGGGACCAGCTATTCATCGTACCCGGTGAGCAGTGATGGGGACGGTACCTTGCTCAAGGGTACCTCAGGGCAACCTACTGGTCTGAGATTGTTGGGGCTCAATATATTGTTGAGGAATCTCAGTGAATGACTTTATTGGTAGATTTATACAGAAGTCTTGAAATGTTCCTTTTTGTAATTTGATGCAAACGCAGATCTGGAAACACAGTTTGTCTAAATTACAGCATCAGCTTGCAGAAGTAATACAAAAAATACTATAATTTTCTTCAGTAAATGAATCTAATTTTCATATTGCACGAGAGCAGCAGTGATGACCCAGACCAGTAGGTTGCCCTGAGGTACCCATGAGCAAGGTACAGTTTCTATCACTGCTCCCCGGGCACTTTAAACAGCTGCCCCCTGTTGCAGCTCCAAATTATTTTCACTGCCTCATGAGTTTATCTGTTAAATTTTCTCGCAATGTTACTCCCCCAGAGGGCACCAAGGAGTCACCGATGACCTGGCAGATATGGCTGACGGTGAAGACTCTTTGCCCGGTGATTATCTTGCTGACTATGAAGATTACGAGCGAGACTTCGAGGGTCAGCTGATGGACGGTGAGGCCGAAAGAGAGGAAGACGACGAAGACAAAGTTGACAGCGAAAGTGACCCTGGCATGGAGGGGAGAGACGACTATCACTCTTATGAAGATGATCTAGATTTCGATTCTGCTGATGATGATCGGGACAACAGCGATAAGGGCAGCAACATCAGTCGCCATAGCAACAGCAGCAGAGAAAGTGATAAGGGAGGAAGATGCGTTAGTTCTTCTAGGGACAGAGAGAAAAAAGAAGATGGGAAATGTAGGCAAGATAGTCAGGCCTCCTCTCACAGCGAGGGAAAAGAAAGAAAGAGAGAAGATAGTGATGAGGAGGGATGAAACAGTGGTTTTAGTGCCTCTTTAGCGCCCCATGTAGGGGACTTTCCATATTTCATTTGGTAATAATATTTCATTTGACTTTCCTGAAGATTTAAAACCTCAGTGACGAATGGACTGCTTGTAGCTGTGTTGAGTTTGTTTAAGATGAGAATAAATCTGACTGCAAGGATGGAAATGGAAATCTTGCCATTTATTTATGCCTTTATATTATTAATGATAGATAGATAGAAAGACAAATAGATAGAATTAAACTTTATTGTCAGAGTGCAGGTACAGAGCCAATGAAATGCTTGCAGCATCTAATAAAGTGCAAAAAAGAAATGTGTTAATTACATGGAAGTACCACATAAATAATATATGTCATCAAAACATTACAAATATGTTACAGTCTGCACATATACATATTATAAAGTCCATTTGTAAAGAGTAGAAAATACTATAAATCTCATCTGGCTTTTGCTGGACTTCACATTCATTAGAATTAGGATAAATAGCCTTTTTGGTGCTTGTACACAACAGTGCGGCTGAATTTTCAATCAGCTTTTCGAAAATGTCCATCATTCTCATATAAAAAGGCAAACGATTAAACCTTTTCATGCAACAGACAGCAGAAGTTGGAGGACGCGGCTGTGGGCATGTCAGTAATTTTCCATCCCGGCTCAGTCCAGCCCACATGGCGCTGAAACGCATGGGTCTTGAAGGCAGCCCGTGCTTGGGCCAGGCGACAGGGCTGAAGTGTGAGTGACAGCGTCGCTGTCCAATGGGAGCCGGCGTGGTCAGCTCGACGCCGATGCGAGTGGCCAATGGCGTGGCGCGAGGGGCGTGTCCACGGTCCAAATTTTACGCGGCGCCACGGGCTGAAAACTAAACCGAGATGGAATATCCCAGTCTGAACCGGTTTCAACCGGTCTTGGGTTTGATGCACTAGATGAGAGAAGAGCTGGCTTACAGACTCTTTTTCCAGACTGCTGCTTTAAAACTACATTTGGGGGCCGTAGATGCAAACAATAAATTAAAATTTATTAGTTTTTTTTTGCGTTGTGATTATGAAACCGGGATATCGTGTAGCCATGGCTCCGTAAAAAAAACCGTTAGCGAGCTAGCCTAGAAACTCAAAACCCTACGTTAGTCAGCGATATAGCTAAGCTAACTTTGCTAAAGGGGGTCAAACACATCTCTGGACCCGGACTCGCATTCATTTCTTCTTTTTTTTTGTGTCTGTGCTTCGGTTTAGTACTAACCCGTAGTTAGTTAGCCATTTCCGTTGCTAGTCAGCAGCTACATAACGCAGATCAAGTTCATTGGCTAGCTGGCTAACGTTAGCACCTCGCTATCATGAGATAAACGGATCTTTGGGTCGTTTCGTTGGTTTGTTCTTCCGTCATACGGGCCTCGTGTCTTCGAAAAACAGATACTCCGCGGCACCGAGAGAAATAAAGTGGCTTTTCGACGAAAAGAGTGTCTTTTGAAAAAGCAGGTAAGTCTCTAAGTACTCCAGAGGTGTGTCGCTTTAAAACAAGTTAACGAACTGCTCGGGTTTCACTCACACGCTCGCTGTCCTGGGTCAGAACCGAGGTTTTGGTTCGGTCCAGGTCCGGGAAGCTCGGACCGTTAACAGCACACCAAACCCGAAGCCGAACAAATCAGTCCGAGGAGATTTTTTTTTTTTGCATGCGCGTTTTGACCGAGTGCGGCCACCGTATCTCAAGAGGAAAAAAAGCAGTCCATGAATTTTCCTGCTTTTTTGTTGAATAAAACAGATCGCTATTTTTTTTCTACTTTTATTTGATTTGAACTTTTTCTGTACTTTGAATTGTTGCTAAATTTCTGTAGTTACCTATGCAAACTTTTTTTTTTCCTAACTGCAAATGAGTGTAGTAAATGATGCAAGTGAAATTGTACAGATGTTATACATCTCAATTATTGTTGTTTAAGTTTAATATGTTAAATATTATTATTTAATCTTTTTCGACATTTTGATCGAGAATTTTCAATCATAGTTTTTCCTGTATGGCTCTGGGAAACAGTCCCAGTTAGTGCACACCTTTGCTGTAGATAAGATTTGATTTGACTCCCTTTGTTTATCTGAGTAAGCATGTAATATCTGCTCATGCAGGTAGAGAGGTCTTCTTCGATTCTGTGTCATGTTTAGTCGGTGAACATGATGTTTATTTATGATAGTATTCACTTGTCCCCTCTGACTTTACATCTTTTGGTATTTTAATGAATACAAAACCAAAAATCAGCCCAATATCACTTATAACTGAAGTTTTGTTTTTCTCTAGAGGGGTTTTTTATTTATTTTTCCCCCCAGCAGCTTTTATCACCTTCAATAGAGCACAAGTTTAGGCCGCCCTCCTCCCCTCTGCTAACTATCAATCACCTGTCAGCTTTGGAGGGAATGGCAGACTTCTAGAAATCCAGTTCTCCAGCCAAAAAGATATCTTTACTGTACACTAACTTTAAAAGCATTGCTCATATATTTGTGTTATAGTTCAGTTTGTTCACCAGTTCTTTTAAAGGCCCTACACGCGTTGTTTACAAAAGCTGCTGGCTTTTCAGCACCAAATAATACCCCAAACTCACGTGGTGAGGTTTGCAAGCTGCTTTATTGAGGGAGGGGGTTGTTCACAATTGTGAGTGTCAAACAGGCTTTCATTCTGTTTAGGAGTCTGTTTACAAACAGTTCATTGTGGTGGTGTGGTGTGGGTTAGTTCTCACTTTGGGTTAAAGCACTGTTTCTTGTCATGCCCCTTTCTGTAGCTCTATGCCAGCAGAAATGACAATGTTAGCGGACCACACAGCCCGGCAGCTGCTGGACTTCAGTCAGAAGCTTGATATCAACCTTCTCGACAATGTGGTCAACTCGATGTACTACGATGTTGGGTCCCAGGTAAGAGACAGCAATAACATGGGGTGCATAATGAGTGTGGTAAGCCGAGGCCCAAAAAATATAAAATAGTACAAATAAAAATGTGGTTCCAGTGAGGAGATCTTTAAGTCCTGTATCATTTCCTTCTGTCCGTGGACATTACAACAGTTTATGATGGTTGTAGGTTTTGAAAAGATGTAAAAATACGTTTTGTTCTTTTTTTGTTTTTGAAAAACACCTAAACAAATGTTTTCGTTGACAGGCCCCACTTTGAACAGCTGAAATTCAGATTTCATACTTTATTAACAATCACCTTTTCATTTTATATGTTAATACTCCCATGTGATCCACTAATTAATGTAAATTAAGTAATCAAAACTCAATTTTAGCCACGTTTTAATTTAATTGACACATGCGGATGTTAGTAATGTTTACTTTGTGATGTGAAGCAGTTTTGTGTCTTGTGAATGGTTTTTTCCTTTTTGGAAAACGAGACTCATCCGGTTTGGCTTCTCTCCTTGTGTTCCAGCAACGACTGGCACAGGAAGTCCTCACCAATTTGAAGGATCACCCTGATGCATGGACCAGGGTGGACACCATCTTGGAGTTCTCTCAGAACATGAAGACTAAAGTGTGTATATTGGCTTTTTTTGGTCCTATTTCATTTATGAAATGTAGAAATACACGTGTTTGTCTATAATCGTAACATTTAATTGAATGAAATATAACTTGTCCTAATAATCATGAACCATGTTGATCTGTTCACAGTACTACGCTCTTCAGATTCTGGAGTCTGTCATCAAAACACGCTGGAAAATTCTCCCAAGAAACCAATGTGAAGGTAAAACTCGAGTCATGCAACACACACACACACACACAGTTACTCAGCCTTTCTTACTCACTCTATTGTTCTGAGTATGTTTTCCTCTCTGTCCCCGTTGCTTCAAATACGTAATGAAAACAAATGTTAATATTCAAACTGTGGGTGTGATATGTAAAACATAATTTAGTGTAGTTTAAGGATGCTGAAACCTGCCCTCTAACAAAGGCGCATTTGCATTCGATTGGTTTGCAAGTGCGTAAGAAAAGGAGGAATATCATTCGAAATGCTGGCTGTTATTGTACCTCTTTGTCACGAAGACATTTGGGAAGCACTGGCATTTCAACACCTCTAGAAGAACAATTTAATGAATTGGTTCATCTTTAGTGCTTTACGTTTAAAATGCTATCTTTCAAATCGTCCACTATTTGTCCAACAATTACTTGTTTGATCTGGGTTTTAGGAATTAAAAAGTATGTTGTGGGGCTGATAATCAAGACATCCTCTGATCCTGCTGTTGTGGAGGTAAACTGTCCCTGCTTTGATCTAATATGCTTCAGAATATGTTTTTTTCATTTACTGTTTACACAGTTTTTTGTACAGTGACTTTAGTGTAATCAATTTTGATTATATTCCTCCAGAAAGAGGGAGTTTACCTTGCAAAACTGAACATGATCTTGGTCCAGGTGAGCAGTCTCTTAAAACATGCATTGGGTTAAGGGGGAAATAATTAATTTGATTCATTTGAAATTGTGGAACAGCGTTTGACCAGCAGCTTAATTTAAACTGCACTTGTCACAGTAGTACTTTAAAGGTTTTTGTGCTCTTTGTGTGTATCTGTAACGTTGAGTATCACATCTGAGTGTGTGTTTAATAGTTTTTGCTCTGATGTGTTTCAGATTCTGAAGCAGGAGTGGCCGAAGCATTGGCCCACGTTTATCAGCGACATTGTGGGAGCGAGTCGCACAAGCGAGAGCCTCTGTCAGAACAACATGATCATCCTGAAGCTGCTCAGTGAGGAGGTCTTCGATTTCTCAAGTGGTCAGATGACCCAGGTCAAGGCAAAGCACCTGAAGGACAGGTACTGTACACAAACTACTCTTCAAATGGCAGAATCTTTTATTCTGCTTAATACTTTATACCCAGGAGAAATGAATATTGTTGTCTTATTTAAATTGATTTAGTTTGTCTTGTAGAATTGTACTTTCCTGGCATGTAGTTATTCAACTGTGTTTGTATTGACTATTATTTATTTTTCTCCCCCATCCAGCATGTGCAATGAATTTTCCCAGATTTTCCAGCTTTGTCAGTTCGTTATGGTAGGTCAGAAACCTTCATGTTTTATGAATCGTGATGAATCATAATGCATATATTTTTTGATAGACCATTTCAAACATTGCCCTTTTCAGGAAAATTCCCAGAATGCTCCACTGGTCCATGCCACACTTGAGACCCTCCTTCGCTTCCTTAACTGGATTCCTCTGGGCTACATTTTTGAGACCAAACTCATCAGCACCCTGGTTTACAAGGTAGCGTACTTTACTGGTAACGTACAGAAAGACAAGGCGACGCATTGTGTTCTTTCTGCCGCAGCATTTCATAGCAGGAATGTCCTTCATTGTGCCAAGGACACGATAGTGGTTGCACCCTCTTACAAAGGCGCGTTTGCATTGGTATTGCTTGCAACTGCGTAAGACCAAGAGGAAGATCATGCAGAGTGCTGGCTTTTCTTTTATGGCCTTCTGCCACTTGCATTACGGTTAAGCAGACACTCCAACACAGACTCACTGTACAGGGCCTGCTTTAGAAGGATAAATTATCAAAGCAACAAAATGACAAAACTGTAAAATGCTATTTCCACCCACCACGAGCATCTAATGTGGTGCAAATTTCTGAAGGGCTCTGTTTTATATATTTTTTTAAAGGTCATTCTAGTCAAGCTAACATTAGATCATTAACGTATCGCAAGCTGCCCTCACATTTTGTAGCCTCATGTTTTACACGGTGTCTGAAGTTTATTTTTTAGTGTAGACATCCCAAGTGCTTTTGCGACATGTAATAAAACTTTGGACAGAGTGCAAGAGATTTGGAATCATGATACATTGCATTCTAGTGGTTCCAAGGTGTTCTGATGGTTCTAATTCTGTCATCTGGTTCTGGTGCTCAGTTTCTGAATGTTCCAATGTTCCGGAATGTGACTCTGAAGTGTCTGACGGAGATCGCAGGCGTCAGTGTCAATCAGTACGAGGAGCAGTTTGTCAACCTCTTCACTCTGACCATGATGCAGCTCAAGCAGGTAACGGGTTCTGAAAGTAGATGGAAACGTGTGTGTAAATTAGTCTTAACCTTTTTAATTTAGTCTAGTGTTCAGTGGACAAAGATTAGAAAAGAAAAAAGGAAATGTTCTAAATGTGTTTCTTTGAGGTAATACTTCTTATTTACACAACAGATGCTGCCTCTGAACACAAATATCCGTCTTGCGTATGCGAATGGGAAAGACGACGAGCAGAATTTTATTCAGAACCTCAGTCTCTTCCTTTGCACGTTCCTTAAAGAGCATGGACAGCTCATCGAGAAGAGGCTGAACCTGCGCGAGACTCTCCTGGAGGTACATACTGTTCTCATTCTGAAAGAGGGACAGAAACGAAGACGTACTCTTCGTTGAGTGCAAATACTGTGATAAAAAATGTGATATGTAGTCACACCTGCTGCATAACCTGCTTTTTACTGTAATAGTTTTTAAAAAACGTTTCTCGTTTTAGGCTCTTCACTACATGCTGCTGGTGTCTGAAGTGGAAGAGACAGAGATATTTAAGATCTGTTTGGAGTACTGGAATCACCTTGCAGCGGAGCTGTATAGAGAGAGCCCCTTTAGCACCTCCACCTCACCCCTGCTCTCTGGGAGCCAGCACTTCGACGTGCCCCCTAGGAGGCACCTGTACCTGCCTGTGCTTTCCAAGGTTGTGGTTTCATCATGCACAAGTGGTTACATTGATCCATAACTTGTCTGTGCAATTAAAAGTACACACCTCACATTCAAAGTAGGGAGTCATGTTTTTGTGGGGTCAAAACAAAAAATCTTTTTCAGGAGAATTATAAAATCACAAATGGCCTTTTAATAAACACGTTAGATTTTCTTTTCTTAATTACTGGCAAAGGAAAGTGTGCTAATGCTGGAAGATTAAACTTTTTCTTTTATCTTTGTGTCTTAATGGGGAACAGTCCACACTTCTGTTGCGATACAATTATTTTATTTGTAAATCGGGTGCATTTCCAAAAGGTCTGGTTGTGGTATGTGCTGGATGGTGTTAGTATGAGTGAGTCTAAGTGTGGTAATATTATTGCCTTATTTCTTGTGTTTTAGGTGCGTTTGCTAATGGTGAGTCGCATGGCGAAGCCAGAGGAGGTGCTGGTTGTAGAGAACGATCAAGGGGAGGTGGTGCGAGAGTTCATGAAGGATACTGACTCCATCAACCTCTACAAGAACATGAGAGAGACTCTGGGTTGGTATCACATCACCTCCATTATATCATAGGAGGACTTTAACATATACTTTAAGATATTAACATCACTAGATGTCGGGGTGATGCTTGAAAGTTTGTGAGCTATTTGGAGGTTCAGTATTTCAGCCTAAATACGATGTAAAGTCCTAAGAAGAGCATGGAGAAATCTATATGAAGTGAAATACTTGTTTATTTAAGGTAATGTTCCTGCATATCTCTGAATTGCAAAAAGTATGTGAACCTCTGGAATTAGCAGTTAAAATAAAGGTGAAATTAAGAGTTGGGTACTTTCAATCGGGGACGACAATCAGGTGTTAGTGGGTTTCTTGATTTCTTTAAAAAAAAAAAAAAAAGGAATAGGTCTTATTTCTATGATGTGTCTGTGGAAGAGTACCATGGTATGAAAAAAAGACTGAAAAGTGTTAATGCTTGTAAAGCAAAATATTCACTTGCCACTGCAATTTTTAAAAAAATATTTGCATATATTTATGCAGAAATACAGATTTATTTTTAGCACCACTAAAAACGTTTTTGGTTTCCGTTTATTAAATTTTTTTGAATGTAACTTTTGGATCCCTTTTTGTTTCTTAATGCTCAAAACATTAATCAGGCAGATTATTTTTATTTGCAAGGCCGGTACTTGCACATGGACTGTATATAAATGCTGTTACTACACCTATACTAAAATATGTATAATTATACAAAATAATGAGTCATTTTCTCTTGCCTTCAGCGTATCGCTATGAACACGTTAGTAAAAGACTTGGAATGTGAATGTAACATTCACTCTTTCCCCCGATTGTTTTCGGTAGTATACTTGACCCATCTGGATTATGCGGATACGGAGCGGATCATGACTGAAAAGCTCCATAACCAAGTGAACGGTTCAGAATGGTCCTGGAGAAACCTCAACACACTGTGCTGGGCCATTGGCTCCATCAGCGGAGCCATGCATGAGGAGGATGAGAAGAGATTCCTTGTTACTGTTATTAAGGTATGCACTCGGAGCCAGAGGGTCGCCATTACTTTTGTGCTTCATGTTGTATAAAGGTTACTGGTCTAGATCCGTATGTTTGGTGTGGAGATTTGTTTTTCCTGAGTGTTTTTGTGTGTATGTGTGAACTCCAGGACCTGCTGGGACTGTGTGAGCAGAAGAGAGGGAAAGATAACAAGGCCATCATTGCCTCCAACATCATGTACATTGTGGGCCAGTACCCACGATTCCTTCGTGCCCACTGGAAGTTTCTGAAAACTGTTGTCAACAAGCTCTTCGAGTTCATGCATGGTGAGTTAGCACAATAAAGCTTCACAAAGTGTTTATTTTGCACAAATAGCAAAAAGGACTAGCTTTTGCGTTTCAAGCCTTCAGAATATGTTTTCCATATGGTTGGTGTTTGGGGTCCGATGTTTATTTTCATGTGTAATTCTGCGTTATTTGTGCTGATAGGAAATATTCACACAGTTATCAGAAGCAGCAAAGAACCTGTAGTTACCAGGATTTGACAAAACGATAATGAGACTTTTGATTCTTTCTCTCAGAAACCCACGATGGGGTCCAAGACATGGCGTGTGACACGTTCATCAAGATCGCCCAGAAATGCAGGAGGCATTTTGTGCAGGTGCAGGTTGGGGAGGTGATGCCCTTCATCGACGAAATCCTCAACAACATCAACACTATCATCTGTGATCTGCAACCACAGCAGGTCGGCATCTTTACCGATCCTTCACATGTCTGTTCCTGCTTAATTTAAAAGTAACTGTTTAGCACTAAGGTTTTTTTTTCTTCACCAAGATGAAAAAAAAAAATCAAATGGTTATAGGTTTAGATTTCTTCACATGACGCTCACTAAGTGCACAAACTCTTCTGTCACTGGTCAGGTGCACACGTTCTATGAGGCAGTGGGTTACATGATCGGTGCTCAGACTGACCAAGCAGTTCAGGAGCACCTGATAGAAAAGTACATGCTGCTACCCAACCAGGTTTGGGACAGCATCATTCAGCAGGCCACCAAGGTGAGTACTGCAAGATGCTGCTTTTTATAAGCCTGGTTTTCAGAATGTTTACTCTTGAGTGGTTGTAAGACACGATGTTTGCATTTTTATGAGCCAATTAATGCTGTGTTTGGTGACAGTTCTTAGGTTATATTACTTTGATTTTAAGGCTTAGAAAATAGCAAATAAAAATTTGATAGTTCTATATAATAATTGGATATCGTGTCATAATAATATTATATAAATTATCATTTAAGTATGTAAAATAATACTTTTTTTTTTTTTTAATGTTAAAACTATTACGTGAAGGGAATATACTTGCCATTCTACATTGAGATTACTTTTTTTTTTTTTCTTAAGCCATCTCTTTTAGAAAGCATTTTAATAATGTGTATTTCCATACTAGTTGCATACTCTGTACCATTTTGATGTCTCTTTTTTTCCATTCCATGATTAAACATTAAGGCTTCTCTGTGTATGATTTTATTAAGGATACTGTAGTGTAATCTTAAATCGGTGATAAGATTTTGCTCATGTCTGTCAGAATGTGGATATCCTGAAGGACCCAGAAACAGTGCGCCAGCTTGGTAGCATCCTAAAGACCAACGTGAGGGCGTGTAAGGCCGTAGGTCACCCGTTTGTGGTGCAGTTAGGACGCATCTACCTGGACATGCTAAACGTCTACAAGTGCCTGAGTGAGAACATCTCCTCTGCCATCCAAACCAACGGTAAGAAACCGTTAAAAACCTTTCACAGCACACAATCTGAGTCACGTATTAATGTTAAGCGCTTCATTTTTCATAACCTGGTTTTGCAACTGCACTCCAGCTGTCCTCATTTTTGTTCAATCTGTTTTGTTTTTGTGGGAAACCGTGTTGATATTTTTTTTTTTAAATATATATCTGTAGGTGAGATGGTAACAAAGCAGCCTCTGATCAGGAGCATGCGTACCGTGAAGAGAGAAACTCTGAAGCTCATTTCGGGCTGGGTCAGCCGTTCCAATGATCCTCAAATGGTATGAATTGAATAAACTCTTCCACCAGACAGCTATTGATTGTCTAGAATGTCTTTTTTTTTTTTTTTTTTTTTTTTTTTTCTCCTGTCTCTAAGCATCAATTTTCGCTTCCTAGATTTTACTGAAAAAGCATCAACTGCCCTGTTTTTTTATCTTTCCTTTCTTCTTTTCAAACTACATTGGCTAAATCAAATACACACCTAAATTCCAGTTTTGCTTTGACTCTTGCTTTCAGGTTGGTGAAAACTTTGTACCTCCTCTCCTGGAGGCTGTCCTGATTGACTATCAACGGAACGTTCCTGCTGCTCGAGAACCAGAAGTGCTCAGCACTATGGCAACTATTGTTAATAAACTGGGGGCCCACATCACAGGAGAAATCCCCCAGATTTTCGATGCTGTCTTTGAGTGCACTCTCAACATGATCAACAAGGTTATTAATTGTTCTGTTCTGTCTCGTGCTTCAAGAGATTTATCGGCCCTGAAACAAAAGTGGCATAAACGCAATTACGTTGTGACCTTTTACATACTTCCATTAATCGACCGTGAATGGTAAATGAATCTGGTAAAGAAATCCTTTTAACTGAGACGAACGTTGACCCGCCTTGAAAACGCTAACATGGGTTCTTGTACCAGAACATGAAGTTAATACTCATTAAATGCAGCAGTAATAAAGTTAATAAATGAATAATAAATGTTGTTGCTTTATTCTATTTAGGACTTCGAGGAGTTCCCAGAACACAGGACACACTTTTTCTACCTGCTGCAGGCAGTGAACTCGCAGTGTTTCCCAGCTTTTCTGTCCATTCCTCCAGCTCAGTTCAAGCTGGTGCTGGACTCCATCATCTGGGCCTTTAAGCACACCATGAGGAACGTGGCTGATACTGGTAAGATTCTTTCTTTTATCTGTGCATTCGAACAGGCTTCTCGTCGACTTTTCTAAGTTGATACAAATGCGCTCTCTCCCGTCTCTCCAGGTCTACAGATACTGTACACTCTGCTGCAAAATGTGGCTCAGGAGGAGGCGGCAGCTCAGAGCTTCTACCAGACGTACTTCTGTGACATACTCCAACATATCTTCTCTGTTGTGACTGATACGTCTCACACAGCTGGTCAGTTGATGGACAGAGACTTGCGTTCAAAACTGACATCGCTTCCCTGCACGTCTGCCATATCTGAAACAGTTTTTTAAATTCATTTTCAGAAGTATTTTTACAGTTGTATCTATCTTCCCTTTTGTAATAGGCTTGACGATGCACGCCTCCATCCTGGCATACTTGTTTAACCTGGTTGAGGAGGGAAAAATCAGCATAGCCCTGAACACCAATTCCCCAGCCAACAATCAGGCCTATGTGCAGGAATATGTGGCGAACCTGCTGAAAACAGCCTTCCCACACCTACAAGAGTAAGACTCAACACTTCAAGTGTTTGCTTTTGGGTTTTGTGAAGAAATTGTCCACAAATATCTAACGTCGTTGTGTTGGATGCAGTAACACTCATGCTACCCGGTGGAGGCTTACGTTTAATTTTCTTACATACATGAGTATTTATACTTTCGTGAAATTGCTTTGGACCAGTATATTTAAAGTTCCAGATAATTGAGTTTATAGTGTAATTATTAATTGATGTAATTTAACAGTGTTTGATTTATTTTTTTTTACTTTATAGTGCCCAAGTGAAGGTGTTTGTAACAGGCCTGTTCAGCTTGAATCAGGACATACCTGCTTTCAAGGAGCACCTTCGGGACTTCCTTGTGCAGATTAAGGTATGAACCCCCCTCAGGCTCCACCCTCTGATTAGACGCATCCATCACTGAAGACAAACGGTTCATTTTAGACACTTTCTTACACCAGTGTTCGGATGGTTGATATGATTTGTGTCTAGACAAGCCAGCCCTTAATGGCTAACGTGAGCCAAGAAGAGATCAAGCACGCGTCCAAATCTGGAGAAAAATGTTAACATTTAATTCACAACTAGAACAGGGGAGCGAGAAAATGTTCAGAAATGCACACTAGAGTAGAAATCTTTTTGAAGTAAAAACATTTTCTGGATTTTGCACTGACACAGAATCTTAAAAATGCCATTTCTGTGACGTCCCGATATTTATTTTGTGTGCCGTGTGTTTACGCAGGAGTTTGCGGGCGAAGACACTAGTGACCTGTTTCTAGAGGAGCGCGAGGCGTCGCTGCGTCAGGCCCAGGAGGAGAAACACAAACTCCAAATGTCGGTGCCAGGAATACTCAACCCGCACGAACTCCCCGAGGAAATGTGCGACTGAGCTTTCGCACACATGTACAGTTTTCAGTTTTGTTTTTGTTTTTTTTTGTTTGTTTGTTTTTTCCTTTTTCATACAGGAAAGAATGGAGTGGCAAGCTCAAGAAGCTATGCGTGCGTGTGTGTGGTGTGTGTGTGTGTGTGTGTGTGTGTGTGTGTGTGTGTGTGTGTGTGTGTGTGTACAGAGAGGTAGCCGTAGGCCGAAGATGGAAGAGGAGTGGTGTAAATTTTGACCAAATTAATGCCAATGTGTAAACAAAACCGTCTGTAAACTTTTTCCAACACATCCGCCACGCATTTAGTCCCTGCACATTTTTATGTGAACGTTTGATCATTTTCTGTGACGCGTACCGGACGGGGGTGGGGGGGGGGGGTGATCAATCCCATCTTAATCAATACACACATGCTGTTTGGCTCGGTTATCTTTTATTCTTTTTTTGTTTTTTTTTTTTTTCTTTTCCCCCCACAGACAAAAAAAAGTATGAACTGAATGAGTTTTTTGCGCTTCACCATTGCTCTCTATCCCATCTGTTTAATCACTATAAAAACATTTAAACAATCCAATAAAGAGGAGTTAAAGGAAGTGCCCCAGAGAGAGAGCGAGAAACTGGAAACGTGTCATTTTGCTGTGAACTTTTCTTTTTTGTTTGTTTTTTTTTAACCACAGCAAGAGAGTGTGCTGAATGTGGATCTGTGCTGAAAGATGCTGCTCTTTCTCCCCCCCTCCCCCCTCTCTTCTTTGAACACCATTTTGTTCAAGACCTTTTTTTAAGCAGTATGTTTTGGGCGAGGGGCGACTCTCAGCCCGGTTTGTTTGGAAGGAGTGGGTTCTGGACAGGTGTTGCCAATGGTGATGAAGGGTTTGTTCATATCGTCCTGTTTATAACGCTGTCTTAGTACTATGGGAACATAAAGTTGGATATTTTTACAAAAAAAAAACCCACTTTGTGTCTTTCTTGATTCTGGTCCGTACAGTATGTATTCCTACAGACGACTTCTATTATTTATTATGATTTTTTAAAAATAAACCGTGTAATAATGAAACAGCCTGACTCTCCAATAACTGGTGTTGTGGATTAAAGATGGAACGTTTGTCGACGTGCCAAATTAAAATGCCGTTGATGCAAAGTTGTAGATGGTCACTGGTGCGGTATCGTGACTGATCCCGTTATAAATCGGTTTTCCTGTTCCGCTGCGGTCCTGAGTCCAAAACCGGGACCTCCTTGAACTCTGCTTCTGCTTTTCTGTGGACGATCTGTTTCTACCTTAGTTCACAAATTTATTCCATTTCAGTTTGTAGAGCAAAAAACACTGTCCAACAATAACTCCTGTTTTTTGTGCCAACCTGATGGTTATTTGTACAGTGGTCCATCTGTCTCCATGTCTTCCTGTCCTGCTCATGTCCTCTCACCCAACACTGAAACTTCCTCTTTGTCCTTCCTCTTCTCTTGTCTAAGCTCCATCCTCAACATCATTCTCCTGCTGTAATCCTGTCCTCTGAACATGTCCAGACCAATACGGTCCACCTGCATGTCCTCATGCCACATTAATAAACCTCTGTCCTTCCTCTTGTCCGCCACTTCTGTCCTCAACATCCTTCTCCTGATATACTTCTCTCCTCTGGACATGTCCAGACCAACAGTCCACCTGCATGTCTCCTCACAACCTCCATTTGAACCCACGACCTTCCTCCCAAATACTGGACCACCGCTGCCTGAAGAGGGTTCACCTGATTCTGCAGTGGTCACCGTGTCGTTCATCCTCGGGTCCTTCACTAGAAGCGTCCTGCAGCCGAAAGCTTAACGGTTGAATACGGTTTCAGGTCAGCGTTGTAGTCCACCCTTTTAAAGCAGCTTCTCTTCTTCAGAGCCTTGGCTTCTCTGTAGAAATCTGGGGATGATATTTTTTCCTCCATTACTCACACTGAAGTTTGCTTCAAATAAACAATCATCAGTCCAGAAAACCTGTCCATGTCCACGTCCAGTTTGAGGAGTTCTGGATGATGCTCAGAAATCTCTCCTTGAGGTGCTCAAGAGAGAACAGTGTGGAAGGCAGCTGAGGTGCGTTAGTGTAGCAGCTTGTGTGTGGATGTTTATCTCCAGAGGGTCTGTCTGTTAAATACGTTTTTTCTTCTGAAGCTGCAAAATAAATCTGTATTTTGCATCTGTATCAGTGCACCTGTAATGAAACCAGGGTGCGTATCTGCATATCATAACTATATAATGTGTGTGTGTGTGTGAGAGTTATGGCCATTCATGTCATCCACCTGAGGAACATCCACCTGTTCTGTATGATCAGGAGCTGGGGAGATGATGAGGATGATGATGATGATTCTAAATTCTAATCCAACCTCTTTCTTAAAAGCATCTGTCACTTCTACTGCAGATCTCACCACTGTCACGCTGCCCTCATACTATCCAGAACTACTCTCACATACTTCGCTGCGACACCAGACTTCCTCATACAAAACCACTACTCCTCTCTAGGCGCCCTGTCATCTGCTTTCTCCAAGTCCACAGTGTAACTCCTTCTGACCTCCTCTGTACTTCAACACCCTCAGAGCAAACATTGCATCTGTAGTCCATTGCTTCTTAAACTGCTTCCACGACTCTTTCCCAGAACTTCATGGTGTGGCTGATCAACTTCATCTTTCTTTAGTTACTACAGCTCTGTGCATCACCCTTGTTCCTGAAAATCGGTAGGAGCACATTTCGTCTCCACTCCTCAGGCTCCTCTCACGTTCCAAGATTGTGTTAAACAATCTGGTCAGAAACTCCACTGCCATCTTTAATAAACACCTCAACAGCCTTTCCATTCTTCATCCTCTGCACTTACTGGTTCACTCTCCTCACATCATCCAATCTTCTCACTTTCTCTTCATTCATCAACTGTTCAACATACACCTTCCATCTGCTCAACACTCTCTGTTCACCTGTGAGTATGTTTCCATTTCTATCTTTAATCGCCTTGACCTGCTGCACATCTTTCCCAGATCTGTCTCTCTGTCTAGCCAATCGGTAAAGGTCCTTTTCTCCCTCTTTACTGTCCAACCTCTCATACAATTCACCAAACACCTTATCTTTGGCCTTCACCACTGCTTTCTTCGCCCTGCGCTTCATCTCCTTGTACTCCTGTCTACTTTCTTCATCTGTCTGACTGTCCCACTCCTTCTTTGCCTGCCTCTTCTTCTGTACACATTCCTGGACTTGTGGGTTCCACCACCAGGTTTCCTCATCCTCCTCCTTCCTTCCAGATGTCACACATCGTATCTTTCTAATTGTTTGCTTCACCACTTCTACAGCAGTCTCCCAGCAATCCGGTAGCTCTTCAACTCCTCCCAGTATCAGTGTTAACTCCTGCCTGAATTCCACCTTGCAGTCCTCCTTCAGCTTCCACCACTTGATCCTCGACTCTGTCCTCACTTTCCTCCTCTTCTTGACCTCCAAGGTCATCCTACAGACCACCATCCTATGCTGTTTAGCTACACTCTCCCCTGTCACTACTTTGTGTCTCCAATCTCTTTCAGACTGACCCTCCTGCAAAGAATATAATCCACCTGTGAGCATCTTCCTCCACTCTAATACCTCACCCTGTGCTCCTCCCTCTTCTTAAAATAAGTATTAACTACAGCCATTTCCATCCTTTTTGCAAAATCTACAACCATCTGACCTTCAGCATTCCTCTCCTTGACACCATGCCTACCATCACCTCCTCATCACCTCTGTTCCCTTCACCAACATGACCATTAAAATCTGCACCAATCATCACTCTCTCTCCCTTGGGTACACTCTCTATCACTTCATCTAACTCACTCCAGAATTCTTCTTTCTCTTCCATCTCACAACCAACTTGAAGAGCATAAGCACAAACTAATATTCATTCATTATCACACCTTCAACTTCCAGCTTCAAACTCATCACCCTCCCTGACACCCTCTTCACTTCCAAAACACTCTCCACATACTCTTCCTTCAGGATAACACCTACTCCATTCCTCCTTCTATCCACACCATGGTAGAACAGTTTAAACCCCCCTCCAATACACCTGGCCTTACTACCCTTCCATCTAGTCTCTCTCACACAGAATATAAACCTTCCTTCTCTCCATCATATCAGCTCATTCTCTACCTTTACCAGTCATGCTGCCAACATTCAAAGTCCCTACTCTCACTTCCACTCTCCTCTCCTTCTTTCTCTCCTTCTCCATCTGGACATGAAGAAGAAAAAGAGGATAGAGATGTTGATAGATTATTTATTATAATATCAACAACAACAACAAGAAAAATAAGCTGATACTGTTGACAATAATAATATGCAGATGTTAACAACAACAACAACAATTATAAAAATTATTATTATTATTAGGAAGAAGATACATTTGATGATGGTGATTATACAGAAAAGGAAGGTGAAGAAGATAAAGATGACTGATTAATAATAATAATAATAATAATAATAATAATAATATGCTGATGCTGTTGACTTTAATAATAATAATTTTTTTTTAAATTAAGAATAAGGATATCAATTTGATGGTGATTATAAAGAAGAGGAAGGTGATGAAGATAAAAATAAAATAAAATAAAATAAAATAATAATAATATGCTGCTAATGATGACAGTGGTGTTGTTGATGGAGGTGATGATGATGATGATGATGATGATGAGTGTGAGTGTGAGTGTGAGCGACCGTTTAGCCGACAGTAGCCGAAGTGGCGGAGGGAGACGCGGCGGAAAGAGCCGAAGCTGAGCCGAGTGTCGCCCCCCGTTTCCAGCATGGCCGTTTTATCCGCTCCGTTCGGCTCGACCCTCCACCGAGGCAGCTCGTCCCGGCCGTGTGTGTGAGAGCTCGGGCTTCGGGGGGAACCTCCTGCGAGTCTTCTCCACCGAGCCCCGCTGTGAGTGCGGGTCTGAAGGAGCGTTTAATCACGCTGCTCGGCTCGGGGCCTTTCTCCTCTCAGCCTCTTTATCCCTCAAAAAGAAACAACAACAGCAGCAGCAGCAGCGGCGGCGTCTCCGGACCCCACACTTCCCAATGGTCTGATCACACTTTTCGCCTTTTCTTCGTCCCTTCATGAACGATGTGCGAAAACTGCGCCGAGCTGGTGGAGGTGCTCAATGAAAGTAAGTACAGTTTGACGCTCTTCTCTGAGATTTTTCGGGGACGACTTGTCTCCTCGCCTCGCCCGGCTCTGCCCGGGCAGGTCGCTGGCGTTTAGCCGGGACCGGAGTCCGAGTTGGGGATTATTTCTGCACTTTTCTCGCCTCCCCTCGTCGTGTTTTAAGGCCTCGGGCTAAAAGCCGTGTAGCATCTCGACGCTTTTGAGCCTCCGCGCTGAATGTCACCTCGCTGATGGAGGTTGTTCTCCCCAGTCTGGCCGTCCAGCCCGGTCACACGACCTCTGAGCGTCCCCACTCTCGGAATAAACCCCCAATCTTTTAAAGGGGGCCATTTTTGCTCCCCTTTTCTCCCCTGTTGGTGGTGAAGCAGAAACTTGTGTCTGTCCATCAGGGCCACATTGTGTCCCAAGTTGGCGCTTGAGTTTCGTTTTAAGACCCTGCTTGGATTATTTTATAGCCATGTGTATATTCTAACCTCCCTCCTTCCTCTGGTTTCACCTTTTAATGCCAAATCCTGACGCTGTTTTAGTGTTTTCTACCTCTCGTGGCTCGAAGCCTGTTTACCTCGTAGCATTAGCGTTAGCATTAGCATGGGCATTTGTTTATTTTTTGACGTTGTCATCGCTTATATCGCGTTTAAAACGCCCATTGCAGCTCCGTCGACTTTTATATCGTTACCGAGGCTTTCGAGACACACTGCTCGATGGTAAAAACGTAGTTTTATAGGCGGTGGACGACAGAATGACAGCTAGCATCTTTGCTAACTAGCATGCTAGCTTGTGTTGGATTGCTAGCAAGGGAGTTGAACATTTTCTCCTCGTCTGCGGATAAAGGGGCTGGTGTGAGTAAGAGGGCTTTACCAGTATGGCTATACTGGAGTCGTGGGGGTTTTTGACGTCGTTGTGTTAAAAACGGAGGGGTTGAGCTGTGCTAGCCTGCCTGTTTTGCACACTCGACTTGGGCTTTGTGGTGAGAAATGCAGGAGCCCGGGTTGATCAGAGAGGTCAGCTTCATCAAATCGCACTTTTCCAGCCTTTTCCGTCTCCCCTGCTTCTGGTTCTGGATCAGAAGTGTCCCTGGTGAGCCAGCAGGCTACCATGTGTTGTGGCTCATTAGTGGACGAAGCTACAAAGGGAGCTTCACAATGAGGACTTCAGCAGGCCTCGCAGGCTGCCTGCCCAGTTGGAGGCTTTCTGGAGCTTGTAGACCCCCTGAGTCGTGTCATCCAGACCAGGCGCGACGGTGACAGCTTTTCTGATGGGTTTGGTCTTCACACAGGTGATCAGAGTCACATTTATTGGCCAAAACTCTCAGTTTGCCTCTGGCCCGCCTGGTAGTCAGTGCACGGCCATGTGCTGAGAAAGGGCTGCACGATACGAACAAGGTATCATCATTGCGGTTTTGCTGCTTCACGTTGTGACCGTGCAGCGTATCCAAGCGTCAAAGGCTCTAAATCATCACTGAAAATAAGTGACATTGTTCAAGTTTCCATCGTCCGTCCACGGGGTTCATATTTGGATATTAATCTGCAAAACGGGCCGTTTTCCAGCCGTAATTGTGGCATATTTATGCATATTGCCGGTTTCTGCGTGCACACTCACAATATTCGTTTTTAGAAGATAAAAATATAAATTCAGCCTACACCAGCCTCTCCCATTCATGCTGAAGTTCTACTATGCTGTGCTGAATGGCCAATCAGAAGAGATCTTTTCCATATTATAAGGCACTCACCTGGAGCTGTGATTGGTCTGTGTGTTTAAAAGAGTGCAGTATTGCAACAAGGATTACGGACAGTATAAAAAGTGAAAGTGACCATTTCTGCATTTTACCTACACACACACTGTGAAGCAGGGGGCAGCTATTGAAAGTGCCCGGGGAGTCGTGATGGGGACGGTACCTTGCTCAAGGGTACCTCAGGGCAACTTACTGGTCTGGGATTCAAACGTATGACCTTCTGATCCTGGGTCCTATTCCCTAACCACTAAGCCTTACCATGCAGGCCTATGGTGCATGTTTTATTTAGAGGCCATCCAGGATCTACACATGCTTGAGGTGTACCTGGTAGTGATGTGCCTCTGGGCCAGGCAAGTTTGTTAAAAATGCCTTGGAAATGGAAAGGAAACAGTTTAAATATACAGTATTCATCAGATCCGTATGTTGTTCAGTGACTGGGAGAGTCTCTCTGGAGCTGCTTGAGGTTAAGGGTTTGCTCAGGAGCTCAGATGATGTTAGATAGAACCAGGCTTGAACCCCCAACCTCTTGGTCCATCTTATCCCGAGGCTACTGCCACCCCAGTTCTAACCGGGCTCTCTTCTACACCTAGGATTTCATTTGTAGCACATTTTTGTTCACAATTTGAGGCCGTCTAACGAAATAACAACTCTGTTATCCCAATTTTTGGATGTGGGTGTACGTCCGCTGCTCCTGTCCTGTTGGGCTGATCTTCAGCATGGTTTGGGAATGTTCCTGCTCAAACTCGCATTTCAGTTCATTTGTTAATTTTCAGGTTTAGGCTTTGTTTGAAGAGGGGGACTATGAGACCGTGCTGGACATCGTCCCTCCCGAGAGGCAGGGTTTCTTCATCTAGAGCACTGCCTCATAGCCATAAATGGCCTGGTTCCACCACCAACACCACCAACTTTACAGCAAATGATGGTAAATGAGAGAACTTGGAGATTATAGAGGGGTGAAATCAGAAACATGGTGCTATATTTCCATGATGCATGAATATGCTGTCTTTCCAGGTGTTGAACGCTAAAACGTGGGACTTTATAGGATATTTTGGATTGTGACGAGTGTGTCACACACTGATTTTCTTGGGAGGTCCTGTTCAGAATCCAGTTTAGCAGCTGGCTTTTTCGGACAGGGGCACGGAACCAACAAATTCATTCAAGGGTGCTTGAGCATGGAAATCACTTGCAGCTCATCCGGGAATCGATCTCTGGACGAGAGCGTTAGATTATTATTTTTTCCTCGGAAAAAGCACAGCGTTCGTTTCGGGCATCGTCCGAACTGATGTCCTGAAAATGAAAGCATGTTCTTGCTTTTTTGGACACCTTTACTGTGTTGCTGGATGGTAGATTAAACAGAACGTATCTAATTCTGTCCTGAAATGGCACAAATGTTTGATCCTGTAGGGCAGAACAGGATCCGAGGTGATCATCTCGTGAAAAAACGGCTCATTTTACAGTTTCGTTCATCAGCTGGTAACCCTCATGAGGTGAAGGATGTTGGACTCTTGCTGTGTTGTTCTGAGCCACTTTTAAAAACTTAAACGTGTGGAATAGTGTCTTGTAACTTTTGTCAGCGCAACTCAAATGTTTCAGCTTATTTTTTCATTTTAACCAGTTATAAAAAGTGAAACCATTTACCACAGGCCACTTTTGTGGTCCTAAAAACAGACCACGTTTGGTCAAATTTAGCTCGCTCTTCTGTAGCCGTAAGTAGGTTGTACTGACAGGACAGGAAATGGATTTTAAACGTAGAACGTTTGTTCTGCTTTCATAACCTTCATACTGACAGTTACTGAGCCGGAGCCCGGGAAGCAGTGCTGGGACGGTGCTTTGCTCGAGACTGTTGTAGGGAGCCTCACCAGTAGGCCTGTGCGGGGAACGTTATCGGTGCAAATATTTCATAATTTTGCATTATTAAATAATTACATTTTTAAAAAATGTAATGTTTATACATTCAGATCTATAATAACATTGACCGATAGTCACAATCACATTCCCTATGTGGTCCTCCACACCCCCCGCCCCCTCCCCACACTGTGCTGAGTGGCAGCCCCATGTGTGCATGTGCAGATTAACCTCTGACCTTGAAATCTCTTGTATATGTGCATTGGTCTTCGCTGTTCCCCACTGATAACATCAAACAGTGCAGCAGACTGTGTGTGTGTGTGTGTGTGTGTGTGTGTGTGTGTGTGTGTGTGTGTGTGTGGGGAACACGTGTCCTGACAGACACACACGTCCCGCTGGTTATACCAACCCTCAGTGTGGTTTAGCCACAAATTCACCCCCGGCGCATCGGTGATCACCTCGGCAGCCTCGTCTACAACGCTGTTGAACACCATGGACGCTCGAACTTGGTGAACCAACGAGTCCGGTCGGAATGATTTAATAATTGGAAAATAAAAGTCATCACCAATTTAAAGTAATGCAGTTTATTACATTGTCTGCCATATTAATTTGCATAAACAAGCCTCAGAAAATTGGTGCTACGAAATGACGCACTGTATCATATCAACGCACACTGAACACTTACTGCAGCGCAACGCATGAAACTCGTCCGTGCTGTGTAAGTCTGACTGCTGACGCTTTGCTCTGGAGTCTAAAGGGAGTTCAGACTCTGGAGTTAGGACGTTAAAGTTCTTCCACCTTGGCCTGCTTCATTTCTTAACTTCAGCAAGCGACGGTCTAGTGGTTACGGACTCGGCCCCAGGATCGCGGTCGAACCCCCGACCCCTAGGTTGCTCTGAGGTTTCCTTGAGCAAGGTACCGTCCCCATCACTACTTCCCAGGTGTCAGCTGCTGCACGTTGTGTGTGGGGATAAATGCTGAAGAAGCTTTTGCTCATGTTTCACTGTGTGCTGTGTTTCACAATGGCAATTAGTCGCTTTCCCTTCATTTTCACTTTTTCATATTGCCGTACATGAGTTGGGAAAACCCGATGATCGTCCTGACTCTCGTTGTCGGGAACCCGGGGAGTTTCACGACAACTGAGGGTTCGTTTCGGTATCTCCCTCTGAATCCTCTTCTGAATCTGGATGTTTTTTTGACACAGATACAGTCTGTATCACAGCTCGTTACCCTCAACTTTCCAGAACTCTTGAGTTCATACGGTCAGCCTCCGATCCCTCCGAGAGGCGCTCGCTCACTTACATCAAAAAAACTGCTCTGATGCTCTCGCTAATGCGCAGCTTGTTCAGAGACACGGATTTACGCCGAAAGTAGTCGATCGGAAAAGCCGCTTGGTGAAGGAGCTCACGAGGAATGCCGCAGATAAGTGCTTTCTGCGTGCCGAAATAATCAGGTAGAGCCGTTGACTGATCTGTTTTAGACTTGCCCAGCGTTCATGCTTCGGTCAAGTGAAAGTGACTATTCCTGTCGTTGTGTAACACGGCACGGCACACAGTGAACCACAACGAAATCCAGCCTCTCCTTTTCACCTACACGCAGCGGGCAGCTATTTAAGGTCCCGGGGGGCAGTGATGAGGACGGTACCTTGCTCAGGGGTACCTCAGTGTAACTACTGGTCTGGGATTCAAACCCACGACCTCCCAATCACGGGGCCTCGTCCCTGGCCTTTTTAGATGACCCTCGGGTAACCTCTTCCAAGATGCTTTTATTTACCGCACTTCTTTTATGTTTTAGATTTTTATGCCAATTTATTAACTTTGTATTTTTAGTATTCTCAGTTCTTTTGCTCATTTTATTGTTTATAAATGAACGGCAGTTTCTGCCGCTGTCTTTAGCTATATTCATTTACTTTTGTCAATTCTTCCAAATATGTGTGGTAGAGCTCGGCGATCTGATTCGTTACCTTTTATAAATTGACTGGCGCTCGTTTCTGAGTCGTGATCTCGTCAGGAGTTACAGCACGAACAGCTCCAGTCCCGGGTTTAGTGTGGAGGGAGAGATGGGGTGAAACATTGTGTTCATTTAGTGGCACAGCTTGTTCCTTCTGGCCCATTTCAACTCCGATTTTACACACGTCGCATTTCTCGACGCATCGAGAGATTTTGTTTTTGCCACATCGGCCAGTTTTAACCCATTCAGTGCCGGAGCGTTCTTATTTTTACGGTTTGCAAGACTTCCGTTTTTAAAAGCAGGCGTCCGACTCCTGCTCCCTCAGTGACCGACTGTAGATAACGCTCGGCTTCGAGAGAAAGAGAGGGAGAGGAAAGGTGTTAAAACACAAAGCATGTCAAGGCTACGCAGCTGCAGCCGTGAGCCCTGTGATTATTGTCCAAAGTCCAGCGACTCCCCCACGATTCCGTGGAAACGGTTGACAGGGTCTTCTTCTCAGCCTTTGTTTTTGAAGGGTTTGGGATGTCCTGCTGTAAAAGTGCAAAAGGTGCCCTAAGAAAGTAACTTGTATTAAATAACAGGACAAATTTGCGCAGCTTTTGCTGGACGTTTTGAAGAAAACAGGCGTGTGATGAGGGTGGAGATGAGAGTTTTGAACGTTCTGTAGCTTCTTCCTGATAAACGGAGGCGATATGTTTTGCTGCCGTTGTAATATTGCCATCCGTTCATTCTCGGTGTTCACAGATTCAAGATGCGTTTATTTTTTTGTTGTTGTTTTGTTGACGCCACTTTGGGACCAATTAGGAGCCTGCATTCTCCGTCCAGCAGAACCAATCAAAGCAGGGATTCAGCTTTAGAGACCCCCGGCCCACTTGGGTTCATTTGAAGACGAGTATCTGACAGAGCAGCCAATACGGCTTGTGAATTCTAGTTCAGCTTGACATCAGAATTGATAAAAGCAGTGTTTTCTGGGAAATCAGGGCCTGTTCTTCTAAAGCAGTGATGCGTTTGAGTGACGTCAGGAGCGAAATGTGTCGATAGAAGCTCTTAACGTCACGAAGAGCAGTGAATAAAAATAAATCCAGTGAAAATGCCTGTCCCAGTTTTGGAAATGGATAGAAATGACTTCTGCTGATGGTTATAAGATCATAAATTAGTTCACTGTTTGCATTTAAAATGTGAAAAAACGAGTTTCTATTTACGTTTAAAAGCTAACTTTTTATTTGAGCAGATTGATATTAATAGCTGAAGCTGAGATCTGCTGAGCTGGAGGATGATTTTCACACGGATTGCTCTGCAGGGTTGGTCTGTTTCTGAAACCTGAAAAACTTGAAAACACGAGAACTTAATTTTTCTAAAACAAAAGAGAGAATTATATTTAATTTGGAACATTTCTGCATGTTTGAGATGTAAACAGAGAAGCTCTGCTGTAGAGAAAGTTAGAGGGTCAGAAATGTTTACAGTGGTGCTGAACGAAACCAGAAGTGTGTTATGACTCTCAAATCTCCCTCACAGACTGTACTTCCATAAACGAGTGTGATGTCGAGGACGTCGATTTCAGAAAATGAAGAACCTTTCTGAAGTTTAGAGCGTCTGTAAACATGCATGCATTCATGACCTGCGCTGTAGTCGACCAGGTCATGTGATCATGGCAAGAACTTACGGTGAGAAGCACAGATGATCTCCAATTCTTAAAGAAAATTTAGTAACAGATACATGTATCTAGACCGTCGATAGAGGAGGAGACGTTGTCGGAGTTTCTGCTCTGAAGAAGCTGGTGTTCCTGATTTGATTGTAACGCACTTAAAGTCCAGGGGTTCCTCAGCTGGGAGTCGAACCCAGATCCTTCTTGCTCTGAGGTGATAGAGCTGCACGATAGACATTTTGTTTTTTGTTTTTTTTTTTACATTTGTGCAAATAACAGTTTTTACTTAAATAGCAAAGTACGGGTGTTTGATTTAAACGCGATTCCCTGATGGTTTCTGTCAGGATTGAAATGAATGATGTGCTGGGAGATGGTGTTATCCACTATGCTGTCGCTGCAGAACGACCCTGCTGCTCTCTGAACGTTCACACGTGGGGCAGCGGCGGTCTAGTGTTTAGGGATGAGGCCCCAGGATCGGAAGGTTGTGGGTGCAGATCCCAGACCAGGAGGTTGCCCTGCGGTACCCTCGAACAAGGATGCTGTCCCCATCACTGCTCCCCGGGTGCTGGATAAGGCTGCTCCCTGCTCCACTTCGCTGTGTATGTGATGACCAACGGTCCCTTTCACTCCATTGCATTCGTTCCAAAGCAGCGAGGAGAAGTTTTCCCTCCTCCATCAGTGCAGTTGATTATGGAAAAGAAGTCTTGCACAGTTCCAGACATTTTCTCTCCAGTTAGTTTAGCACCACAAAGCACACTAAAGTGTGAAAGAGGGAGCACTCTGTCACCGTGTTCTGATGCTCTCACCGCTCCCAGTGTGAACATGTGGTCAGGTGTTCGCCTCCTTTTAAGACGTCTTTGGCTTTGTTCAGTAAAAATGACTGAAAGGTGGAAATCGGAGCGCCCCCAACAAACTCTACCTGACGGCTGTGCTGCCGACACACTCGCGCCTTAAATCAAAAGAAAAGTAGTTTCAGTTCTTTCCCTGGTTCGATTGGTCTCACTGGTGGGATTCATTACCAACCAGTAACGGCTTTTTCCTCAGTATGTGCTTCGAAAGACACTGAGCAGCTCCTGTGTGTGTGTGTGTGTGTGTGTGTGTGTGTGTGTGTGTGTGTGTGTTTGGGTGTCTCACATTTTGTGTGTACCGAGAAAACACACTCACCCCCAACTGAATCAGACGTAATCTTACACACACACACACTGTACTTCTTAACATTAACCGTGTGTGTACTTTAATAACTGATAATCTCTCTCATACACACACCATGCCTGCACACTATACACCATCAGCATAATCTCACTTTCCAGTGTGTGTGAATGATTCATTAATTCTTATAATAACATTTGCAAAAACTAATATCACAGAAGGCTGCAATATGCAAATGAGCTTTTTAATGAATCACAAACCAACCTGGGAACATCCCAAGCTGTTTTGTGGGTGCTGTGGTGATTCAAGCGGATCTTGATGAGGCTGATGAGAAATCTCGGCCAAAACCAGTAAACGAAGTTTCTGTTAAACGACTTCACTGAAAGAGTTTCAGCATTTAGGCTCTAAAAGCTGCAGTGACTTCCCGTGTCCTCGAGAAATGAAGCGGGGGCTGAGACTTCCGGGCGTGTTTGAGAAGTCATCGGCTTCCCTGGCTGATTTTCACGGCGTTGGAATCGTGTCTGTGCGGAGTTTTTGAATGAGATCAGTTCCCCGTTCCTTTCTGGGTGTGAAATAGTGATTAATCGATGCTCGGTTCCTACAAAAAGTCCCTAAAAACCCAGGACTGCATTAGTGCGGAGCTGAACACGTCTCCCAGTGCGGCCTCGGTTTGGGGCCGAGCAGTGTGTGGAGCGTGTGGATCTGTGCGGGGTGTGTCCCCTGTGTTTCACTGTTTGTTTGGAGACGATAATGACGGTTGTCTGCAGTCGGGTCGGCCTGAGGCCCGACTTAAGGGGTTTGTAAGGAGGGAGCGTTCACCCTTTTTAACGAGTCTTCACCGAAGGGAGGCTGAAGGGAAGAGTGGACTCTAATGGAACTGAAGATGGTTGAGGATGTTTTCTTCATAAATGAGGAGAAAACGGACACAGTTCACCAGCAACCAGTGCTGCCACACTTCATGTCCAACCGTCCCTCAGCTGTCCCTCTAACATACTCATTTCTTATCTCGCCCATCCTCATCAGCTAAAATCTCAGCTTCTTTAGCTCTGCTGCCTGGCTTTTCATCACCCGTACAACATAGCTGGTCTCACTACCGTCCTGTAAACCTTTCCTTTCACTCTTGCTGGTACCCGTCTGGCACTCCTGCCTCTTTTCTACCCATTTCAACCTGCCTGCTCGCTCTCCTGCACTTCCTGTTTGATCCCTGTGATGGCGTTTGGTGGATTTTCCAACTTTTTAAAGAAACTGGATGTTGACACCAATCCAAACTCCGATTTAAGACGTGATTGTTGGCCTGTGTTTGAACTATAAAGCTAGCATTAGCTGCTGTTTTACGCTAATGTTGTTTTAATGTGTTTCTCCACAGTCTCGGAAGCAGACAGTTCGGACGGCCTGCAGTTGAAGAAGGAGCATGCCTTAAGAGTTTTCAGCTACATCGGCACATGGACACAGAGGTCAGATTACTTCATTCGTTTCTCCACTCACTCGTTCACCGTTTATTCATGCTTTCAGCGTTACGTTCGTCGTCGTGTGCGCAGTAACGTCCGTTCTGTCGAGTGACCCAGCATTTCTGCGTGGATCGCCAGTACCGTTTCATTCAGGACGGACTCCAGCGCACGTTCTGTTCTCTGAATCGGCCGACCCGGCTGCTCCTCTCGCCAGCGTTATGCGATACGATTGCACATTCTCTGCCACATAAAAAGGATTTCGCTGCGGATGGATAGCTGACCTTTGGCCTACTTGGGTTTTGCCCGCTGTGGCATTCGAGCGCTCTACTCGGCAAAAAATGCTGAGTCACCTCTCCCAGTCTAATCCACAGTTTTAAGGAGAAGGAGCCCCTTTTGTTCATCTGGGAGGAATAACTGTGCTTTTTCCACGATGTTTTTTTTTAAGGGGTTGGTTGGATCATTTGTAGAAATTAAGTTTGTCTGACTGTACAAACTGTACACAGTCACTGGTGTGATGACTAAGTTTTTATTCGTAATCAGTGTCTAAGTTGCAGCAAATGGGATACTTCTCTAGCTTCTGCTTCTCATTAATGATCCTTCACCACATTTTCAATATCAGATGATTATCAGCTGATATCATGCGTTCCTAATGAAGTGACACTCCAGGTGTAAATGCGTTCATTATAATGTGAAAAGTAAAGTTTCCAAGGTTATAAAATCTTAAAAAATAGATTTTTTGCATTTAAAATTCAAATCTAAATTTGTTCCAAAGCTGGGGAACTCCTTTATTTAAAAGACCAATAGGAAGAATGTATAATCCAAGAAAAGCAAAGCAGCTTTTTAGTGAGATTATAAAGTGTCGGCTTTCTTTGTCCGTGTTCGTTCACAGGCAGTGTCTGTGTTGCTTCAAAGAGTACAAGCACCTTGAAGTCTTCAACCAGTTGGTTTATGGCCTCATTAACCTGGTCATCGCCCAGGTAACCAGCCTGAGGGACCGCCTCTGCAGTTCCCGGGGCAGTGGCGAACCCAAGGGGGCGGGGGCGGAATGGGGCTCCGCCCACCCTCAGCCTTCCCCAGGCGAGGAGGAGCCGCTGAACGTGGAGAGGGACTCGGCGGAGGAGGACGGAGGAGCGGAGGGGGAGCCGCAGAAGAACCAGAGCCAGATCCAGGGAGGGCCGCAGGACCCGGCAAGAGCGAGCGAAGCGTTCGGGGAAGAGAACTCGGCCGACGGCGGCCAAGACCCCTTTACCTCCTGGAGCACGGAGGACCGCGAGAAACTACTGCTTTGTGCTGCCAAAATTTTCCAGATCCAGTTTCCCCTCTACACAGCTTACAAACACAATACACACCCAACTATAGAGGTAATGAAACCTGGGCATCCGCCCTGCACCACACACACCGCTGTAGAGAGAGCGGCACGACCCGCACGACCCGCACGACCCTCCGGCACCGCCGACATCCAGGAAGAGCTTTCGTGAAAAATAATGATCCGGGCTCATAATTAAAGAGAGAAACCTGCAGATCAGACTGCACACAGTGCTGAGGAGGAACGTACACAACCTATAAACCCAACACACACACACACACACACACACACACACTACTAGAGGTCATTCACATTTGGACGCATTAGGAGTTTTATTAACAGTGAAATAACCTGATGAAGTGGTGAATAAAATGGTAATTACAAAATGATATACCTTTTTTTTTTTTTTTATAGAAAATGCAAAAAATATATATTTTAAAATTTAGTGTGTTTTTGGGAGAAAAACATATACATAATAGTGTATTTTTACTATTTTTTTTTTAATTAAATAGTACATATAAGGAAATAAATGGATTTTTTTTTTTTCTATTTCATCTTTTACATGTATTAGTTTTTTAAACCTTTTTTTCTAGTTATTTTATAATGATTGCATTTAGTAATTAACGTTATCAGGCCTTCATTCAAATGTCATTTTATTACCTAATTATAGGCCTTGATGTTTTAAAATGTTGGACTTGACCTCTGATACTTTAATTTGGGGCAGTTTATTTGGGCTTGAAGATAATTGCGCCCCGGGTTTATATAATCGGGTAAACATCCTAAAAAAATGGCCATGATACTGGTTAACGTTTTGGATAACGTTAAATTCTTAAGTGGCCAAATATGAACCGTGTATTTGCGCTCACACTCCACTTTAGAGATTTTCACATACACACGCGCGCTCACTCGCAGTCACTCTCTCGCTGTTTATTAGCATGTTGAAATTGTCCTGCTCTGGTCAGTACAGAAAAACATGACTCGGTTAAAATACACACACAAGCGTGTTGTTGTTTTGTCCAGAACCGAAGAAGAATCTTAGTATTGTTCTTCTGTGTGTTTGTTTTGATTGCTCTCTTTTTTTAAAACTCTCTTCCTGTTTTCCTCGCAGGACATCTCGGCTCAGGAGAGCAGCATCCTCGGCTCCTTCTGCGACATGAACGTGAGTGAGGCTGAGCGTTCGAAATCGATCAAATTCTGCACACGTTGGGTCTGATCCCACAAAAATACCCCAGGTTTTAAAAGTGAACGCACGTTCGCGCCGTCCGTTCCATTCTGACCGAACCTCAGCGCAGCTCTGTCACACTTCCTACCGAAGCCGGCTCGTTTTACCGTTAAAGATCGAACAAAGCGCCGGCAATGAAACCGCGAAGGTTAGTAATGGAAAACGGACGCGTGCAACCTTGTTAAAGTTCAAGGATGAATTCGTTCACGGCAAAAGTGGAACACGGCGTCTGAAATGGAGCACATCGCCCGCAGCTGGTCATCCAATATGTTCATTTCAGCGAATAAACGGTGTTCTGGTAGAAAAATACGTTTACACGAAGAAACATCCCAACTTCACAGCACTGAAACCTCTGAAAACGGGCCGGTTTCACCTGAGGTTACATTACTGGCGCTGAATCCAGTTCTTTTTATGCCGTTCTTGGTGAGGGTGGTTTATGGGAGGGTTATTTCAGTTCATGGCGACACCGTGGCTCTTGGATGGTTTTATCACTGCGCCGATCGGATCCATGTCATGTCTATTTATATTTTATTGGGAACCTGCACGAGCCTCTCCGAGCCCAAACACTGCCAGCGGTGCTCCGTTTGTGGCCTGTTTTTGCTCCCTCTACTGGTCTGGAGTCTGTCTGCTGCCGGGTTTAGAGTTTAGATAGGGATGGATCTCCGCTCAGCCGCCGACAGGGTTAAAAGCCCTTTTCTCCAGCGTTCTGTTTATAACAATGAAAGAATAGAAGGAAGTCTTGACTCGGGAACTCGTACTCCGTTTCAGAGAATTTCCAGTGTCACTCTGCAGGTGGGGCAGCGGTGGTCTAGTGGTTAGGGAGTTGGTCCCAGGATCAGAAGATTGTGGGTTTGAATCCCAGACAAGTTGGATGCCGCAAGGTACCGTTGCTTTTAATGCTCCCAGGGCGCTTTAAATGCCCCCACGCTGCTGCATGGTTTGTGTGGGTAAAAAGCAGAAGATGCGGTTCACAGCGTGCAGTGCCATGCAGCACGATGATGACATAGTCGCTTTCAGTTTTAGAGAACTTTGATTTGTAATGCGTTATCATGTCTGTGATCTTTAATATCTAGATCTTTACCCGTAACTGCATTTCTTCCATGGATACTCTGGATTTGAAGCTTGACGTTGCTTTATCTCGGAGGACGTATTAACCGTGATTAAAGTTTAAAAGTTAAGCGAGTAAAAGCAAACGCTATTTAGGTTGAGCCTCGCTCAGTGATCGCGTGATGGGCTGGGAAATATCGTGATGCTTTTAAGGAGAGCAGGGTCGATCCTGTTCGGCAGGAAAAGTAGAACGTTTGAGTGGCGCAGCTTGGGTGAGGAGGTCTGTTTTTATTCGCTTTCTGAACGAATCCAGCATTCATTTAATGAGACGTTTACGAATTTCATTAAGGAGAGTTAGCACAGCTGTTTGAAATGAACTGAATTACTGACCGTGTGGACAAAAGCAGTGAAAGAACAGGCTGAGCGGTTCAACGGTTGCTGTGGTTTCTAGGGTGCTGCTAGGATACAAGGGATAGTTTGTTTCTTAGGTAGTTGCTGGGGTGTTAATTGTTTTGTTGCTATGGTGTTCCAAGGTAGTTACTAGGGTGGATGGATGTTCTATTCCACACGGTCTGTGAGATGATGGTAGGGTAGTATATAATGATTGCTGGTGATGGTTGATATCAGTGTGGGTGGATTAAAGGGAATTCCAGGTTTTTTTTTTGGTTTTTTTTGGGGGGGTCAATTTCCAAACTGGAACACACAGTCCAGGTTGAAGTGATGTCTGTGACTTTAATAAAAAATGTAATAGCAGAGTAAATCACTTTGCTCGTTTGGAGACCATGTCATTACATAAAGAAGAAGAACGTGATGGACAATTTGACGGAGACAGATTAAAAGAAAAACAACTGTCTGTGTAAAACAAGCTTGTGATCACCATGAACTTCTGTTCATTGGAGCAGTTTAGGATTAGGCCCCACAATCGAATCCAGGAGGTGTCCTTGGGCAAAATACCGTCCCCATCACTGCTCCCCGGGTGCTGGATGTGGCTGCTCCCTGTGTGTGGGTTAGATGCAGAAGAAGCTTTTCCTTGTGGCTCACTCGCGTCTGTGTTCACCTGACGAAGCGTTCGATCCACTCCCTCGTTAATAACCGGGAGGTTTTGGTGTGCGGGGCTTCTGTGATCTCAGGAGGTTTCTGACCTTCAGACTCCGTTCTCCGAGAGGAAGGGGTGTGCGGAAGGCGGCGCGAGAGAGAGGGAGAAGTGTTTATGCCACTTTAGATCCGAGCACCAGATAAACACGCCGTCCACGTTCTCATTGTTCTTTAAATCCAGGTTTTTGCCCGTTTTGTCCTTTTGCCTTCCACTGAAAACCTCGGTTAAAGAGCAGTTTAATAACTCCAAATCAACTTCTTCATTTAGGTTCATAACAGAAGAGAGTTTTATGCCTCTAAAAGCTTACGTGAAATATTTACGGATGCCTGGGGCGTTGTTTCGAACCCTAACCAAGCAGATCATTTCTAATTAATCAAATACTCTCCGATGAAAGCAAGGCAATCACTCAGTAAAGCATTATTGATTCAGAAGGAGATTGCTGAAGCTGCACACACAGACAGCCTGATGCTCCAGTTGGTAAAAATGAGGGAAAAAGTGGAAGGGGGAACGTGGCCGGACGTTGGCACTGTGCCGGATGTTTGCCTGGAGTTGTTGTTGTTGTTGTTGTTGTTGTTGTTTTTCAGCTTTTTCACGCTGTGTGTGTGTGTTGCAGGACGTGGAGGTGCCTCTACACCTGCTGAGATATGTGTGTTTGTTCTGCGGTAAACATGGCCTTTCTCTGATGAAGGACTGCTTCGAGGCGGGGACGCCAGAAACGCTGCCCTTCCCCATCGCCCACGCCTTCATCACCATCGTCTCCAACGTGAGTGCGCGCATCCATACACCAGCACGGAAGAACGGCGTGATTAAACAGCGGGATTTTATTCTTAGAGCCTCCGATGAAAATGCTCAATGAGAGAAATGCTCAGATCGATTCGGCCTGCCAGCATCATCGTCCTTAACGCTAGTGCTGGTGTTGGTCCGCCAGCACTTGTGTGTATTTTTAGAGATGATTCTGCAAATTAAATGACTTTTCCAAACCCTTCCTCTTCTTCCGGCCGCTCCCGGATCATCCTGTCGTCTGCACCTTCCTCTTTAACATCTTTCAAAATTTGAAAGGAATTCATTTGAGGATTTTGCGAAAGGTTATGATAAAGAAGCCATTTCATAACGGGCAAAAATGCCATTTTTAGAATGATTTCTAAATCGTGGTTTTTATTTCATAACACAATTTGTGTAAATTTTTTTGAAATCTTATCAAGCTAATTAGGTCACCCATACGTGATTGATTGATTGATTGATTGATTATATATTACAGATCAGAATTTGGCTGCACATTCCCGCCGTGATGCAGCACATCATCCCTTTCCGCACCCACGTCATCAGGTGAGAGTTTGAACCCGATTACTCGGCTTCTGCAGCAGGATTTCCCTTAAATGAACGACCTGAACGTGTGAACCGTGTCCTGTTTGCAAGGAAGCAAAGCAAAGAAAACCTTGTTTTTTCATTTTCTCTATTTTTTAAGGTTTAAATGCAAAAAAAAAGGAAGTACTGGTTGCTTATGAAGCAGACTTTTGATGCTTCTTTTCGCTCATTCTTTCTTTGATTGTGTCAGAATAGGCAGGAACTACAGTCCTTTGCTGTCGTTTGTCCACTCTTGCGTTTAATTTCCAGAAGTTTATTTTATGACAATTAAATTTTTCCACCACCATTTACAGCCGCTCCCAAAGCTCCCTCTCGCATTTCAAAGAGACACGGTGATGCGAACGGCTACCCGCACACACCTCAGCCGCTCCGCACACTTCTCCCTCACGAGCATCGGCAGGGTTTAATGAGGGATGAGAGAAACCGCTCACCTGCGCGAGGACGAACGTCAAAGGAAAACCAGGGAAAACGTAAAAGAGCTGACGTCTGCAGAAAACTGGAAGCGAGGCTCTCGGAAAGAACGAAAGCTGAAATAAAGTCCGAACTGATTAAACGCCCGAGAGCGAATGAAAAACGAACGACTCGGCGGACGTTGTAACTGGAAATGCAATGAAAGGATGCTTTCTGACCTTGTATTTGGTTTAAATCTGCACCAGATCTTCAGTCGTCGTTTCTCCAAAGCATTTAAACTTTTATTTTTGTAGTATTATTATTATTATTTATTTATTTTTTTTCATTGCTGTCTGGAAATATGGCTGCAGCGCTGCTCTTACTCAAGGGCTGTGATGATGTCTCCTTCAGCGGAGGATAAGAATAGCCTCAGGAGAGCCGCACTGCCGACTGCAGCTGGTTTAAAAAAAAAAAAAAACCTGAACGATCATTTCTTTTATATTCCAGAATGTTTTCCTAAGCGCTTCGGAAAGAGTGCAGCAAATAGAAGCAGTAAAGGCCGCGTGTGATCAGGAACAGGTGCTTTTAGCAGCGAATTGTGGAGCTGCTTGAGGCCGAGTGTGTGAACTTCATGACGGACTGGGTTCCCTGTAGGTTCTTAAATGGGAGATGCAGCTTTATACGCAAGTTTGAACGCGCCTGACTAATTACTTTTTTTTTTTTTTTTGATTATTTTGTAAGTGAGACACACTTCTCTCCTGTAAAGAGGACAAACCTAAACATGTGCTTTTTATTCTGCTTTTATTTGCTAAAAAGTATAAAAAATGTTTAATAAAATAATACATTCTAATTCAATTGGGAAACATTTCTAAAACATCAAGTCTGTCCTCTCCTTCCTACTCTTCCTTTCTTTCCTTCAAATTTTGCACCGGCCTAATTTTAATCGTCACTTTGTTCCCAGTGTTTTAAACCTCATTTCAACAGCTGTGCCCAAACTTTAGCTTAAGGCTGTTTTTTCTCGGGGTTCTGAGCTGGTTTCGATCATTTCAGTGTGAAAGCTGTAAACGGTCAGGAGGAGCTGGAGCTCTGTGCCCTCGGATTGAGAACATGTTGGTGAATCTCCTGAAAGTATCTGTCTGCTGTGAGCTGTACTTTAGCTGAGCTCCATCTCTTCCTGCTGCTGTTTCTCTGCTGCGTTGCTAGGAAGAGCATCTCTCACCATGGCAACAGTCGCCGTGCTTCTCCTCACATGACCCTGAGGGAGCCCGACGGCTGGCGGGCAGCAGAGAGATGCTAGTCATGTGACTCGGAGAGAGAAGGATTAGAACGACATCTCACACAGTGGAGCACAGAGTGTGTGTGTGTGTGTGTGTGTGTGTGTGTCAGAGTCAGAGAGGGGGAGCGATTGACCAAGCTGTGTGTGTAACAGTGTCTGAACAACCAGATCTGAAGTGTGGGCACTTTAATTCAATTAGACTTTTGTGGGACGTTTATGGATTCAGGGTTCATATAAGATGAAATTGTGGGACATGCTGTGAGAGTCCTGCTAGCTGTGATTTTAGCTGATCGTATCGAGGGCCGAGTGAATAGTGGACATTCCACTTCCTGTCTCTGTGTATTTAATTTTTCTTTTGTGGATTTTTCAATGTAACCAGTAGTGCTTCTGGTCTCCTCTTCCTTTCATACATGTCTCTGAGTGAAACACGGTACCGGGGAGGGTGTATGTGCTAGCTGAGAGCATCTCGTAATGGGTGCAATTTGTGGGAGGAAGAGAATCTTGATATTTATTTATTTATTTATTTATTTATTTTTATTTTTTTCCCCCCCCATCCCAGTTCGAAGACTTTAATGAGCGATCATTAACGTTTATATATATTAAAAAATAAAAAGTGTATCTTAAATAAGTGCTTACTGGGTTTTAATTGGTTCAAATTGGCTAAATCTCTGGGTTTTAATTGGTTCAAATTGGCTAAATCTCTCTCTCTCTCTCTCTCTCTCTCAGGTATCTGTGTAAGTTGTCCGATCAGGAGTTGCGTCAGAGCGCAGCTCGGAACATGGCTGATCTGATGTGGAGCACGGTGAAGGAGCCGCTGGACAGCGCACTGTGCTTTGACAAAGAGAGCCTGGACCTCGCCTTCAAATACTTCATGTCCCCCACACTCACTATGAGACTGGCTGGACTCAGCCAGATCACGGTGAGGGAACCGTACACGCTTTCAGTGACGGCTCAGACCATGAGCGTAGTAGAACCGAGCCAGATCGCAGTGGGAAAGGGACAAACATGCCCCTAAAGTGAAAGTGACAACCCTGGTCATTGTGACGCATAACACAGCAAAATTCATCTCTGCGTTTCACCCATACACACACGTGCAGCAGGGGGGCAGCTATTGAAAGCACGGGAGCAGTGACGGGGACGATACCTTGCTCAAGGTTACCACAGGGCAACCTACTGGTGAGGGAATCGAACCCATAATCTTCTGATCTGAGGCAACTCCCGAACCCCTAGGCCACCGCTGCCCCATGCGGACCTACATACCACCGACTATGGAAGAACAGACACTCGTCATCACTGTGTCTAAAGATTTCTCTCAGACTCCTGATCTAGAAGGTTAGACAGAACCCCGCCTCGCCCTGCCCGGCGAACATCTCGCTCCTGTTAACAATGGAATCGGGACAGAAGTTTGGCTCGTCAGATGGTTGGGTAGCACCTGAGCACAGTAACACCTCCCTGACACGAAGTATAGGGCAGTGGCGACTTAGTGATTAGGGAGTCGGCCCCTAGATTAGCTGATCGGGGTTCAAGTCCCAGACCAGTAGGTTCTTGAGCAAGGAACTGTCTCCATCACTGCACCCTGGGCACTTCAGATAGCTGCTGCCCGCTGTGTGTGTGTGAAAAGCAGAGGCTGAATTGTGAATGTCTCGCTGTGTGCTGTGCTTCAGAATGACAAGAATGGTCACTTTTGAGCATTACACGCCATCTGAGAAGGTAAAAGGAGCGACGGGAGACGTTAAATCTAAACCCATCAGCCAAGAAAGCGAATCTGGGGGAAGGTTGATGTTTAACTAGATAATGACTTAAATACTCAGCAAGAAAAACAAGACGGTTTCTGAAATGTAGATGCGTTTAAATGGCACTTCCTGGATTCCTGACATTTCAAAGCGTTTAGAGGATTGTTACCATCAGCGGGAACATCAGTGGGAACTACAGTTGACGATGGTTTGGCCGAACTTTAACCAGAAGATTGGCAAAAGCATGTTACTTATTAGCACAATCTTCAAGCTGTAACTGCAAACTAGAGTTTTGAGTACTTTGGTGCTTTATTCACCACGTCTTAATACTTTGAGTGCAATTTTTCCCAGGATTAAGTACTAGAATGCCACCGTGCGAAAGGAGCTGCATGAACTAATCTAATCCTGTTTCCCTGTGCGTGTGTTAACGTTTCTATAAAATAGGATTCAAATTTTCTTCTTCTTCTTCTCATCAGAATCAACTGCACACCTTTAACGACGTCTGCAATAACGAGTCTCTGGTGTCCGACACGGAGACGTGAGTATTTTTGCAGCTTTCCTGTAAAGTTTGTTGTGAGACAGCAGCGATGGGACCCCAGGGATGGTACCACAGCATGTTTTATTTCCAGAAATTAAAAGAATAGAAAGTCTCTTATGATGAAATTGGTACCGAATGGTTTGCATAAAGCGTATTGGTATCTATAAGCTGCTTTTTGTTTTGTTTTTTTTTGTAGCATTATTTGTGTTTTTGTCTGTCCTCTTATGTCTTTCCTCTTTCATATGAAAAAAAGACTGCAGTTATAATCAAACCGATTAAAGCTCATTGAACTAAACTGTTCTCCCTGAAATGTTCACTGTGCACCCATTTCTTCAGGTCAATAGCAAAGGAACTCGCCGACTGGCTCATCAACAACAACGTTGTGGAGCATATTTTTGGACCAAATTTGCACATTGAGGTCAGTGTTTGTTCACTCTGATCAGCCTGGGCGTCTTTAATGTCAAATTGATTGATTTTGATTGATTCCTTGAAGAGCTTTATCCGCATTAGCGATCAAATCTGTCTGTAAAAAGGTTTACATGAAGGTAAAGAAGTGTGTGTTCATTCAAGATGGTCTGAAAGCAGCTTTTCTCTTGTGTTGTAGATCATTAAGCAATGCCAAGTGATCCTGAACTTCCTGGCTGCAGAGGGAAGACTGAGCACACAGCATGTAGACTGTATATGGGCTGCTGCTCAGGTTGGACACACGCTCACTCACTCACAGTGCCTTCTGCAGTTTGCTCTCACTTTCCCCTTTAAACACACACCCTTCATCAAAATCAGGGCTCTGGAAGACTAGGAGGTGCCCATGAAGCTTCAGTGAATGAGAGTGAAGCTAAATGTTAAGTCATGTATGGGGAGAGTAATGTGTATTACATTTAAAAAAAAAAAAAAAAAAAAAAAAAAAAAAAACAATTCTGAATGGTTGGTGAAACTTTCTGAATGCTGATTTGCTGAACTGAGAACCTCATTTGCATCTGATTTCATGGAAGTGCACGAGGAACTGGAGTAAAGTCCTACAGCTGGAGTTCTGGGATGAGACTCATGTACAATAAGAAAACTGTTAAACAAAATCAGTTTTTGCACCAGAGCAGCTTGTTTTGGGTTCTGTTCTGCACCTCAAGCAGTCGTACGATTCAGGAGACATCAAGTGGTAGTTTTTGGCCCTAAAAAGTCCGCTGTGAATGAGCCACCTGAGACATATGAGGATTCTGGAGCAGGGGTATTTACCAGAATCCTTTTAATGGGAAGCTGCCCGTTTCTATGCTTTTGCTATTAGAGAAGCACGGGCTATCCTCCATCCAGCCAGCTGGGCAGCATCGTATGAAAACGGAAGTACAGGAATGGTGATGACTAAATTAAGGGTGGAAATTTGGGAGACAGGAGAAAAAAAAAAAAAAGATCAAAGTAATAATGGATGTCTTTGGAGTGCTGATTAATTGGGCGGCGGCTCATCAGTGATGACTCTGTGTGTTTGTATCATCAGCTGAAGCACTGCAGCCGCTACATCCACGACCTGTTTCCTTCGCTGATCAAAAACCTGGATCCCGTGCCTCTCCGTCACGTCCTCAACCTGGTGTCTGGACTTCACCCCAGCGCGCACACCGAACAGGTACTGAAGCGGGCCGCCCCGGGCCGTGTGCGCTGCTGGGAAATGCTGGTGAACAAACATGGCTGTTAAAAATGGCAAGAAAAAGACTTAATTGTGTGTCTTGTGTGTCGTAGACTCTGTATCTGGCGTCCATGTTGATAAAGGCGCTGTGGAATAACGCTCTGGCAGCCAAAGCCCAGCTTTCCAAGCAGAGCTCCTTCGCCTCCTTGCTCAACACCAACCTGCCCTTGGGCAACAAGAAAGGTGAGGAAGGTGGGGTTGAGGGGTACATGCAAAGGTTGCTTTTGAACACTTGGATTAGACTCTACAAAAGGAGTTCTTTCAGGGGTTCCTTGGTAAAGGTCAGATCTTTTTCTGAAACTGTAAATAGGTGTCTTCTGAAGAGAACGCCCTTCTGGATCGTTTAGTGCAGAGTAACGTTCGTTTTCCTAATTTCACATGAAGGTACGCTTATTCTGGTTTGCTGATTCGTCTGATATTGTTGCAGGTTCGCCAGCAGCGAGTCCAGAGAGCAGTGACAACAGCGACACGCATCACAGCGGAGGAAGTGACATGGAGATGGACGAGCCAATCATGAGCAGTGGGAAACGAGGCCAGCAGAGGCTGTCGGACACTGAGGTGATGCAGAATAAACGCAAGCGCGCACGCGTAATCACAAAAACGCAGTTCTGTCTCTCGAAGTTTTTATTAGTTGTGTGGAGCTTTAAATGTCATTTTCTGCAAACTTTACTCTACAAGTGATCTTGATTTGCTGAATTTGAACTTTAGAAATTTTTCTTTTAGCCCACTGAAATACTCTCTCTTTTTGATTTGGTCAGTTTTCCCTCTTCTTTGCTTGCAAAAGGTGTTTATGGGTTGCCTTGCATGCACAGCATGTATAAGAGATATTCAAGTGGGTATTGTGAAGGCCGTTTTAATGTTCTTTCTTGAAATGCACTGCCTGGCCAAAACAGTTTGGGGGGCAGTGGCTTTATAGCATCTTTTTCCAGGCAGAGTTGCGTTAATTTATCAGCAAGATGTAACTGATTGGAGAGTCCACCGCTGTGTCGTCGTCTTCAGCTCATTAAAGAACTCGTCACTGGCTGAAACATAAGAATCGCTGCGCTAATCAGGGGAACGCTCTTTGCTCGGTGGAGTTTCAGTGTTTTGGACAGCCAGTGTAGTTGTAGGTGGATTTGAATCTTTATAGGTAAGATTATTTGGGATTTGATGGTCTTTTTTCAAATTTACGCAGGAGTCGATGCAGGGCAGCTCGGACGAGACGGCCAACAGTGGGGAGGAGGGCAGCAGCGGGCCGGGCAGCAGCAGCGGACGCAGTGAAGCCTCGAGCAACGAGGCAGAGTCCAGTCGAGCCAGCCAATCAGCTGGGAGCCCCGGCAGCGAGCTCCACTCGGACGACATGGCCGACAGTGAAGCCTTAAAGGAGGAGGAGGAGGACGATGACGACGAAGACGACGAGGACGACGACGACGAGGACGACGATGAGGACAGACCGGTGGCAGCGGCCGAGAGCAGCCCGCGCAAAGAAACGAGAGATTCTAGAGACGCTTTATCGTCTGAGCTGCGCAAACGAAAGGCTGGAGAGCCTCTCGGAGAAGTCCAAGGCCCTCCGGAGAGACCCGGAATGTCTGGACCGGTCCTATCCGGTTCTATTGGTGCTGGTCCCAGTCCTGGACCTGGATCGAACCTTTCCAAGCCCAAAACTTTGCCCTTTTCCCCTGAGGTGGCTGCTGCCATGGTAACCTCTTCCTCTTCCTTGAGGATTTTAGACGCTTGCTCCTCTTCACCTTGTTTAGAAGGATCATCAGGGGAACGAGTAGACCCCAGTGCAATTCCTCCTCAGTCCCAGGATCCTCAGCGCCAGCAACAAGAGATGGGCCCAGAGAGGGGTGGGCAATACTGTTTGTTAATGCTATCGTGATCATTTCCTTTGCAGTACGTTATCCGAGCAGATCTCGAGTGCTGCTAAAACTGATCTTGAAAGTGGTTTTATTCTAGAGCATTGGTTTATTATAGAATCCTGAACATAGTGTCGAATAGCTGCATGACAAGTCAAATGTCAAATGTCCTGATCTGTATATTTTTGGCCATATTTCAACTCAAGGTCCAGAGATGGGATCCTCACATGGGGCATCGGTTTCCCAGGAGCCAGCCTGCTTGCCCAGACCCACTGACTTCCTTTCTGAAGCCATGGGCAATGAGCTTTTTAACTGCAGGAGATTCATCAACCCCCAGCATCACCACCATCATCACCACCACCACCACCATCATCACCACCACCACCACCACCATGAAGGGTAAGGCTGGGCCTTGGTTTGTGTTTCCTGTTGTGACCCTTATATCAAACGTTTCAACAATGGGACGCTTTTAAACGGTAAAATCAGTTAAATGTGCTGATTGTGTACGAATCTTCAGCTAAACGGAAGATCTGATTGAAGATTGAAACTTATTTATTTATTTATTTATTTATTTATATTCCACTCTTCACTTAAAAACGTTGCTCTTGGTCAAGTGAAGGGATCAAATGTAGACCTCGGGTCTTACAGTGACTCCTAAGAAAATTAGTTATTTCAGATTTCTCTTTATTTTACCTCGAATGCACACAAGTATGGTGATTGGTAAATATGATCCACAATGCACCTCTTTATGGTAACACTAGGCTTTCATCTCGAACACTGAATTTTGCATCAGTTTTGATGGAGTGTAAAATTCTCCCTTCGCTGTTTCGGTCTGTATGTTTGGAAATGAACACCAACTCCAAGTGCACACCTCGTATCCTCTTCTGGGTTTTTTTCTTCCGCTGTGCAGTCACATGGTAGAGGACATGCTGAGTGCAGACGATGTGAGCTGCAGCAGTTCTCAGGTCAGTGCTAAATCAGAGAAGAACATGGCAGATTTCGACGGGGAGGAATCGGGCTGTGAGGAGGAGTTAGTCCAGATCAATTCCCACGCTGAGCTCAGCTCACACCTGCAGCAGCATCTGCCCAACCTGGCCTCCATCTACCATGAACACTTGGTGCAAGGTACACACACACACACACACACGAATATGACACAATTCTCTTACCTGGCCTCATTTCTGAGCTTGAAATGTGGAATTAATTAGCCCTTGCTAAACTTCTTTTTTGTTGTTGTTGTTTTTATTTTCTTTAATATTTTCAACTGAAATTTACAAAAATATATATGTAAAAAATGTAATTCGTTTTTCCCCTTGTAGATATTCCTTTATATGCACCTAGAAAATCACCACGACAGGTTCATGTAAATGACGACACGCTCTAAAGATCATGATGAATCTAAAAGCACGGACATTATCATAATTGCTCTCTTACTGCGCGGAAAGAAACATTTTCCACAGTTCTGCAAATCTGGTGCAACCTAGCAACAGTTGCTATGGAAGAATGCATCTCGGAACAGATAGACCATTGACTCTAGTGATGTAACGAACTCGCCTGATACTTTTGCTGCGTTTGGGACGGCACCACAACCACTCGGTTCTGAACTGATTAGTGAATCGTCCACAGGCCCGGCGGTCCATAAGCACCAGTACTCTGGACATGCAGTGACGGACATTAACCTGGACAACGTGTGCAAGAAAGGGAACACCCTCCTCTGGGACCTGGTGCAGGATGAGGACGCGGTGAGAGAACGAGCATCTTTCGAATCAGGAGTCTTTTATGCATGCATGTGTATATTTATCTAAATGGAGATTTAGAGGATCTGAAATTTGTAGTTAGCACGAGTGCCGCTACGTTAAACTGTCCTGTTGGTCTGGAGATCAGTTCCTCGGTGTAATTCCACCATCATTGTGCTTAATCCTCTCTTTCTTTCTGTTTATCGGTCAGATCCATCTCTCCGAGGGTTTGATAAACGAGGCGGAGAAGCTGCTGTGTTCGCTGGTCTGCTGGTTCACTGATCGACAGATCCGCATGCGCTTTATCGAGGGCTGTCTGGACAACCTGGCACATCACCGGTGAGACTCCTGAGAGCTGTCGTATATATTGGATATATATTCTTTTTTTTTTTCTTCTATTTGAAAGCCAGTTATAGGATGCATCTCATCAGAAATAAACAAAAAGTCAGGAAATGCATTTGAGTTTTATTTTATTAACACGCCTTCAGATGCAGATATTTTGCTATTTCCTAGTGATGCCATTTTAAGACCCCACTTATGGTCAAATTTCTATTCCGTGTCATCTGAAGCCTTTCATTTATTTATAAATTATTCCAATTTCTATTCCATGTCACCGGAATCCTTAGGTTTTTTTCGTGCACGCAAAGAAATTTCATTGCTTTTTGTTGCGGAGATTCACACGGCGGTTAGGGAGTTTGCCCCAGGGTCGGAAGGTCGAATTCCAGACCATTAGTTTGCCCTGAGTTACCCGTGAGCAAGGTATCGTCCCCATCACTGCACCTTAGGCGCTTTAAATACATACACCCTGCTGAACGGTGTGTGTGTGTGTGTGTGTGTGTGTGTGTGTGTGTGTGTATGGGTTAAATGCAGAGGAAGCACTGCATTGTGTTTTAACTGAGTGTTGTGCTGCGTTTTGCAATGGAAAATAGTCACTTATACTTTCACTTCATGTTGCATTTGAGCACCTAATCTGTTCTGGACGTCCTCTATGGGTTAATTTAGTTTTTTATTGTGCACTGAGTTTTGTAATACTGGATTAAGTATATTTCATATTTTATACTTAAGTCTCTCTCTCTCTCTCTCTCTCTCTCTCTCTCTCTCTCTCTCTCTCTCTCTCTCTCTCTCTCTCTCTCTCTCTCTCTCTCTCTCTCTCTCCTCTCTCTCTCTCTCTCTCTCTCTCTCTCTCTCTCTCTCTCTCTCTCTCTCTCTCTCTCTCTCTCTCTCTCTCAGGTCTGTGGTGGTCTCTTTACGTTTGCTGCCGAAGCTCTTCGGAACGTTCCAGCAATTTGGCTCCAGCTATGACACTCACTGGATCACCATGTAAGAGACCCCACACTTACTGCTGTGTGAACACAGCTGATACTAGATCATGGAATTCCAGCAGAGCAGATGGAGTTTGAAACTGGGAATATGCGTGAAAAGAATTGGGGGGGGGGGGGAGTGTTCACTGATCATGTTTTAAAGTGAGTGGCTGTCATAATGTGTACGAGGTACAGTCGTGTCGTACAGCTAGAGACCAGGATTAGTGGTCGAGATGATGATTTTGTGTGTGTCAGGTGGGCAGAGAAGGAACTGCACATGATGAAGCTTTTCTTCGAGGACCTTTTGCACTACATCCAGGAAGTCCAGGAGCAGAGGCACAAGTTTGCTCTGTGAGTACGACACACCGCTCTGATCCGTTCCCGTCTCTTCAGTCATAATCGCTACCCTACCGTTAGGATCCCGTTTTAAAGGCTCCTTCAGGTTCCCTTCCCCCCCCAAACGGTGGATCCTCACAGACCAACCTATCCCAAGATCCATTGCTCACTAGTGATGATTGTTTTGTTGGTTGAGAAATATTAAAAATATATCCCCATTTTTGAAAAATCTTATTTTAACCACCCTCGAAGGATGCGGCCCCGGCTATAGAGCTGATCCAGCTGGGTGACCTGAAGTGACTTCGATTTGGTGCTTGTGTCTCTCTCAGGTACAGCCACAGTGCGGAGGTGCAGGTGAGACTGCAGTTCCTCACTTGTGTGTTCTCCACGCTGGGCTCTCCAGATCACTTCAGTGAGTCTTTCTTTCTTCTCAGTTTTCTCCTGCTCACACGTGTGTGTCGCGTTTTTAACCCTTTGGTTTATTTACAGTGGCATTTGGCCGTCGGTGCTCTTATGTTAATGACGGCGTGCTCATTACTCCAAGGAGCAGCAAAAAGAGAAACGATTAACGTTTGAGTTCTTGTATTATATTCAGTTAACTTGATGAAGCACTGATCGACCAAAGCAGGTTTTTAAGAATGGATTTTTTTAATAAAATGATTGGCGTTAATGTGTGAGTAAACAAACGCTTGCTGTGCAGATGAAAAGCTTTTTTGGTTTTGATTGGATGTTTGTGTGTAGGGTTGAGTCTGGAGCAGGTGGACATTCTTTGGCACTGTCTGGTGGAGGATTCAGAGTGTTACGATGATGCTCTGCACTGGTTCCTGAATCAGGTGCGAAGTAAAGATCAGCACGCCATGGGCATGGAGACCTACAAACACCTGTTCCTTGAGAAGGTGAGTGTACACACACACACACACACACACACACACACACACACACACTTCTTTCGGTTTAATGCCACACTATATTAGCTTTATTGCAACATTTTTGTTGAAACGTAATCTCTCTCTCTCTCTAGATGCCCCAGTTGAAGCCTGAAACTATCAGTATGACGGGGTTAAACCTCTTTCAGCACCTCTGTAATTTGGCCCGATTGGCCACCAGTGCCTACGACAGCAACTCCAACTGTGAGGTACAGAAATGAACCAAAACCCCATAACTCCACCCTGCTCAAGTTCCACAGCTTCCAAGATTATTTTCTGATTTCAGCGTAGGCCTGGGTTATTAATCAGCTTCTCTCTCTCTCTCTCTCCCTCTCTCTCTCCCTCTCTCTAGTTGTGTGGTATGGATCAGTTGTGGGGAATTGCTCTCAGAGCCCAGTCTGCAGACATCAGCCGAGCAGCCATTCAGTACATCAACTCTTACTACATCAACGGTCAGGTTCTCACAGACCTGACACCAGACCCGTAACCTACAGAGACACATGTTCTTATATTCTTCTTTATGTTTATGCTTCATTTAATATTACAAAGTATCTTGTCGTTTAATGTCCTACAGTGTTTGTTACTAAGGTCAAGGCTTTAAAGCCTTTTTTTCCGTGCTGAAAATGTTTGCATCGTACTGCACCTCACGAACACAAAGGGATGCATGTTGATGCTTCAGGCTCTCACGAGTGAATGTGAGGATGGTTTTAAAGATCTGTGTCTGTAATCCAGGTAAGACGGGTCTGGAGAAGGAGCAGGAGTTCATCAGTAAGTGCATGGAGAGCTTAATGATGGCGTCGGCCAACCTGGAGAAAGACCCTCACTCCAGCCTGACCATCATCGAGCGAGGGCTGCTCATGCTCAAAACACACTTGGAGGCCTTTAGACGCAGGTAAACACGTGGTTCAGGACGTGTCCCTACATGGGAGGAAGGAGTATAGCTGTATGGCAGGACCGTTAGCATCGGAGTTGGCCGTCATTCCTCCCTCTCTTTCCTTCTTTTTCCTCCAGGTTTGCTTATCACCTGCGTCAGTGGCAGATCGAGGGGGCTGGGATCAGCAGCCATCTGAAAGCTCTCAGTGATAAACAGTCTCTGCCTCTGCGCATTGTCTGCCAGCCTGCTGGTCTACCTGACAAGGTAACACACACCCCAGTCTCGGAGGGCTCTGAGTTCATATAGGGGGAGGGAAAAAAAAAATCAGCCCCCCCCTTTCCAGATGTCAGAAGTGCCATAGGCTTAACAAGCAGTTGTGGAAATGTTTGTGTTTCAGATGACGATTGAGATGTACCCCAGTGATCAGGTAGCTGATCTGAGAGCAGAAGTGACCCACTGGTACGAGAACCTGCAGAAAGACCAGATCAGTCAGCAGGCTCAACTACAGGAGTTCAACCAAAACACACGGCAGCAGGAGTTTCCAGGTACAGATACTGTATATGTGTAGAACATCTCTATGGTGATGAAAGAGAGAAAATATTGCAGCCTCACGATGAAGCCCCCCCGAGTTCACCACATTCATAAACCTCCTCTTTAACCTTCATCTTCTCCTCTTTCCTTCCAACTCCATCCTCAACCTCCTTCTTCAGATACTCCTCATCTCTCCTCGGGACATGTCCAAGCTAACAGCTTTAACCTTGTCTCCACAACGTCTAACCTGAGCTGTCCCTCTAACGTACTCATTTCTAACCCTGTTCATCTTCGTCACAGCCAACGAAAATCTCAGCATCTTTAACTCCGACACCTCCAGCTCCGCCTCCTGTCTTCATCACTGCCACCGTCTCCGACTCCGACTCGTATAGCATAGCTGGTCTCACTACCATCCTGTAAAGCTTCCCTTTACTCTCGCTGGTACCCGTCTGTCACAGATCACTCCAGCCACCACTTCTCTGTGTTTATATTCAGGAGGTCTCATGGGTCCAGTACGGATGATCTCTTCAGGTCACGAACTGACCACAGACTACGACGAGAAAACTCTACATGAGCTCGGCTTCAAGGACATGCAGGTAAAACCTCATACACTGTTGCGCATTTAGCCGCGTGCAGGTTCGAACACCCCTGTCAGACTACTTATTGATTACCCAAATGGAATAAGGACCCTCCCCCTAAAGAAATCAAGCTTTGGATTAGTGTTTCCACACTGGATACTTTTTCTGTTACAGAGCTGGTAATTAATACGCAGTGGATTCTGGGAACTTTCTTCCCTTCCTCTTTTTTATTTTTGACATTCTCTTCAGTCAGCAGCGTTATCCTTGTCGTTTCATAGCCACCCGTTCAGTCTAGTGTGCTGTCGCGTAGGGGTCTTTCCCCAATTCCATACTAACCACGGGTCGTCTGTCTGCGGGTGGATCTTTCCGTCTCTGTGCAGATGGTGTTCGTGTCTCTGGGAGCTCCTCGGAGGGAAAGGAAAGGCGAAGGAGTTCAGTTGCCTGCGTCGTGTCTGCCTCCTCCTCAGAAAGAGCACATCCCCATGCTGCTGCTGTTGCAGGAACCTCACCTCACCACCCTCTTTGACCTGCTGGAGATGCTCGCCTGCTTCAAAGCGCCTGGCCCAGACCGCCCGGACCGCCCCCCACACACCGCACAGGTACGTGATACACCCCATTAGTGAGAACGACAGCCATTAACTTCAGCGTTCAGGTAGCATGGGGTGCAAAGGTAGATGCTGCTGTGGATTCCAGCTCGGTAACGTGTGTATGTGCTTCGTCCCGTACAGAGCGTGCGCTGTGAGGACCTGCACCTGCATGCGGAGAATCTCTCTCGCCGTGTGTGGGAGCTGCTCATGCTGCTGCCTACCTGTCCCAACATGCTCCAGGCCTTCCAGAACATTTCAGACGACACGGTCAGTCATTTGACCTCAAACACACCGCTGTCTTGTTAAGGACCTCGTCCCGAAGTCTTAATGGCATCTGAGAATGTTTTTGATCTGTTTTAAGGGCTCTGATGGACTTTGTTGGAAGGATCTCTTAAGGATAAAGTCCCCTCATAAGCTGCTCTACGCTCTGGAAATCATCGAAGCCCTCGGCAAACCCAACCGCCGAATTCACAGGGAGTCCACGGTACACGCTTCCCGTCCTCAACCTCGTAGATGCAGATTATAACAAGATAAAGGTCGATTTAAAAAAAAAAAAAAAAAAAAAAAGGCCATTAAAGGTCTGAAAAAGTTGTGATGCATCATGTTTACTCCACAAATGACTGTTTTCTGACATGCTTGTTCATCCAAACCTTTTTTTTTTGTAAAATGAGCTTTGGCTTGTCAGATGAGCCCAGTGCAGTCTGGACAAGAAAATGCATTCCTTCAGCTTTCTTCTGAAAGTTGGTCAAAACTAAAACGGGGCAACTTCTTGTCGTTTCCAGGGAAGTTACAGTGACCTTTATCCAGACTCTGATGACTCCAGTGAAGACCAGATTGAGAATAGCAAGAACACGTGGAGCTGCAAGGTTATACACACACACACACACACACACACACTAAAGCTGAAGTACAGAATCTTAAGGACTCCTGTAAGACACACCAGTCAGCTTATTTCTTGAAGATGTAAATGCACTCACCCCAGGCTTCACTTTAACGGCGGCATTTTCAAATGATCAGATGATCTTTTCCTCGTCCTTATTCCTAAATTCCATAAAAATCTCAGAGGCTTAAACTCCTTCACGAAACCTCAGAAACGAACATGCTTTTATGGTTGATTCTTTATTGCTTTTGAAGATTCGTCGAGCTGAGGTGTAAAAGGAAACTCCTGCGTGAGCTTCAAGTAAGCGTGACCCTGTAATTGGTTCATTTTTCTCTTTTCTGTAGTTTGTGGCGTCGGGTGGCCTTCAGCTGCTGCTGGAGATTTTTAACTCTGCTATTCTGGAGCCGAAAGAGCACGAGTCCTGGACTGTGGTGAGACTTGGGCTTCAGTGTTCCCCGGTTTTTCATCCTAAGAACAGATTTGATTTCCGGCTCCGTGAGAAGAGATTTAACTGGCTCTCGCTCTCTTTCTTTCGCGCTCTCTCAGTGGCTGTTGGACTGTCTGGCATGCCTGCTGAAGCTTATTTGCCAGTTTGCAGTGGATCCGGCTGATCTGGATCTGGCCTATCACGACGTCTTCGCCTGGTCAGGCCTGACGGACACACAGCGGAAGAGGGCGTGGCCTGGGAAGTCCCGCAAAGGAGCAGGGGATCATGGGAAGGGGTTACACATCCCAAGGCTTACCGAGGTACGGTGGCGCCCGTCACAGAGATAATCAACATCACCAAATAGGGAGAAAAGAAAAAATGATCCGAAGTAGGCTTATGGTGCTCAGAAAAAAGGAAATCAACGTCTGGGGGGGAAACAAAATCTTTCCATGTTTGAAAATGCTGGTCCACGGAAGAGACTAAGAAGCAGAAACAATTAGAGGTGTTTTGTAGGTGAATGCCTTGCTGTAAAAACCTCTGGGTGAACATCGACTATATTTGACTGAAGTGAATCAATTTTAGGTCAGAGATTTGCGCCTCAGCATGTATTTATGGGATAATAAATATTGTGTGTGTGTGTTTATACGTTTATTTCCTCAGGTGTTCCTCGGCCTGGTCCAAGGCACCAACCTCATCCAGCGGCTTATCAACGTGGCCTACACCTACGACAATCTTGCGCACAGGTACACACGCACTCCGTCACGGAGAAGAGAGAGAGCATAGACGAGTAATGCTGCTTTCGGCTGAATGAACTTTTCTGTTTTCTCACAGAGTACTGAAGGCTCAGTCAGACCATCGATCTCGCCATGAAGGTGAGCACACCCTCATCTGCATTTTCTTTCAGGAGTTAAAAACGCCTGAGAACCGACTCTTAACAGCTCGTATGTTTACTGGAATTGTTTGGTGTAATTTATAGCGTATTTATACCCAATCGCCATCAGAGTTTTCATTTGTGATCAGGTATTGATAACCGTGATACTCGAACAGCAGAATAAAGTTGTGATGAATAACGGGCAGAATTGTTGGTAAACTTGTTTGTGTGTGTGTGTGTTAGTGACGCACTATTCTATGTGGCTGTTGGTGAGTTGGGCGCATTGCTGCTCTATGGTGAAATCCAGCCTGGCCGACAGCGACCACCTGCACGACTGGCTGAAAAAGCTCACCCTGCTCATACCCGAGGTATGCGAATGAGTCGAACCCCAGTTTAACCAGTTTAGAGGGACATTTTTATTTCTGTTACCTGAAGCTTTCATTTTTTGATCGAACGTCCTTCGTTTTAAGCAGTAACGCTAATCAGGTGCTATCAGAAATCATTGTGTTGTCATTTTGCTGCAGTTTTTGGTTGGTGCCGAGCGTTTTTCTTTTCTCGCAGACTGCAGTGCGTCACGAGGCGTGTAACGGACTCTATAAGTTGTCTCTGTCGGGGCTGGAAGGAGGAGAGTCTATTAACAGATCATTTTTGCTGCTGGCTGCTTCAACGTTGCTCAAGTTCCTGCCAGACGCCCAGGCTCTGAAACCGCTCAGGGTGAGCACACACGTCAGTGCACAAAGAATAAAAGCGCTCCGAGTGCGTGGATGCACACGGGCTGTTTATCGATTCCAGTTTGACATTCAGAGGTTGGAGACTAGACGGCTGTGGACGATTTGTTAACTCATCCGGTTCGTTTTTAAGGAAATGTAATGTTTGTATTTCAGTTTAAAAGGAGAAAAAGAAACAGACTTAAATACTGCTTAATGGACGAGTAAATAAAAAGTGTATTATAACAGATCACTGTGATCTGTGTGACCAAAATAGTCAGATCAGATAATCCCAGACCGTTACATCGTCACACGTTCTCATATGCTCAGGACGGCGAGTCCCTGAGACATCATGTGTGCTGTGATATCCGACGCCAGTACATTCACAGAAGGTCCTTTGAGACTTTGGCCTACACTGGAACGAATGGTTAGACTGGTCGTAGCTGGAAAAAGACACTGTGAAAATAAATAAACAAACGGTGAAGTCACGAGATTATCAGGTTCAAGTATTGATTTTAACAGTTGTAACAGACCTGTCCACACAGACCACAGCCAATAACGGAGCATCTTCCTTTACTCTCTCTCTGTGTGTGTGTGTGTGTGTGTGTGTGTGTGTGTGTGTGTGTGTGTGTGTGTGTGTACAGGTAGAGGACTATGAGGAAGAGGCGGTGTTGCGTTCTGGTTGTAAAGAGTATTTCTGGCTGCTCTGTAAACTCATCGATAACATCCACGTCAAAGATGCCAGTCAGACCACACTACTGGACCTGGACGCCCTGGCAAGACACTTGGCGGACTGCATACGCAGGTAACACACACACACACACACACACACGCGCACGCGAAGACAAATACTGAAAGATTAGACACTTCAGACTGGGGCCCAACCGATAGATTGACTCAATAAAGGTCAAAATAAAAAAAGATATTAACCTCAATATTTTTTATTTTTATATGTTTAGGTCATAATATAAAGTTGATCCACAAGTATGGATGTGCTTCTCTCGCTTCCGTTTTCTTTTTTCTAACTTTCTGTGGTCCAAATTTCTCTTCGTAGCCGTGAAATCCTGGATCAGCAGGACGGGGCCGTAGAAGACGATGGCCTGACAGGCCTCCTGCGTTTGGCCACCAGTGTGCTGAAGCACAAGCCTCCCTTTAAGTTTTGTCGTGAAGGTCAGGAGTTTTTAAGAGACATCCATGATGTGCTGTTCCTGCTGCCCAGCCTGAAGGACCGACAGCAGCCCAAGTGTAAAAGCCACGCCGCCCGAGCGGCCGCGTACGACCTGCTGGTGGAGATGGTGAAGGGCTCGATGGAGAATTACAGACTGCTGCACAACTGGGTCATGGCTCAGCACATGCAGGGTAAGAAGAACACGTTCTCAATACTTTAATCCTTGTCTGTACGTCTGTGTTCAACTACGTCTTGGATGTTAATCTTTTTGTCAAGTGCTGACCTTATTTTCAACCTAAACTTTTGTCCGAACTGCACACCATGTTTCTGACCTGCCGTTAAGAAATCCTTTACAGTGAAGTGTGTTCTGCCGGTCAGCTGTTTGCGTGTTGACATAATCTCACGCCATCGACCAGCTCGATACACATCACCTCTTAAACTGTGTCAGATGTGAGCAGGTTAATGATGCTGCTGTGTATCCCCCTCCCAGCCTCTCATGCTCCGTATAAGTGGGACTACTGGCCGCACGATGACGTCCGAGCAGAATGCCGCTTTGTAGGTTTGACCAATCTGGGGGCCACCTGTTACCTGGCTTCAACTATACAGCAACTGTATATGATACCAGAGGCCAGGCAGGCCATATTTACTGCTAAAGTGAGTACACACACACACACACACACACCTGTACATCCAAGATTCTGTCACTGTAAACCTTTGTGACTTATTCTGAAACACCAGCGCTCACGATGCCACTGAACAGCTGGTCTATAGACTGGTGATCTGTACGTTCAGTAACTTTTATAAATAAAGATTAATGAAGCTGTGTGTTCAAAACCGAGTCATATAAATGTAGGAGCTCAAAGTAGCTTTGAGCTTTTAAAGGTCTTGAGATTTCTGGTTCAGGTCACCACCGAGATGAAGAACATGGTGATAGTGCTGCGCAGGTATCTTGAGTTTTCTGCCACTTTAGGGCTGTCTGTCTTGTTTACAGTACTCGGAGGAGATCAAACATAAGACCACACTGCTGGAACTGCAAAAGATGTTCACCTACCTAATGGTGAGTCCCTCACCCTCACCCACAAGGAAGGGGTGGTCACCTTGCTGGCGATATAACTGCTATGACACACAAGTGAATTTTTTTGAGAGAAACTAACGCCGTAAACTTTTAAAATCCAGACGAGCCCTCAACAGTCTGCGCTGCTTTAAGGATGTTTTGCAAATCATCACAAACACCGTAACTTCCCCGGTTCCTTTGTTCTCGTGCAGGAGAGCGAGAGGAAGGCCTACAACCCTCGTCCGTTTTGTAAGACCTACACCATGGACAAGCAGCCGCTTAACACTGGAGAGCAGAAGGACATGACGGAGTTCTTCACAGACCTCATCACCAAGATCGAGGAGATGTCCTCAGACCTGGTAAGAGCTATCATAGCACTCCATTAATCAGAAACACACACGTTTTGAGGGCTCATCTGCTCACCTGACATTATTTGGGGTGATGGACTTTTCTCAGAACTGAGGACACACCAGCATGGTAGTGCTGCTGATTCTGGTGTCAGGGTTTGCCTGACATGATCTTTTTAGAATTTCTCTATTGCCTGACCCACAGCAGAGACCAGCAGAAACCTTAAAGCTGGAACTGCGACGATTCAGCCCAGGCTTATGTTGTGAGATGGACCCATGATTCAGCTTCACAGCATGAAGCAGGATGTTATAAAGCGCGACTACATAAGAACAAGAAAGTGTGGCTAGTGAATGGACGAGGCAGGTTTTTGTGTTGTGGTTCTGAAGCGCTGGAGTCTGACTCTGGTGGTTCAGGTGAGCATTAATAACTGCATGGCTGACGCTGCTTTCTGTCCTGCAGAAGAACACGGTGAAGACGCTGTTCGGGGGCGTCATCACAAACAACGTGGTCTCACTGGTGAGTAACAGAACGAACGAATGAATGAATGAATGGGATTATTTCCGTGAACCAGCGCGGCACACGGTGACCACGACGACGTTCAGCCTCTGCTTCTGACCCGCACACACCGTGCAGCAGGGGGCAGCTATTTAAAGCGCCCCCGGGGCAGTGATGGGGCGGTACCTTGCTCAAGCGTGCCTCGGGTTGTACCCTTACTTCAAATACTGTAAATAAGTCAACATTCTGTATTCTAAGTCAGTCATTGTCTGTTTACTGACTGGCCAAAAATACAATAATTAAAAAAAAAAAAAAGGTGCAAATGGTGTCAGTTTATTATTCCATTTTTAAAAAAGTCTTTCCGGTGTGTTAAAGTGAAGTGGAAACCGTGCTCTGCATATTTAAATGTGTAATTATGTACTTCAAAAAACGAAACTAGAAAAATGTCCATTTAATTGGGTGTAAAATCATCAGCATTGATGAGTATCTGATTGTTCTGTGTGTCGGCAGGACTGCGATCACGTGAGTCAGACCGCGGAGGAGTTCTACACGGTCAGGTGTCAGGTCGCAGACATGAAGAACATCTACGTGAGTGATTCCTACACTCGGACTCGCTCCTTCACAGGACCGTCCACACATTTAGCCCACATTTAGCGTCTTTCCGTTTACAAAACGGCTGAAACGTGTGTGTGTGTGTGTGTGTGTGTGTGTGTGTGTGTTTAGGAGTCTCTAGATGAAGTGACCATTAAAGACACTCTGGAGGGAGACAACATGTACACCTGCTCTCAGTGTGGAAAGAAAGTGCGCGCTGAAAAACGGTAACGCCGCTCACGACCGCACACCTTCTTCTGATTGAACTGTTCTGAGATCTGCTCAGTAAAGTTTTGAGACCATCCCAGGGTTGTTCGCTCCCACTCTTTACCTTTACGCCTCTATTGTCACTTTAACTCTTCCTCAAACCCGAGCAGTTAAACTGCTCTTTAACAAAAGCGATCACCGATCTTTTTTTTTTTTTTTTTTTTTTCATTTTTTCATCGGCTTCCAAAAAAAAATCTAAAGCGGCTCAAATGAGCGCAAAGAGAAATATTTGAGAAAGTTTTCCAAATTAGACTCAAAGATGGATCACAGGTCAGAGAGGAAAGCGAACCCTTTCTGAAATCGGCTGATTTTAGTGCACGTTTTTAAGAAAAGGTAACCGATGGAAAGACCGTCAGCGCCGTGGAAGAAGCCTTTTCTGGAAATAAGAAAGCAGGTTTGCAGTTGATCACGTGATCAGGAAAAATGGAAGCAGCATTTAAGGCCATGGGCTCGCCACGAAAATGAAGGTCTGACTTTTTTCTGATGCTGACGAATGAATATTCAGTGCAGTAATGTGTTTTTAGTCCACAGTCTTGGTTTAGTTCATTAAATATGCTTTTTGTCGTGGCAGCTCTCAAAACAAAGAAGCCTGTTTTCTGCATATTTCCATTTCATCCGTGTCTCACTGATGGCAGGGCGTGCTTTAAGAAGCTTCCACGCATCCTGAGCTTCAACACCATGCGCTACACCTTCAACATGGTGACGATGATGAAGGAGAAGGTGAACACACACTTCTCTTTCCCGCTGCGTCTCGACATGACGCCCTACACCGAGGACTTCCTCATGGCCAAGGGCGACAGGAAGGAAGGTGATGCATCTTTTTGATCCTCCGTTTTATGCACTTACTGCAGACTGTCAGAGGGGAGTCTTTCAAAAATAACCTTTTCTTTATTGCAGGCTTGGGGGGGGAGGGGGAGGGGGAGGACCAGTAGTATTTTAATGGGACCGTCCTAAATGTTCCAATTTGAAGTATCCGTGCGCCTGTGCACACTTGTTTTAATTTCTAAACTTTTTAAAAAAATGTTTTTTGTGCAGAGAACATGGATTATATTCATTTTGTGCTTTGATTGGCCAGTTTTCTAATTGCAGTACCGCACACGTCTGCTTTCACCCACTTTCAGTTCATTAAAAAAAGGTTCGAAGGACGCAAGTCTGATTAAACCATTTTTCCGAGGCTGCTCGCTGCAATAACCAGCCGTATAATTTATATTTCGATTGGATCTAATAAAATAAACAGTGCTTTAGTAAATCACTCTGTTCTCACTCATCACTTCCTTTCTGATAAATTCCACCTTAAATCAGAGAACTATGGTAGCAGCGAGGGAAGCCTTTACTCGTGAGTTCTCATTAATGCTACCGTTCTAATTTCCTTTTTCTCCGTAAAAGGATCTTGTTCCAGAAAGCTGCACTGGTTTAACAGGGAGCGGTTCAGCTCTCTTCCACAGCTTATTTTTGATTTTATTTGAATCTTGATACCGTCAGGTTAAACCTCTCAGAAGGAGCGGGTTTTTAGATGTTGCCTGTCATTAGACGTGCTGATGGAGAAGGTTGTGTGGCGTCTTGTCAGGTTTCCTCGACAGCGGTGAGGGCAGCGAGGCGGAGAGTTACGAGTACGACCTGATCGGGGTGACCGTGCACACCGGCACGGCGGACGGCGGCCATTACTACAGCTTCATCAGAGACATCATCAACCCCCACGCGTACCGCAACAACAAGTGGTGAGGAGGAGACTCTGCCCAATGAGATTCCTTTATTATATTAATGGTGGGAGGTTAATGGAAATTAAACTGCAAAAACAAAAATCGCATCCTTTGGAGCTCTTCTGCAGCGTCACAACCCTGGACCTGATGGTTTTGCTGGTTAAAGTGAGGCAGGGTGTCTGCAGACAGGCTGTAGCAGAGCTACTGTAAGAAGACTGATAAAGTCTGGGGTGGAGGGGAGCCCGCTGGGTCCAGAACGCTTTATCTGATTAGTGCATCACTGAAGGGTTTATCGCCCTCCTCTGCATCCCAGAGGATCGGCACAAGAACATGTCGCAGGAAAAAGTCCAAAAGCAATCTGCTCTGCCCGGTAGTTCGGAAGCTGAGTGCAGAGCAGCGTCTTTCTGACGCCTCTGGACCTGCTCAGGACAGCCAGTCAGAGCAGAGGACGTTTAGATGCCTCCGCCTCAGACCTCGATTAATAATCTTGCTCTTCGTCCGGGAATCCGATGACGAACAGGCGATTTCTCAACTGCGAAGTGTTCTTTTTCTCTTAGAGCTGACGTACCATCAACGTTTCTGTGTTTCTTCATATGTAATTTTATTTTTTTTTCCATTTCCTGTCCCAGGTATCTCTTTAACGATGCGGAGGTGAAGCCTTTTGACTCGGCCCAGCTCGCATCCGAGTGTTTTGGAGGAGAAATGACGGTACAGCGGGACCCTCTTTCCACTCTTCTAGAGTAGAGAACTCTTCTGCTTTTTGTGCGGTTGAAAAGCAGAGGTTTCGTTGCGTGTCACTGCGAAAGTCACTTTCACTTTCTGTTAATCAGTTAATAGACCGTATTTAGTTTGAAGCACCAAACGGAGTGAGAGAGAGCACGTTTTAATGCTGTTTCTTCTCTTTTTTTTCGTGCGTCGTAGACAAAGACTTATGACTCAGTCACCGACAAGTTCATGGACTTCTCCTTTGAAAAGGTTCGTCTCTGCCGATCCTCACGTTTCTTGTTGTTTTCGCTCTTTTTTGTCTGATTAGTTTAACATGGTGTACTAAATGTTGTGTAAAAGTTTGGCTGAATTTCTAAAATTTGCTCATTTAATGTGCGTCTCTAAGAAATGGAAACTGAAAGATCTAATCAACACCTGGATCAACACTGTGTTGGAAGCTTGTCTGGCTTGATGAGAGTAAATTTGCAGTTTTTAAAAAAATTTGCAGCTTGAGAACTTGATCCAGCTGGAGCGGTAATTTCACTCTGATCGTGATCCCAGGTGTGAGACTGGTGGCGTGTTAAACACTTTCTTATTCGCCTTTAACAGACTGGTCTCTCTCTCTCTCTCTCTCTCGCTCTCTCGCTCTCGCTCTCAGACCCACAGTGCCTATATGTTGTTTTATAAAAGAGTGGAGCCGGAGGACGCGAATGGGAAAGACTTCAGTTTTGATGTTTCTCCTGATCTGCTGGAGGTACACGCACAGAAAATGATCACCTTTGTTATTTATGATGATCATGTTCCTTTTCCTTCATATATCCTGTCTTTACGGTTCTTCTAGTGCATTGCTGTTAAACACTGCTTCAGTCTAGTGGAGGGAATGTGTGGGTGCAGCTGACTGTCATTTATTTGTCATCACAGTGGATACAGTAGACTTTTTTGATTTAACCAAATTTTAGTTAGTTTGTCTAATGTTGTTAAAATTGGCTGTGTTTGTCTGATTGTTATGAAAACTTCCTGGTCTGGATACGCTTTAAAACACTTTTTTTCTAAATGTAAGCTCCTAAAACTGGGTCTTTTTAGTTATTGCTCTCTCAGAACAAGAAACCAAACCAAACTGATGGCAATACAGCGTTGAGTGACCCTTCCTAAAGCTGAAGGTTGGGAACCCCCGTTCTAGAGCACCCCTTTAGGGAACAACTGCATGTTTTAAAGCCGAGCTAATAGCGGCGATTCAGCCGAACCCCGTTTTTTTTCAACATAGCCTTGCAGTCTTCTGGTCAATCCTGTCTGCAAACCTCAGAAATGCATCATCAATTGCACACAGCTTAAGTGTTGCCATGGCTCATGCGTAACCTCATGCTTCCTCCTTTCCCTCACTGCATGTTTGGTTTGTTATTTTGCCTAATTATCATTTTTCCATTTCTCAGTGGATCTGGCATGACAACATGCAGTTTCTCCAGGACAAGAACATTTTTGAACATACATACTTCGGGTGAGTTCTGCCTTCAGGCATCTTCTGTAAGCACAGAGCCTCGGCCGTGCATAACTTGTATGTCTGTTGAATTCCTTTCTGTTTCTTCTGTAGGTTTATGTGGCAGCTCTGCAGCAGTATCCCCAGCACTTTACCTGATCCCAAAGCCATCTCACTAATGACTGCCAAGGTAAGAATCACAGTTCTTATTAGTGCACGTTATTATTAGATCTAGAGATCTATTAAATGAAGGGGTCTGCTAACAAGCTACTTGGTCACATGCAGATGCATGTGCACGGTTTCTTTAAAAATAATGTTTTTTTTAACTAAATAACACACCATTCTTGTTGCGGCCCAAATTGTTGATGTGTGTGATTAATGGAGATATTTAAAATAAACGCTGACGTATGTTTGTACGGTAGTTCATACAAATGTTCTTTTTGTTTCTGTCACAGCTTAGCACATCCTTCGTCCTGGAAACCTTTATTCACTCGAAAGAGAAGGTGAAACGCAAACACTGCACAAAATCAATGTACCAGGCATTAAAAATCACTCAGTTCACTCTGAATGTGGAGTTGGAGTCTGTAAGAGACATGAAATGAATTGACTCTTAAACTGAAACGACTGTTTAATTGGTGATTGTAGGCTTTATCATTTCCAGTTGCTTTATTTCAATAAATTCTAGCTCATTAGTCTTAGCTTTAGTACTTGTTGCACTTTAGTTTTCTTTTCGACTGCTGCACTGTCAAGTCTAAAGGAAATGTTTCACTTTTCTTCTTTGGGTTTCGTTTTCCAGCCAACGATGCTGCAGTGGATCGAGCTCCTCACCAAACAGTTTAACAACAGCCAGGCAGCATGCGAGGTAAAATAAACCAGCTCCATTTGAATGTTTTATTGATTTGTTTCAGAAGCCTGTGCGTTTAGCATGCTAACAGCTCCAGTATGTATTTTTCTGCTTCGTTTGTGTTCGCCAGTGGTTTTTGGACCGGATGGCTGATGATAATTGGTGGCCCATGCAGATTTTGATCAAGTGCCCCAACCAGATCGTGCGGCAGGTAAATGGAGCGTGTTCTACACACCACTTACTAGCAACTTGTACCCAGTGACACAAAGGTAACCATGTTTCTGTCTGGTTCGTAGATGTTCCAGAGGTTGTGCATCCACGTTATCCAAAGACTGAGGCCAGTTCACGCTCACCTTTACCTGCAGCCTGGGATGGAGGACGGGTAAGAGTGAGGGTGTGGAATAGAAAGACACAGAAAACAATACTGACGTTCATGAAGAACCCTGTTTTATCCAGAAGATCCTTTCCAAAAGGAGCCTCTGGTCCAAATACAGATCAACAGAAAATCAGAATGGACTTTTGGCCTCCACGCATGTTGAGCTGATATCATGGATTAGCAGTAGTTCAGAAAAACATTAGTGAACACCCCCTCTTTTAGGACCTCCTGACCTTCTAATCTCTAGACTCAACTCAACGCTTCTCTAACTTTGTCTCCAAAACATCCAGCCTGATGTCTCACTACCGTCCTGTAAACGTTCCCTTTTACTCTAGCTGGTACCCGTCTGTCAGAAATCACTCCAGCCACTCTTCTCCACTCATTCCCACCTGCCTGCACTCTCTTCTTCACCTCTCTTCCACACTTGCCAAATTTAACACCCCTATTTAAGTGAAATGATGATGATCTGAATCTGGAATCATCACTGCTTTCAGGACGGTCCAGGAGCCGGCTGGGTGACCCCAGCTCTACTCGCTTCTCATTAATGGTCTCCTCCCTCTCGCTTCAGGTCCGATGACATGGATGCGCCGGTCGAGGACATCGGCAGCCGCTCGTGTGTCACTCGCTTCGTTAAGACACTGCTGTCGATCATGGAGCACGGGGTGAAGCCACACAGCAAACACCTGACGGAATACTTCGCCTTCCTGTACGAGTTCGCCAAGATGGGAGAGGAGGAGGTGCTTGTTTGTTTCAGATATGAAGATGGGTTTATTTTGCACTCCAATCATCTGTAGCAGCTGAAATGAAGGAAGTAGTGTCTGTAGTGAATTGAAATTTAAAGATGTCTTCTATACCTTTAGGATTTGCGTTAAAATGAATGAAGGGGTGGGGTTTTGGTGTGTCGGGCAGGCAAACCGACTGTTGAGTCAGTGTTCCGGGTCACCGATTGCTGTTTTTGTCTACAGAGCCAGTTTTTGCTGTCGCTCCAGGCCATCTCCATTATGGTGCACTTCTACATGGGCACCAAAGGCCCCGAGAATGTAAGTACTGAGCTTCGTTCCTGCTGATTCTGTGTGTCGGGACGTTGTTTGCCAGACCTCAGGATTGAGCGGAGGGATTTTATTCCGACAGGGTGATTACGATTCTGAAAGCAATGGAGAGATTGAAGAAATGGTGTGGTTCCCTCAATGTGGTTCCTCTTGGGTGTCAAATACTTGCGTGTGCTTATACTGATGTGGAACAGTGTCTAGACAGCATGACAATGAAAAAGTTTTTTTCCTATTAAAATCCGTTTACGTGTGTGCACACGAGCCGGACGGTGCTCATTCCTTCCCTCTGTCTCTTCTAGGCTCAGGTAGAAGTTCTGTCTGAAGAGGAGGGCGAGGAGGAGGACGAAGAGGAGGATATTCTGTCTCTGGCCGAGGAAAAGTACCGTCCTGCCGCACTGGAGAAAATGATCGCCCTGATCGCCCTGCTGGTGGAACAGAGCCGCTCTGAGAGGTCTGCACACACACACTGTGCTACGCAGAAGTCCTCGATGGAATATTAGTGCGGGTCAATGTTTAGAAACTCCTTTATTTCTCGTCCTGTAGACATCTGACTCTCTCTCAAAGTGATATGGCGGCTCTGACCGGAGGGAAGGGCTTCCCGTTCTTGTTCCAGCACATCAGAGATGGAATCAACATCCGCCAGACCTGCAACCTCATCTTCAGCCTCTGTAGATACAACAACAGACTCGCCGAACACGTATGTCTTTCTCACACACACAGTCTGTGGTCGATTCCTCAAAGGACAGATTGTGTCCCAGAGGAGAAGACATTTTATGGAAGCCTAGTTTTATTGTTTCAAAACAGATAATCCTTCCAAGCGGCTCTAAAACATGTGAAACATTTGAATAAATTATTTCCTCCTCTTGTGTACACACACACACACACACACACACACACACACACACACACACACACACACAGTCAGCAGTGAATTTGTCCTGTGTATTTAACCCATCCGCAACGCAGCAGGAGTGAACTAGTGGGCTGCAACAACCACGTTTAGGGGCAATTATAGGATGAAATGGTGGCCTAGTGGTTGAGGACGAGGACGTAATTGGAAGCTTAAGTTAGAGTTGTAGATCAGTGGGTTGACCTAAGGTGCCCTTGGGCAAAATACCGCCCCCCAGCACTGCTCCACGGGTGCTGGATGGTATGGCTGCCCCCTGCTCCACTGTGTGTGGATTTAAAAACAGTGAAGTGTTCACAATGACAAATAGTCACGTTTGCTTTCAAGTGTCCTGCAGAAGGACACTTCAGCCAGTATTGAAGGACTGGCACGGGGGGGGTTCACCCCCCCTCGCTTACGTTTTTCTTCCTCTCCTAGTGATCAGTCTTCCAGCCTTCTGGTTACAAGGCCCCTTCTCAGACCATTAGTGCCAGATTGGTTGAAGAATTTGCTGCGAAATAATTTCTCAGCATACAATGAATTAATTTTTTTGGAGCAAAAAAAATCCCCGTCTTACTAAAGTACAGAGTTTCGTGTTTGCTGCAAAGACATAAAACCTGATAAATCTGGTAAAATGCATGAGATGAGAGCAAAGCTTTCATAACCAACATCACTTGAGTAGTTTTGTACCAAAGAGGGCACTTAAGAGTTACTTTAGTGTAATTACACTGCCTAAAAATAGCTGTTTAGCTCTCCAGATGTTACAACACTTGTTCTCGCACATCTCCAGTGTAGAACACAGAGCTCACACTGTAGCTTAATTTTCCTTTCCGCCCTTTTTCTGCAGATCGTCTCCATGCTCTTCACATCCATAGCCAAGCTGACACCCGAGGTGAGAACTTTTTCTATTTGAACCAAAGTCACGTTTTAAATTTCGAACACACAAAACTCAGGCTGGGTTCGGTCTTTAAGGCCATCTGATCCGAACCTCATCATGATTAGGTGGTGCTACGCTGCTGTTGGCTGAATATGCTTTAAGATATAGATAAATTGTTCTAGTGGGGTGGCGGTGGTCTAGTGGTGGGCTCTTGCCTATGAACCTGTGGCTCAAGGGATCCCAGGTTCGAATCCCACCTCTGGCACTACCACCACTGGGTCCCTGAGCAAGACCCTTAACCCTGAGTGTCTCCAGGGGGACTGTCCCTGTAGTTAGGACATGGAAGTCGCTCTGGATAAGAGCATCTGCTGAATGCTGCAGATGTAGATGTAGTGCATTAAACCGCCTGGCAGCGAAAGGTCGCGTGAGGTCGGACAAGGTTACAGGCCTCGTCGGACAAAGCAGTTTTTGATTTGTTGTGACTGTTCATGTTTCAGGCGGCAAACCCTTTCTTCAAGCTGTTGACCATGCTGATGGAGTTCGCGGCAGGTCCTCCTGGAATGCCCTCGTTCGCCTCCTACATACTGCAAAGGATCTGGGAGGTAAAAAAAACCACAGCAAAGACCTTTTCGATGAGCTGTTACTTCAGTAATTAGTGTGTTTCTGTGCTTCAGGCTGGAGTTACATCCCTCATCACCCCTTTATCACAGTTCCTCACGAAATAAATCGGCATGAGCTGATTTTTTACATCTTTCACCTCTCATCCCTGCCTCCCTGCCTACATCTTCTCCTGCAGGTGATCGAGTATAACCCGTCTCAGTGTCTGGACTGGCTGGCTGTACAGACTCCTCGTAATAAACTGGCCCACAGTTGGGTTCTGCAGAACATGGAGAACTGGGTGGAGCGATTTCTACTAGCGCACAACTATCCCCGCGTCCGTACCTGTAAGCACACATCTGTGCACACATCTGTGCACACATCTTCACACGTTTTTACGTTTTCACAGCTGGATGGAGCCGGAAAAACCGGACAAGATGCCCTTTTTACTTTTTTTAAATTTTTTTATTTTAAGTAAGTTCAGAAATGTTAAAGGGGCATGCCGGTCAGATCCTCCTCTTTAATATTTCTTCAAGTTTGGTTTTTGTCAAACTTCAAGTGCTTTGGGGAACTTTTCGGGGAAGCATTTGGAGGCTATTAGTAATAGTCTGTGTTTAAGTGATCGTGCTTACATAAGAATCTCTGTCTGAAGCAGATGCACACAATTTAACCTTCGCTCTTTCCCCCTCTCTCTCGCTCTCGTTCTCCTGCTCTTTCTCTCACTCTCCCTGCTTCTTCTTCCCAGCGGCGGCGTATCTCCTGGTCTCCCTGATCCCCAGTAACTCTTTTCGGCAGATGTTTCGTTCCACTCGTTCCCTGCACATCCCCACGCGGGACCTCCCCCTCAGTCCTGACACCACAGTGGTCCTGCACCAGGTCTGATCTGCCACTTTATACTCGGCAGCTTGAAATGTTTAGAGGCTGAGGTGTGGGTTGCTGGAGAAGTTTATCTGAAAAATGCAAAACCAGATTACTGTGTATAAAGTAGAGAACTAAAATGTTCTTTTAACAGATATAAAGTAGCTGCAAAAAGAAGAAAAAACAGACTTTCTGCCTAAAATGAACAAATGTGAATATAGAAACATGGTTGCTGGTATTACTGTCTGCGTTTTTAGGTTCAGCTAATGGCAGTTTCATTACACAGACTAGTTTCAGCTTTAATGATTCCTCACACGTTAATACGCTCGCGTTGAGGAAGCAAAGAAGAATGAAATACTTATTTAGACTTTTTAGTAGTCAAGCAATATATTTAAAAGATATAGGGCAAAAAAAAAAAAAAAAAAGAGGAACAGCTCACCAGCCCATCGCAGACAAACGCACCCCCACAATCACACCTCGGGGCAGTTCAGCATCTCCATTCTGTTCAGTTGGTAATCATTCGGATGCGTGAATCAAGAAAAGAAGTTTGAGTAGAGAAATGAATAAATGACCGTTCTGTTGATGTCGTTCCATCAGGTTTATAACCTCCTGCTGGGACTGCTAGGTCGGGCTAAGCTCTATGTGGACGTCGCGGTCCACGGCACCACCAAACTGGTCCAGTACTTCAGCTTCATGACCTACTGCTTAATCTCGAAGACAGAGAAGTTGATGTTCTCTGGATACTTCATGGACCTCTGGAACCTTTTCCAGGTGAGAAGATGAGGAGCATGCTGTTAAAACTGCAGGGTGTTCAGAAATGGGCAGTTTCAGGACATGAAGTTTCCCTTTTCCAGACATTTTTATCCAACAACGTTCAGGCTGCACTGCAGTGAGAGCTGAGGAACGAGCATTAAGTGGGTTACAGAATATGAGCTGAAGAAATGGAGTGGAGAATATGTCTGAGTTAGGTTTGTTAGATGTTTTAGGATTGGAGGATTTCTCTGAAGAGAGGAGTCCTTCTTGAAGGTAGAGAGGGATGCTCCTTAGGGATGCTCCTCAGAGGAACAGGGGAAGGTATCTGGGTGAATCTGCACCAAGGGCATCGTGAGTCAGGAACAGCCTTACTTTTCTGCTCATGGTTCTCAGCTATGTTGCTTTGCACTGCACACGAAAAGACATGGCTGTGATTTTTAAATGTATTTAATCTGTCTCTCATTTTCATTTCTGTCCCTCCAGCCTAAACTCTCGGAGCCCGCCATCGCTACTAACCATAACAAGCAGGCACTGCTGTCGTTCTGGTATAACGTCTGCATGGACTGCAGCGAGAACGTGCGCCTGATCGTCCAAAATCCCGTGGTGACTAAAAACATCGCCTTCAACTACATCCTGGCTGACCACGACGATCAGGAAGTTGTTTTGTTTAACCGGGGAATGCTGCCGGCGTATTATGGCATCCTGCGCATGTGCTGTGAGCAGTCGGCCGCTTTCACCCGTCAGCTGGCCTCGCACCAGAACATCCAGTGGGCCTTCAAGAACCTCACACCGCACGCCAGCCAGTACCCAGGGGTACGTGTAAGAACACGCACGGGTGTAACGAAATGACGTTTCATCAGAAAGAGGTTGAAGAAACCTCCCTATTTAACCCACATGCCATCGTACAACAGGGGGCGGCTATTTTAAAGCTCCCTGGGAGCAAGGGCGGGGACGGTACCACTGAAAATTGTGTCCCTTCCAAGAGACGCATTCAAAGATGTGACGCACTCAGGTAGTAAAGTAAAGTACAGAGGAAACAGCATCTACCCAAACTGGAATTTTAATGTTTCAGAGAAAACAAGAGAAACGATCAGGGTCGTCAGATAAGCAGGACTTTATTATTATTATTATTATTATTATTATTATTTTTTTGAGAGATGTGGGCAGAGAGATGCTGATAAACAGTTGTCTTTGCCTGTTTTCTGTGTTAAAAATGAATAGTGAAAAAAAATTAAGAGTACTTGGCCTTTTAGTCTGGATTCTTTGGTCACAAACTTACAGCATAATGAAATGGTCTGGTTTTGATGAAGATGCAGGACACCTCTGTGGGCCGTGGAGCCGATCACACAATCCTCGCTTTGTTTAGTTCTTTCGGTGGCACTCTATTGAAGGACCGCTTTTAAAAAGCTGCATGACATAAAACAGGCATTTTCTTCTGTTTTTCAGAAGTGGTGCTTTTAGTTCACGAGCACTGATGCATGTTGAAGTCATGCAGCGTTTAGATGTGTGTAAACAGAGTTGCATTCATTTTTAATCTCTCCATCTCTTCTCCAGGCGGTGGAGGAGCTGTTTAATCTGATGCAGCTGTTTGTGGCTCAAAGGCCGGACATGAGGGAGGAGGAGCTGGAGGACGTCAAGCAGTTTAAAAAGACCACGATAAGCTGTTACCTGCGTTGCTTGGACGGTCGATCCTGCTGGACTACACTCATCAGGTGAAAACACAAAGCCGCACGTGTACACGTACCCAGGACGGTCTGGTTCCGGTCGGCGGCTCAAACGTTCGAACTGGATTTATCTTTATTCGTTCAGGGCACGGATTGTGTTTTCTAAAGGTTTAAGTGGCTTCACTGTTTTTGATGCCTTGTTTCGAAGATGGAGGGAGAGAATAGTTCATTTAACTGTGATGATGCGTTTACAACACCAGGTTCTGTCTTCGTTTCAGTGCCTTCCGCGTGCTTCTAGAGAACGATGAAGACAGGTTGTTGGTGGTCTTTAACAGAGGACTCATCCTCATGACCGAGGTAACTTAACACTGTCTCATCATGAAGTGTGCAGACAAGACAGCTGGGTGCACAACTCACCCCCCAAAAATTAATTTTTAATTTTTTTAAAAATTAATTAATTAATCTCTCTCTCTCTCTCTCTCTCTCTCTCTCTCTCTCTCTGCAGATGTAAAGCAGGCTCTGATCCAATGGCAAGAGAGAATTGATTTTGCACATAAACTTTTGACCCTCCTGAACTCCTACAGTCCTCCTGAACTACGAAATGCCTGTCTGGGTAATTCCGCCTCTCATTCCTGCATGAAAAGCGACCAAACGTGGCTCTTTCATCCGAAGTGTAACAGTGATGCTCTTGTGTTAGAAGAGCCGACTGTTTCCAGTGCAGTAACAGTTGAGCAGTTGTCTACTGCAATATTACTGATTTTATTTTCTCGTTGCCGTGCAGTGAACAGGTGCAGCACTGGCTGGAGACCAGAGTAACCAGTTATATTTCATGGGAAGAACTCCACAACACGGATCTTGATTTCTGTTTGAAAATGGTGGTTAAACACCTTTTAGAGGGATTTAACTTTAAAACCATTGACACCCAGTGCTCTTCATTTCTTTACAAGTTGACCGTATCATTCTACAAACGTATAGAACAAACGGGGACCCTTTAAACTTCTGGCTCTTTCATCTCCGGGCACATGTGTGCGTGCAGTCCGTATGATCAGGTGGACCCATCATGGTCGTCACGGCGATTTAGTTGTTGTCCTGTAGAGAGGTGAGGCTCAGTTTGTGTCTTCTGCGTTCTCTTTTTCAGATGTACTGAAGGAGCTGGTGCTGCTGAGTCCCCACGACTTCCTGCACACACTCGTTCCCTTCCTGCAGCACAACCACTGCACATACCATCACAGCAACATCCCCAGTAAGCCTCACGCATCATCACCCGTCATCTCCAGTCTGTCCCGGACTGCTTGACTGCTGTCCACAGCGCTGACTTGTGGATTTGCCAACTAGTGAAGGACTGGGGTACAAATAGAGGTGTATTCCTGGAGGACAAATCCGAAAACCGCTTTACTGCTGAACACAAACCTCAGAACTTCTCGTAGCGCCCCAGATGAAGTTCAAGTTGACCCAATATAAGCATGGAGTGTGTTCTATTTTAACAAGGATTACTGTTCTTTCTCTAGTGTCGTTTGGGCCCTATCTACCCTGCAGAGAGAACATCAAGATGATGGGAGGGAAGAATAATATTCGTCCACCTCGGCCTGAACTGAACATGTGCCTCTTGCCATCCATGGTGGAAACAAGCAAGGTACACCCACGCTTCTTTATCGCCCCTCCTGCTGGTGTGCAGTTCAGAGGCTGAAGATCAGCTGATCTTAATTGGTGTTAATTGACTTTCTTGTCTTCACTTCAGGGTGCACTTGAATCATCTTCATCTTTATCTGGTGCTACACCCTGTACATATACGTGGCGTACCTGTTGGCAGTGTTTCTGATAAAATGGCAAATTTATCTCTCTCTCTCTCTCGCTCTGCAGGGTAAAGATGAGGTGTATGACAGGATGTTGATGGACTACTTCCTGTCCTATCATCAGTTCATCCACCTGCTGTGTAGAGTGGCCATCAACTGTGAGAAGTTTACAGAGACTCTGGTCAAACTAAGTAAGCCCTTCTAACTCAGGCTGCCTCTGATTAGTGTGGCGTTCGTGGGAGTGAAGCGTTTGTTTGTATTTTTAAATATCAAATTTTACCACCAAATATTTGTACTAAATCAAAAAACAATAAAAGCTAATGATATTGGACGGCTGTGAGCTGGTGGTTCGAGACCAGGCTCCAGGATCGGAAGGTTGTACGCTCAAATCCCAGACCAGTAGGTTGCCCTGAGTTTCCCTTGAGAAAGGTACCGTCCCCATCGCTGCTGCCTGGGTGCAGCACGGTGTGGGGGAAATACAGAGGATGCATTTTGTTGACTTTCACTAATTATTGTTTATATTTGTATAAATTCGATCACCATTTCATACTTATTAATACACTTCTAAATTCGTTACTTAGTCATTTTACTATTTTATGATACAAATAATATTTTTATTTATCTTTTTTATAGGGTTTTTTTTTTTCTTCTTCTAAATAGTTACCAAATATTCTATTGTAGATTTCATTTTTATAAGTGATACATTTTTATTGTTTTATAGAGTTTCTAGTTATCAGAATCCCATATATTTGTATGTTTGGGGCAAAACGACTGTAAAATTCACACTTTTTAAAAATGTGTTGTTAAGAACTGAGACAGTGTTAAGTGTGCGGGTTTCTTGGATTTTCTTTTGTTTTTGGAGCCTTTTGCGTCCGACCTGCAGTCAGAAAACAGTTGCTTGTGTCTGAGTCATGCCTGTATTATGTGTGCTCACTGCGTGCGCGTGTGTGTGTGTGTGTGTGTGTGTGTACACACAGGTGTGTTAATGGCGTATGAAGGTTTGCCGCTGCACCTTGCTTTGTTTCCCAAACTGTGGACCGAGCTGAGTCAGTCTCAGGTAATAAAACACATTGTAATGTGACACCATCTATACTGACTGTGTTTTCACAGAAGCATTTTAGACTTTCTCCTTCCTCATAAGGAAAACTTTTGTCTCCCCTCTCTCTCTCTCTCTCTCTCTCTCTCTCTCTCTCTCTCTCTCTCTCTCTCTCTCTCCTCTCCCTCTCCCCACAGTCTATGCTGGCTAAGACCTGTGTGAAGCTGCTGTGTGAGGACCCTGCCTTTGGCGAGTATATTAAATGTATTCTGATGGATGAAAGGACCTTCCTCAACAATAACGTAGCCTACTCGTTCCTCACCTGCTTCCTGCACAAGGTACGAGCGCACGCATCAGACCGCCGTCATGCCTTAAAGGGACAGACTGTCAGTTAGAAAATCTATAAGACGACAGATACCTTGATCAAACTCAACTTCAGACGCATAAGCATCTTTCATTTTCATAAAGAACACACTGTTGCTATGGCGTCCAGAGCGATTTGGGAGGTGATTTGGTAAATAATGGCAGCCATTGCTCCTTGCTTCCCCCCTAACTCCGATGCACAGCTTTTGTGAATCTACAAGTAATCAAGGACTGCAAAGTAACCTGGCTCTGCTTTTCTTCAGTTTAGAGGGTCTTTGGAGTGAGGAGTTGGGGGGGGGGGGCACTTCCACGATGCACAAAGTGAAGCTTAGAGAGAGGAAGTTCTAAAATAGCGTGTGTGTGTGTGTGTGTTTGCAGGTCCAGCCGCAAGTGCTTTCTGGTCCAAGCTGCGCTAATTTGATCAACATTCTGGTCACTAACCTGCTGAATGAATACCACTCCCTCCAGCCCGAACTGGCCAATCAGAGCGCAGAGATCAGCAAGACCAGCAGCTTACTCAACGCAGTCAGTAACACACAAACACTCGTACTTCTCTGAGCAGTCAGTTACTCACTCATCTGTCTTTGAGCTGAATCACTGACAAACTGTTTTTCATTCACTATCGACCCCTGAGCTTTCTGTAAGAATGGCTCCATCCATCCATCTGTCCTACCATCCCTCCATCGCACATTTTAGATTCAGTGTACTCAGCACCACTGTGACGTTTTAGGTTGGGAAGCAGTTTTATTGAGCTCTTTTTCTGGTTTTAAAAAGTGGTTTAGTTCTGTTTGAACTTCTCTTGAAGAAAAGCCTACAGTTTATCAGCTCTTCAGGAAAAAAAAGAGCTCAGCATAAACCCCGGCCACCTCACGCTGATGCACCCACGTGTCTAGTTTTGATCACTGCTGATTAGTCTGTGTGTTTGTGTTCTTGTTTTAGGATCTGCGTGCGCTGGTGCTAATGTTGTCGATACACACTCCTCAGCAGTTGGACCCGGCGCTTGGCCCTGCGCTGCAGGAGCTGCTGAGCAAATGTAGAGCTTGTCTACAGCATCGCTCCACACACACACTGGACTCCAAAGCCAAGGGTACGCTCACATTTTTTTGATATCACTGCACAGAATTTGTTTCCAGAGTTTGAAAACGGCACCGCTCACATGTTAAGAAAAACAGCTTGTGACTTGTCTGGTAGTTCTTTTTTTATTTTATGGAAAAACTCATTTTATTGCTTGAATAGTTAAAGGGATTAATATGTTTTGAGTCCAGTGTGTTTAATCATGTTCAGGCCTAGACTATGAGCCTCATCAGTCCCTGATGATGAGGATGATCGAATGCAGAAATTATCCCAGTCAAATGAAATGTTTAATTCTTTTTTTCTGCAAAAATGAAGTCCACACGCTATGGAGAACAGACATTGCAAACGATCATTGGAAAAAATATTACCAGTGAAATGATCAGTATTCTATATTATAATAATAGTATTATAAATAACTATTAAAATGTGGGAAAGTGTCTCTTTTTTAGCATTGAGCAGAAATAAAATGGCCATTTCCTCCCCTGTCTTAGTGGAAGAGGAAGGCGCCACCCCAGTGAAGCGCCGGCGTGTGAGCAGTGACGACGACCGGCCAGGAGAGGGCAGCAGCAGCACTTTAGGGGGCGGAGTCTGCCCTGCTTCCACCTCCTCCTCACTGATGACCTGCTCAGAGCAGAAGACGGAGCCTGCCGAGGCTTTAACTCCCAACAGCACGTCAGACACAGAAACGAGGGACTCTTCGCTCATCGATCCGGGGACGGAGCAAGATCCGCCTTCTCCGGACACTGGCTCTCCGAAAGTGGAGAAAATGGAAGCTTCGTCTTCGTCGTCTTCATCTTCGTCCTCCTCCTCCTCGCTGCCTGAGGTTTTCGGGCAGTCGGACGACGCGTCACTTCCTCAGCCTGCACCGGGGCCGTCCGCAGGCGGAGGCGAAGAGGAAGGAGGCAAAGGAGAGGAAGAGGAGCGGGAAGACACAAGGGAGAAGAAGGAGGAGTGTGAAAGAGAAGTCGGCTCTAAAACTTGTTCTTCCTCCTCCTCTTCCTCTGCGGACGATCCCGCCTCCACACTTCTGCTCTCCAGCCTGCAGGACGCAGGAGAGGGGCGGAGCTGCAGCCTGCAAGAGGCGGAGCCTGGGGTCTGTGGACACGCCCCTTCACAAGGAGCTCTGAGTTCGGGGACGCAGCAGCAGCCCGACATTCTGGACATGCTGTACCGCACGGCCGAGGCTGCCGTTGCTGTGGTTACAAAGCTCTCTGCCGCCAGTAGTAAAGGAGGTGCACGGCCCTCGTGACATCACTATGTGTTCATTTTCTTTTTTTTTTTCTCCTCCTTTCCTTACTTTTGTCTCAGATTTATCTCACCCCGATCATTTTGTCCGTTGCAGGGGTGTACAGCCTGGTCCAGCACAGTTTGGTGATTTTGCTGCTCAAGCACACCTTTAATTCAATGGGTTGCCAGATTTGAGGTGATTTTTAAAGGACTCCCTCAAACAGTGAAAGAGAGGAAAGCTTTCAGCCACGTCATTAAGATTAAGTAGTTTTCATAAGAATAACTGACCCGTCTGCTTCAAACGGTTGCAAGGTTGGACTCGCGCTCCTTCAGCAAAAATTCACTCATTTTTGTTTGGAGTTTAGAAACCTCTGTGTTCACCAGCCCGAGTCCTGACGATCTAGTGGGGGTATTTTCAGTCTCCGAAGGTCTGGATTGGCAGCAAAGAAAGGGTTAAACCGCAGTTAACTCTTCTGGGCCGACGTTTTCAGACGCGTCGGGCTGCACGTAACGTTGGGGCACGTTTAAAATGATGCGCTGCGGATCTGGACTGGGATGAAAACGCTCACCGTCTCCGTAGCGGTACGGAACGAGAAGCTCAGCAGACCTTCACATGCATGCAAAGGTCATTCCTAACACATTCAGTCGAGCGTTACTTTTGATACTCTCTAAGGCTTGTCTAACTAGCGACAGTTTCTGTGAAATAAATGAATTTGTAGTTGGAGCACGGATTGGTCGGCTGCCGGCTCGCGGTCATTAGTCGCGCCGAATCTTTGGTTGGTCACCAAACTGTGCCGGATATTTTCTGGGCACCTCCGTACTAGTCGTCCTGCGTTCCTGTCCATGTTCGTCCGGTTTCTTCTCTGGTCGAGGCTCGACGTTGATGCTGTTCGTACGGCGCTTCGGTCGCTAGGGAACAACAGACCCGAGCGGTCGCCGTAGTGACGTCTACAGTCGGCTGCTGCGGCAAAAAAAAAAAAGTCAATCCCGAGAAGGAAATCGCAGCTATAGCACATTTAACAAAGGGCAAAATGTTCTTTTTCTTTTCTTTTTGGAAGTGATCCGTTCCTTTAGAGGTTGCTGTTCCGAGACAGGGAAAGGTTTACAGAGTTTTAGTCCCTTTTTCGTTCCTAATTTAATTTGCGTTTTTAATCACTGTGTATTATTGTCTTCTGTGCCAGTTTTGTACTTCTATCGGAGCGAGGCGGGATGTCGCCTTGCTGATATTTCTCTTTTTCTTTCTTGTGGTCGATATCAAAGCTACGTTTACTTGTACACTGAACCGAAAAAAAGAACCACAACAAATTTGATTCTGTAAAGAATCTTCTAGTTGTTGCCTGACATTGTAAATGAGAAGAGAAGAAAATATATGTAGGGTATATGTATACAGTATATATCCGGCGGTGTCTTATATATACTGTATATGTATATAAATATATATATAAATCTATATATACATATGCTGTATATGTATATAGACTTAATGGTGCTTTATCAGACACAAAAGTATGTGTTGCTTGAATAAAGCACACCTGATGTAACTGTTGGAGCTATATTTTATTTACCAAGATACATTCCATAATCTATCTAATGTCATTTCTTGCATTTTCTTGTTTTCTTGTTTTGTTTTTCCTCTTGATTTATTTTAATATAGGATAACTTAATAAAATTTTAATATGATTTAATTATGAACCAACTCAAATGGCAGACTGAGACTTCTTGATTTGTCCCACAAACTCATAGAAAGATGCTGTTTTTTTTTTTGGTTTTTTTTTTTTTTTTTTTAAACATTTCTGTACATTTATTGCACAAGTCCATGTACTCGATTGTGCACATTTTACAGAGGTTTGATTTCTAACATGTTTGTTTAGATGTTTAATTAGTGCCACCTCTGGTGTCTGGTGACGCTTGAAGAGAGGAAAATGCTTTTAAACACAGCAGAAAGGTGAATGAAGGAATGCAAAATATGAAAAACGGACGATTAAAAACCTGTAAAGTTGATCCTGAGATTTTTCCGTTTTGATTTGTAGTCGTAGTTGTTGGAATATGGATCCGTTTTCTTAAATTTAGATGTTCGGTCCTCATGTACAAAAAGAGCCCCAAGCCTGTGCCTCGCTGCTGGGAAATGGAACTTTTTTCGCCCTTTGTTTTTTGAATCTAAGGGCCAAAATGTTTCATTTTTTAAAGAAAGGATGTTTGTTCATGCTGTTTAATCCGACTGAAACTAATCACACAATCGCGTCCTATTTTTCTTTGGCCTGAACGAAGGTTTGAAATGTGGCTTCGTGATCCTTCCAAGCAATTTCGTGATGCACGTTGCTTTTTTTAATTTTTTTTCCCCCAAAAAAAGTTTAATTGCAACAAATGCAAGACCCCAGAAATGGCAAAAGTGCTTTTTTTTTTCCTTTTCATGTCACAGCTCGAGTTTTAGGCTCCACTTTTTAGACAGCTCTCCTTCATCTCTCTTGATTCATCATCGATAGTCAAAGTTTTTGTGATTTATCGGAATGTAAATCGACCCCGAGCTCCGATTCTGAGATGTTCATTGATTAGATGTTCATGGTAGAGTTTTTCTCTTTTCAGAAAGCAGCCACTGCCGTGTTTTCTTTCTCCCACACTTGCGGTTCTTTCCTGCTGCTGTTGTAACTCCTCAGATCCTTTAGATGACGAGAAGAAAGAAAGTTAGTCCATGAAAGGACAGGAAACACCTTTTCCTGCTTCTACTGAGGTCAGATTATTATTAAATGAAGATTAATTTGCAGCTAATTCCTTTGAAGTCTATTAGCCTAAAACCAATCTGAAAACTTTCCGTTTTTATGTTCAGAACCTTAAAGCATCACTTCATTTTTCTGGGCTGGGCACCGAATTGTCTCCTCTTACCTCCTGGGTGGCTGTAAACACCTCGTCACTGGTGAATCTGCAGGACGGAGGAGAGGAAAGATGGTCAGTCTGAACACTGAAATGTTTCCGAAGGGAAACGGAAAACCTTTAGTGTCACTCACACATCGCTCATGTCTCTCTTTCCGATGTCGAAGCTCTCCTTATCCGAGCCTTCCAAGTCCTTCATCTTCCTGAACCTGGAACCGAAGAACGCACATTTTAAACACGTACAGCGTCCCGTCCCGTCCCGTCCCGTCTGCTCATGCTTCAACAAGAAACTCGTCCATCGATGATTTTAAACTTGCTACAATTTCTCTTTCAGTTGCAGGAGTTTTAATCAGAGTTCTTTTGAAGTTTGTCCAGCCTAGCAACAGTTGCTATGGAAGCGCAGCTTTTTTTTTTGTAATGTTTGTGAGACTACACAATTACTTTATAGTACAAAGGAAGCAAAGGTTTCCAAGGTCGCCTTGAACTTACTTGATCACCCCCAAGACCCCCAGGACTATAAGAGCCACGATGCTCAGCGCTAGGAGAACAGCGAGAGCAATGATCACAGCTTTGTTAGGACTTCCAGAAGCTGCTCCTGACTCCTCCTTCTCCACCTCCAGGCCTGGTCCAAACACCTTCTCCAGCTCTGCTTTCACACTCTCCTGCTCACTCCTCAGCTTCCTGCAGGAGTCACATTGGTTAAAAAATGGATTCGTTTGAACTTTCCATCTTAAAATCTAGTAGCACAGCAGGAGGGGGAGGGTTTGTGAGGCTGTAGCTTCATCAGGAGCTCATCAGGGTCCATGTTTAAAAGGCCCACACCGCATCACGTTCTGATTGGCTCCCTACATGCATGGGCCTTTCACGACATTGCAGAAATCAGCCAGTTCAAAACATTATTTGCATCATATTTTTTATTTAATGGATTACACTAGGATTGAAACCCCCGTGTAGTAAATATGAGCTTTATCAATTCATCAAATCTTCCTACAACGACCTCCAATTCAAGATCTACTTACTCATTGACCTCCGTGCCACTTACGGGCTTGCCGTTTTGGTCCACTGCAAGAAAAGTGATGGAGGTCTTTGCGGTCACGATTGAGCGCATCTCATTTCTGCTCGCTGCTCTCAGGCTCAAAATGTGCACCCTCCAGCCCAGGACTTTCTCCAGAGATCTAGAGGGCATGTGTAGACACTGATCAATGTAAAGTTCTAAAATATGTCAACAGAAACATCTTGATGGGTCATTACAGACTAATGGGCCAATTTCAGGGACATGATGTAACAAAAGTGGATCATTTGGACATTAGATACTGCCTGTCTTTCACTTATATTTCTTCTAATCCATGATCCTCTCTCCCTCAGCTTGTCCTACCCAGCGTCTCCCCATGGTGCAGATCCAAACCCTAATTTGGTCATGTTCATCTCCAAGTTAAGGGAACTTGAAAAGTAGTCGATGAAGGAAGTCTACGTTGAACTAAAATGGATATTTTTATTTAATTGGATATCAATTTGAAGTGGTGTAGTCAAACTCTGTCACCTCTGAGTGAAAAGGTTCCTCCCACGTTCTAAAGACCTGCAGGTCAGCTGGACTGGAGATCCATTAGCCCTCTAGGTGTGACCTTGTGTGTTTGGCAACCTGTACAGGGTGCAAACCCCTCACGACCCTGGTTGCAATAAACGGCTTGGATTGATGAAATTTGAGGTTCTGCCTTCTAAGGTCGTGTAGTTAGTAGAGGATTGCTAATAAACCCACACCAGTAGCTTGCCCTGAGGTACCCATGAGCAAGGTACCGCCCCCATCACTGCTCCTTGGGTGCTATAAATAGCTGCCCCCTTCTGCAGTAGAGGTTGCATTTCGGTTCACTGTGTGTTGTGCTGTGCATTCACTTTGCTTTCACTAAAATATGGACAAGATCTACAGTATTAATTTTTTTTTACTTTATATTTCATGGGTCTGGGTCTGGAGGTGCATCTTGGACAGCATATTTTGTGACGCTCCTGAGGTGTTTTACTCACGTCTGCGTCTCCAGGATTTTCTGCTCTACAGTGTAAACCGGCTGGTTCAGTGCGATCACCACAACGTCATCACCGCTGCTCTCTTTCACTTCCACCTGAGGAGAACCACACAGAGGTAGTGTGGCGCTCTTTATTCGGCATCTCAGCACTTCACCACGTCATCTGACCTGCTCTGCACGCAGTCTTACTATGGCCTCAGTTGCCATAGTAATTACTTTTATTTCACATATAGTTGAATAAGTTCATGTGCATTTTAAACTAAACATCAAGATCTATTTTTGACTTTTATAAGAATTATATACAAAAACTGAATAAAAGTGAAAAAATCACTTCAATAACTTATTTTACAACTTTAATGAGTTCAGGATGGATGGACAGGATTAGAAATCCTCAGCTCAGTTTGGTCATTTCGGAGACAAAGTTAGAGAAGCAAGGTTGTGTTGGTTTGGACGTGTCCAGAGAAGAGATGAGGAGTATATCGGGAGGAGGATGTTGAAGATGGAGCTGCCAGGAAAGAGGAGAAGAGGAAGACCAAAGAGGAGGTTTATGGACGTGGTGAGAGCGGACATGCAGGTGGTCGGTTTGAAGGAAGATGTAGAGGACAGGAAGAAATGGAAATGGATGGATCCGCGGCGGCGACCCCCAAATGGGAGCGGCCGAAAGAAGACGATGATCAAAATCTATTTTTGGTCATTTTAAAAATTGCATACAAATACTGTGAATAAAAATCACGTGACTCTGTAAATTTATAACTTTAACATTTGCTTTTCTGATCTGCATGTTTCCTGTTTCTGTTTGGGTTTATTCTGGGAGCTCTGGTTTCCTCCCACAGTCGGAAGACGTGTGAGGTGGACTGGAGATGGTACAGACGTGGCCAAAAGTTTTGAGAAGGACACAAGTAATGTTTTTCTCAAAGTATGATGCTTCAGTGTTTTTCCATCTTACTCTGAAGTTTCTATGGTAACTGAAGTATAATTTCAGGTAAGCTCCGAGGCCTTTTCTTGAGTTTCATTACGCTTATGCAAAGCGTCAATATTTGCAGTGTTTCTTTTTCAAACTCATCCTTGCATGCGATCAATCAACTTCAGGCCCAGGTCCTGACTGATGGAGCCATTCTTGCTCAATCAATGGTTGGAGTTTGTCCACCCGCTTCTTGAGGACTGACCACAAATTCTCAATGAGGTTAAGCGCTGGGGAGTTTCCTGGCCATGGACCCAAAAATTTTTTATGTTTTGTTCCCTGACTTCATTATCACTCTGGCCATATGGCATGATGCTCCATCCTGTTGGAAAAGGCATTGTTCTTCAGGAAACTCCTGACATTTAGCTGATGCTCTTATCCAGAGCGCTTGCCTAACTAAAGTGAGGGTCTTCCTGGAGCAACTTGGGCTTGAGGATTTTGCTCAGGAACCCAGAGGTGGGTTTCAAACCTGCAATCTCTTGGCCTGTAGGCGAGTATCTTACCACTAGACCACCATCACCCCTGTTCTTGGAGCATCACTACTAGACCACCGTTCAACTGTTCTTGGAAGGTTGGGAGAAGTTGCTCTCGGAGGATCTTTTGGTTCCATTCTTCATAATGGCCCTGTTGTTCGGTAAAACTGTGAGTGAGCCACTCTCTTGGTTTAGAAGCTCCACGCATGAATCATAAAGACATTCATGGCAAAGAGGGACGTTGCAAATAATTGCAATTCACCCGATCATCTTCATAACATACTGGAGTTTATGCAACTTGCCATCAAAAAAACTGAGGCAGCAAACTTTGTGAAAAATGAATATTTGCATCACTCTCAAAACTTTTGGCCACGGCTGATTATCCCCTGGGTCTGAGTGTGTACGTGCCCTGAAAGGCTGGTGACCTGTCCAGACTGTTCCTTTGCTTTTTGATAAACAGTCCCGTGTGTCATGCAGACTCACCTTGACTTCAGCTGTAGCAGAGAGTCCCTGTTTATCTGTGGCTTCGACCTGGACAATCAGGAACATACTGCCTATACCCGTCAAATCCTGCACATAGATCAGACCGGAGGAGCTGTCCATCGCCAGAACGGAGTTGTGGTACGTAAGGGAATACCGGAGCTCTTCACTGTCACCAACGTCAGGGTCGGACGCCTGTCCAATCAAAAAACCCACAACTGAAATCACTCATTTGGCTGTAAGTGGCAAAGAAAAGCTTACTTTTAATTGCAATTCAGTTGGAAATAAGTAAACTATATACTTTACTGACTAACCAGTGGCAAACCAACTATTATAGGCATGCTTTTCACAGAATCATAAATTTTTATTTTCACAGCATATTTCACTGTATTTTACCACATGCCACGTCCACTAGCACGTTCTTGAGCTTTTAGGGGGCAGTTTTACAGTGGCACAGTGAAAATTCCCATAAAATGAGAGTTTGAAAACACTGGGCTTGATGTTTTATTTAAATAAAACCAGGAGCAAAAGATTACAAACCTTTTTTTAGTTACCAGAAATGAAGGCCTTGAAGAGCCAGTTGGTGCCCAATGGAACGGTTTAGGAGCCCCCCCCCCCAACATTTCATGCAGAGGGACCATTTCGGTGGTGGTCCATTCTTAGCAGCAGTGAGAATAGCATGGTAGTATAAGTCCCTGCTTTGTTTTTTTGAGGTGTGTAAACATACTGTGAGCATCCCTACCTTTACTGTGATTATTGGGAATCTGAAAGGAGCGACGTTGAAGACTTCCGCCTCATAAGATTTCTTCTCGAAGACTGGAGGCTCATTTACATCTTCTACCTGAATTATCACCTGTGGACGGAAGACCAAAGGAATGGAAAAAGATTGCGTATGCTAAAGAGAAACTTCAGAAGGATGCAGTTTCTGGTTGCAGCCATGAGGGATGTCCTTACCGTGGCCTCAGTGCTGTTGGAAGGGTTCCTGCTGTCCGAGGCTTCCACCTTAATGAAGTACCACTCCTGTTCTTCCTTATCCAGGGACTGTAGGGTCTTGATAGACCCGCTCTTGTCCACAGAGAACAGGTCTGAGTGTGAGGTCAGTTTGTAAGTCACCTGGGCCAGCTGGCTTCCAGTTAACGCTTTAATCACACCCACTTCTGTTCCCGCTGGTTTGTTCTCCTTCAGTGAGAAGTAGTAGGTGGAGTTCTCAAACACAAGGTTCTCTGTCAGAGACGCTGTTCTAATCTCGATCAGGACCTTTGCTGAAGGAAAAGCAACAGCATGAAGGGATGGTGAGTAGATCAGCACACCGGTGATGACATCTCACCCTGCAGCATGACATTGAGGATGTTGCTGTTGTTCTACCACTGATTCGTCCCTGACATTGTCTTAGAGGGACTTTTCATATTGGCCTTTGTCATGATACATGAAGAAATGATCAGTAAAATGTAAAAAAAAAAAAAAAAAAAAAAAAAAAAGTAAAACTTTTTTTTAATGTTTCACGGAGAAAAATAAACAAATTAAGGAGTCTTTATGCAGATTTGTGCATAATAATAATAATAATAATAATAATCCTTTATTTATAATCCCACAAATGGGAAATTCGCTCTCTGCATTTCACCCATGTGCAGCAGTGGGCTGCTATTGAAAGCGCCCGGGGAGCAGTGATGGGGACGGCACCTTGCTCAAGGGTACCTCAGGGCAACCTACTGGGAAGGGGTTCGAACCCCCGATCCTCCGATCATGTGGCTGACAACCCTAACCACTAGGCCATACTCAAGGTAGAGAGGACAACTTTGAATTCACCAGTTCTGGAGAATTTATGATCCCATATGATGTCTGGGAATCTGCAGTCAGTCACATTCACAGTCACAATGACCAGAATGGATTAATACAATTTAAATTTAATACATGGACCACACTGTTTCAGGAGCAAACTTGATACATTTGGTGGTGGTCTAGAGGTAGAGTACTTGGACCAAGAGGTCACACCTCCAGCAGCATCACCATTTGTTCCTGAGCAAGTAGCGTCAGGGAGACTGTCCCTGTAATTAGGAAATGTAAGCTGCTCTGGATAAGAGCATCTGCTAAATGGTGTAAGTGGAAATTTGCCCAAAACACAAACAAAGAGAAGCCACTCTGCACTGTATCTTCTGGACATGTCCAGCCCAGGACATGTTTTATATGTGAAATGGGAATGAAACCAGCCCCGATAGCTGCTGTATTTGGGACCATAGCTGAATCCCCATGGTATCATGATATCAACCAAGAATCAGGCCTTTTGTCTGTTATTAGCAAGATCTCTGATATTGTTGGAAGTCAAACAGGTCTCCTGAACGTCAATGGGTGAAAAATGTTATGCCGCATAAAAATGAGAGAAAAGAAATTACTCTCTTAAAGGATCAGCCTTTAAAGCTTGGAGACCATTCATGCTTTGCTATAAGCATGAAGATGTATCTGATAATGCTTTATAAATGCCCCCCCCCAGACTAGGATCAATCACAATGCTGCACAAGCCCATTTCCAACAGGATCCAAATACGATATCTAACCGTCTGTAACCTTGACTATGTTCACATGGTGTGTGTGTTCTGAGATCTCACTGAATAATGGGTCCGTGTGTGTTTATTCTCAGGTACACACCCGTATCATTTCTTGGAGGACGGCCATGATCCTCTGCTATAACGGTAAGCTCTATGGACGTTTCCTCTGTGATGTCGGTCAGGTCACGAGTCCAGCTGATTACTCCTGTCTCAGGATGGAGATCCAGCACGTCAGAGTCTGACGAGAACCTGGAGACACAAAGACTTTCAATGAAAACATGAAACGAACCCTTCATTTCTTGCTATCATTGCGTTTTACCATCGATCATTCACAGTAACGATCCCGTCTAAGGTCTCGTCATGCACTGTTATGTAAAAGAACTCATTCTTCTATTTCTATTCTCATTAAATAGAAAAAGCGATAAGAGAACGTAAAAACAGTGTCTGTCAATTTAGTCGATGGAACGTTTTAGGTTCCTGTTCCTAGAGAAATCAGCACGTTGGCTAAACAGCCATTTCATATCAAATGAAGTGAAACTGACTATTTTTTGTCATTGTGAAACACAGCAAAGCTCAACCTCTGCTTTTAACCCACGCACACCATGCAGCAGCTATTAAATGTGCCCGGGGAGCAGTGATGGGGTCGGTACCCTGTTTAACAGTACCTCAGGGAAACCTTCTCGTCCAGGATTCAAACCCATAACTTGCCTATCCTGGGGCCCAATTCCCTAACCACCATGTCACAGAGGACCTTCCCAATATAGCTGAGGTCTTCAGTCTCCACAAAGGGCAGGTGTGGCCGCATAATCTCACCTGGTTCTACCTGCTGTAACTTAGTTTGGATTGTTTCTTTAGCCTAATTTTATTGAACTTCCTTCAGAATGTGGCGTTCATTTAGCAACATTTTAAGATGTAATAAAGGAAAGAAATGGACCAGTTTAATGGAAATGTCAGAAGCATTCTCAGACGATGAGGACCTGTAGGAAATGAGGGAGTTGTTCCCGGCATCCCGATCTGTCGCGGACACCGTCAACACCACGTCTCCCTTTTTGACCTCCTTAGCCAGAAGTCGGGTTGAGTAGAATTGCTCAGTAAAGACTGGATTGTTGTCGTTCACGTCTGTTACAATAACAGTCAGTGTGGTCACGTTCTGAGGGGAAGGAGATGAGCAATGAAAGAACAAAAATCAGGGCTAAAATATTGTTTCTTGAGCTGTACAGCGAAAACGTTATGCTTGTGGAAGAAGCAAAAGTGTAAAATGCATACATTGCTTGATGGTTCTCCATGATCCCTCGCCTCGATGACCAGCTCATAAACATCTTGTGTTTCCCGATCTAACTCACCAATCACCATCAGGATCCTTTCCTGAAGGACACGTTCGTGAAAATGATCAGCCCAACACAGAAGCATCAGAAACAGGTTTCTTTTTCAGTGGTTAAACTGGAACATTTGGATTTACAACCACTTTGAAATACAAATGACGTGAATTGACTATTTTTTTTCCTTCAGCACAACATGCTTTTGTTCACCTTCTTGTATTCCTATAGCATCCATGTAAGATTTTGTCATTTATGGGACAGTTATTTCCACCTTACATTTTTGTGTCACAGAATGAATTTTTTCCATCATAATGTTTTTACATTTTAAATTTTTATTGCTGAGATAAAGAAGTATATTTGAGTGAGTATACAACACTCCTTCAAAGTAAGATGTTCTTTAGAGCCCCCAGATGGATGGCTTATCAAACACCATGTCTCCTTATCCAACACCATGTCTCTTCTCGTCCTCTCAGACCATCAAGCACTGCTCGTCTCGAATCTCCACCATTGAAAAAAAGAGGAAGACATGCATCAAGGCTCTTCTCAGTTCTGGCCCCTCAGTGGTGGAATGAACTCCCCCTGATGGTCAGAACTGCTGAGTTCCTTGCTGTCTTCAAACGTCGATTAAAGACCCACCTGTTCATGGAATTTCTCAGGGAATAATCTTCCCAAAAAAATGGCTGCCTTCTGTTACAGTCTTCACACTGATAAACAGTCAGTGTTATGAAGCCACCTCACCTTTGAGATGCTGAAGAGATCAGTGTGGGAGTAGGTGGAGATGGTCACTTCTCCATTTGCTCCGATGTCTGCATCGCTAACTTGGATGTGGTACATGTCTCCTGTGTGGTCCTCAGGAACCATCTGGGGATTTTCTAGTTCAATGAATTGTGGGTTGTTGTCATTGACGTCCAAAACTGTCATATTGATCTGGGTGGTGGAGCTCAAACCATCAACCGGCTGATCTACAGCCACCACCTATATGGAAATGAAAAGGAAGGAAGGCTTATTTCAAAAAGTCACAGGGTTATTTTATTAGAGCTCACTGTTAACAAAATGGAGGGCATTTGAACTCCACTGAAAGGTCTGCAGCAGCTAAAACCTGGTTCTTCTATGGCACCACTTCCAAGAACCCCATTTTGCATCTTTACTTTTGAGTAAAAATGGTCAGAAATTTAAGTTTTTATTTGCTGTTTAAGTAGATACTTTGGATTAAAGTGGCCTGTAATACAAGATTTGTAAAATGTTTTTATTCTAGTCTGTCAGAAGTCCAATCATTGACCCTGAGTCCAGTTTTTGTTCCTAGCTTTTGTCATCACTGGTACACATGACACTAGAGCTCATCTCTACATCAGCTGTTCACTTACCTACAAACTATTACAAAGCCCAGAACCAGATCGTGGCTATAAGGTCAAATTAAAAAACCTCCAGTCTATATTTTCTTGTGCAACTCTCCCAACAACCCTGAACCCAACCCCGAAATCTGTTGAGCTCCAGGTAGTGAATTCCCATCATAAAGTTTGTTTTTACTGAAACCCTCAGAGCTGAGATGGGATGGTAACCAGACTGATTCCGTTTAAGGCAGTCACCTCATTTGCGAACACTAAACTCCCACCTAGAAATGAAATATCAGTTCTCAGTGATGAAGAACTTCACCTGTATAAGGTAGCTGTCTCTTGTCTCTCTGTCAAGGCTAGCGTTACTCCGCAGGTGGACGACACCTTGGCTGTTAATACTGAATGTGTCACTCGTCAGCAGGAAGTGGCCATTGGAGAATCCACCCTTAGAATAGAAGGATCCAAAGAGGGTTTATTAAATGCAATAAAAAAACAAAACCAGTTATTAATTCATTTTGGCCAAATTTCTGACATGACATGAGCCAAGTAAGCTGTAAATGCAAATTGTGCTAAACAGTTACTTCTGAATTTCAGTGCAGTGCAATTTAATTCCATGTCATTGAAAAAATCGATACATTCATGATGTCCCATATCATATTTTTATGGGAGCTTTGGGCCGATTTCAGTGTCTTCCAAGTACATGTCTTCCAGCACTGATACAGCACAAGAAATATATATATATATATATATTTAATATGTATCAGTATTACATTTTTGGCAACTGACCCTACAGGTTAATGAACATTACACCGTATTGTTTATGTGAAATCTAGAGGAATGATGTTCTGCCTGACCTTCTTGCTTACAATTTTTAGCTTGGATGATTTTGAACTTTGTAAGATCTAGCTTCTATTTTTAATACAATCTTAACTAAAACTAAGACTTTCTCACCTCATCATCGTCTGTCACTTCCAGTGACACCAGTGCGGATCCAGGGCCTATGTTCTCATAGACGGCCACATCATACCGGTCCTGGCTAAATTTTGGGGCTTTATCATTCACATCCTCCACCCAAATGGTCACCACAGCACTTCCTGTAAGAGCCGGACTCCCACCGTCCCTTCCCTCCACCTCCAGCGTAAACCTTTTCACCTTGCTGTAGTCCAGTTTCTGAGCCAGGCTTATAGACCCAGATGTAGCATTTATAGTAAAGGCTGCGGGTGAGGAAGTTGGTACCTGCTTGGAGATGTGATATGTCACAATGCTGTTGAGACCTTCATCTATATCAGTTGCACTGACGCCGAGCACTTCTGTTGATATGGTGGCATGCTCTGAGACAAAGGCCTCATATTGTTGTTTGGAGAAGATGGGCGCATTATCGTTGACATCAGTTATTGTAATGACCATGGAAGCCTCTCCTGACAGAGTGGGTCGACCTTGGTCTTGAGCGACTACTCTGATGTTATACTTGTCCTTCATCTCTCTGTTCAGTGCCGCTGCAACCGTGACCAAGCCACTTTCTGGGTTGATGCTAAACATCCCAGCAGAACCTTCCAGACTGTATCGTACCTCAGCATTTAACCCTGCATCTGCGTCCGTGGCTAACACAGATGTTACGTTGTCTCCGATTGCTGCATCCTCTGGGATTTCAATAGAGCTTGAGATGGGGACAAACTCTGGACTGTGGTCATTGACATCCAGCACTTCCACATGGACCAAGGTTTCATCTCTGTTGGTTCCATCTGAAATGGACAGCTTGACAGTATAGTTCTTCTGAGTCTCGTAGTCCAGTTTGACTTTTGTCATGAGCATTCCTGTCCGCTGGTCTATGGAGAACTTGTCTTCTTCCGTCTCAACTGTCAAGGTGACTGGAACAAGAGGATCCACTGACAGAAAACTAACCTGGAGATCAAAAATATAGGTATCTAGGACATTCTAGACCAGTGTGAATGGGGCCAGAACAATTATAGTAAACATATGAAAGAAGTGCATTCCAGAAAAGTGTGAATGGAGAAGAACATTTTAGTATTGTGAAAATGGAAAGATCATACAACTATACACAAATGTGTTAATGCTGAAGGAAATACTAGGATTCTGTGGACAGGGAGAGCATATAGATCTATTTCACTGGGAGGAGAAGGAGCTAGAACTGTGGAAATGGGGAGTTGAGAGTTTTCACTGGAGGAGATCATTCTAGTTATACAGGAAATGGGGAAAGGGCAGGTCTACACTTGTGTGAATTAGGAAAAACCTAAACCTAGAACCCTGTACATGGAGGAGAACCTTATAGAACTGTGCAAATGGAAGAAGTTTGATATCGTTTGAGAAGAACATTTTACAGCTGTGTGAATGGTGGGGGATTTTCTAAAAACTCCCAAGACATTCAGGTTTGGTGTGTCAGCTCAAAGTTTAGGTTGACCATGTAACAGTGGTTTCTGGGCAAAAAATGCACGACTGGTCCTGGCACAGCCATGTTTCTCAGCCTGTGCCGTTACTGAGGCTAACGATAACCCAAAATAGCTTCAAGTATTTCACCTTGACTATTTCTGCTCCTGCCTCTTGCTCTTCCTCCACTCTACCCTTATAGGTTTTCTGAAGGAAGTAGGGGAGGGAGTCTCCAGGTGCTTTAATGTCCACAAGCACAGAGGAAGATCTGCTCACGGTACCACCTACAGGAGAGGGAGATGTTTTCTGTCACTGATGATTAGTTTTCAACTTCTTCAAACACTTTTTAGTAGCTCCCTGTAAATACTTTCTGGATGCATTTAATTTATTTTCACCTTCTATTATAATCACCTCACCCTTGATACCTCACGTCAGAACCTTGTTCTTATCCTAACCTTAAACTCAAGCCAAACCAAAATCTAAGATGAATCCAGGTACTAAGCCTAACTCCAACCTGAACATCAGCTGAGGCTCACCTGATATCTTGATAATATTTTGAACTTTTGGAGATAACTGATGGAGGGCTAGCCAAGAGGATGCCTTGCTCAAGTGTACCTCATGGTCACCTACTGGTTTTGGACTTGGACCCACAATCTTCTGATCTTGGGATCTAGTCCCTAAACACTAGGCCTCAGGAGGTCAGGAATGCTCAAAGGGAGACCCCTGCAGTCACCTGTATTATTATAAAGCTATTATTATTCCAAAGAGTGCTATCAAGAGTCCTCCCAGTCTTTATGGGATGGGCTGCTTGTCATGTGTGCCCTCCTAGGATTAATAAGAGCTGGACAGTCTTCAGCTGGGTCAACACACAAAGTTAATCTCAGCTGCATTTGTCCATTTTTGGGAAGATGAAAGTTAGAGAGCAATTCTTACAACAAGTAACAGAAGCGGAGGCTGTGAATATCATTGGCTTACCATCCTTTGCTGTCACATAGAGAGTAAAGTGAAGAATTGTGTTCTCTAGAGGTTTGATGGTCTGGTTTAATGTTATCTCTCCTGTGCCTTCATTTATGCCAAAGTAGCCTTCTTCATTGCCGAAATCGATGGAGTAACTTATTTGCCCATTTGGTCCTTCATCTAGGTCTGTTGCTTCTACCTGTACATCATAGAGAAATAACTAAATATAAACATAACTATTATGGTGCTTAATTTCTGCTGATGGACAATATTTTTATGGTTTATGGTAAATATGGTATTTTTATGGTATTTTATGGTAAATACCTGGAAACACCCAAGTTGTATAATGATACTACTGCGCTGCAGTTATCATGACGTTGGTCATAAAAGTGTCTGAGATAAGGTGATGGTGGGTCTGCTTGGAAACAATCAGATTAAAGGGATAACATCACCTTGACAACCAGCATTCCGACAGTCTGATCGCTGGAAACTTTGCCCTCATACTTGTTGCTTCCGAACACCGGGGTGTTGTCGTTCTCGTCTGAGAGGGTGATGTTCACGCTGGCCATTACACTGACGTTTAAAGGAGGGACGTCTTTGGCTTCAATCTTCATGTTGGAGGTAATAAATGACAGCAGTTTTAGATGAATAATGCAAGTTTAATATGTTATCTATTTATCTCCACTGTTATGAAAGGTTGGTACAGACAGTACATTCAATTTGTATGACATCCCAGTTCCAACTGATGGCAATACTAAAGTGCTTTGAGAAAATTCTGCATTTCCTGTTTGGCTATGCAATTAATTTTTGGGTTTTTTTTTTGTATCTCCCAATCCTACTATGTCCAAATTCACACAGGGTAGCAATAACAGCAACAACTACAACCACAGCAAATCCCATAAAGTGATGGAGAACGTTCCTTTTTCAAAATATTTTCTCATGATCTACACTCTCAAAAAATTGTGCCAGTTTTGGTCCATAAAGAACATCTAAAGAACATCTTTTAACATCTAAATACAAAAGAAATGCTTGGGGGGACCGTTTTCAGAACCTTCACCTTCACCATACCAGTCTGCAACATGTCAAGATGAAATGAAACATCCACTGACAGGTGCTTGAGGGTGCCAAAGGTGGTTCCTCTAAAACCTTGAGCAAAATATCATTTTTGGCATGGATGTTTTTCCATGTTTAGTAGTGTTTGAGGAGAATGTTAATGCAGGACTCTTCATTAACGCCATACATCTGTGCTTCTCAACTGCTCTTACCTGAAAGGCAAAGCTGCTGATGGTCTCTCTGTCCAGATCAGCAGATGTCTTTACCCTGATAGATCCATCTGCGCTGACGGAGAACGGTACCGTATCCGGAACAACCCGCAACGTTCCCACGAAACCTCCCTGCAAGTCAGACGTGGTTTTCAGTGCCAGCTCAGTGTTCTACACGTCTTTGTCAATGTCAGAGAATGACCATCATGCACAGCTCCTCCAGAAGTACCTGATCCAGGTCTGTGACTTTGGTCTGAAGCACAAACATGTCTTTGGGGGAATTTTCTGGAATGACTGCAGTGTACACACTCTGGTCAAACTCGGGTAGGTTGTCGTTCACATCCTTGATGGTGAGAAACACAACAGCACTGGCTGTCTTTGTGCTGTCGTTCTGCTGCGCTGCCTGAAACACACACAAACACACACTAATGCGTGAGACGCTCTGTAAGATATTTCCTTGACTTAAGAGGCCTTGAGACCCAAAACACTTAGTTCATGAAGCTGGCAGTGTCACATACAGGACATTAAATGTTTTAAATGAATGAACGTCTTCATGCAGTCGTCTTTGGAGATTTAGACATTATGACATATAATTCGAAGACATAATTAGTCTTTTTGGCTTTGGCTTGGACCAAAAATGGAATCACTGATTCATATCACCTTTGGTAAGATCTCACCTGTATATGAATGGTGACCGTTTCTACTTCTTCTCGGTCCAGCGCCACCGTGACTGAAATGACCCCGCTGTTTGGGTCCATGTTGAAGTTGCTCTGGTACTTTTCTGGGTTCACTTGAAATGGTGCATGAAAAGAACACATACGTCCACAATAATTCAACCACAAAAAGCCAGTGAAGGTGCAGGAATTGGAGTGCTAAGGTTGATCGATTGAATCACGATGAAGTGAAAGTGACTATTCTTGTCATTGCGAGGTCACAGCACAGCACACAGTGAACCACAACGAAATTGGACCTCTGCATTTAACCCATGCAAACACACGTGCAGCAGTGGGCAGCTATGAAAGTGCCCAGGGAGCAGTGACGGGGACGGTACCTTGCTAAAAGAGTGCCTCAGGGCAACCCACTGGTAAGGGGTTTGAACCCACGATCTTCCGATCCTGTGGCCGACTCCCTAACCACTAGGCCACCACTGCTCCCAGGATTTGCAGATCTGCAGGATTTCTTATAAATAATGTGACCGTGAGTCCTGGGAATGTTGTAGATTTGAACTGAGAAAGGAAAAGAAACCGGATACCATACCTGTGGTTATTTTGTAAACAACTGGCTCATTGATTCCTGTGTCTCCATCTCGAGCAGTTATAGCATCTGGAGTGACTTCTGTGAAGTGTCCAACCTTAGTGTAAGGTAGAAGTATTGAAATACTTATTTAAAGAAGCCTTTTCTCACCACATTATATTTATATTGAAAGCATTTGATCTAGGCTGCTCTCTGGTCCATTCGGCTGATATATGGATACTGTGATTTGAGATTTTTTGTGATATCAGGATTTGCATAAATCTACCATGCTGGAGTCCATCCCAGCTCACACAGGGTGAAGGATAGGGGACACACCCTGGACAGGTCACCAGCCCATCACATGGAGGAGCATGACGGGGACAGCACCTTGCTCAACGGTACCTCAGGGCAACCTATTGGGAAGGGGTTCAAACCCCCGATCCTCCGATCATGGGGCCAACGCCCGAACCACTAGGCCACCGCTGCCCCCAAGAGATTCAACAATGATGTGAAATCCTTAATGAGAGCCACTGTAAACCTAAAAAAATCACATTAAAAATGGATAAACAAAACAAAACACCTGGTTCTCTGGAATAGAGGCTTCATACAGACTGTGATCAAAATAAGGGTTCAAGTTGTCAAAATCTTCCACGTTGATGGTGACAGTCGCAGTGTCCTTCTGGTCTCCAACATCCTTCAGATAAAAGGAAAGAAAAAAAGGTTGAAAAAGGTCCAAAGATATGGTTATGAGTGATGTCAGCTGACAGAAGAGAGTCCAGCTGTTTGAATGTCAAAAATATAGTGTACAAATCAAAAAAATAAATGTAGAGCCAAAACATTTTACATTTAAACATATATGACATGATCTGCTGCTAAACACGGTGATTGACACCCGATGTTTCTCCTCCTCCTCCATAGTCCTCTGCACTACTGTCTCTCTCTACTCTGTGTCGGATGGATGTGCTCCTTGCACTGGTTTAGTCCTAGGGCGAGTTCTATGTTGCCTCATCTGTAGCACCATGGTTCTGGAGCACTTTTAAGGTCTAAAAGATAATGTATGGAGCAAACTTTATGATGCAAAGTATTCAGTTTCCATCAATACCTGAGTAAAGCATCAGCCATCCAGTATATTAAAGTATAGTAAATAAATCATTAAGTGTAGAAAGTGTAGAAATATAGAATTATTATATAGTAACACCCGGGTATTCTCAATAAAGCCCAGTTTGAAAGTATTAGAAGCTTGTATAAAGACGAAAAGCCCCTTTTCATGTGGAAGCTGAGAATTTTTATTTCAAAAAGTCACCGAAGACACATAAAGCTAGTCAAGTCAGTTTTATTTATAGTTTTCCAACCGTTGATCACGAAGCAGCTTTACAGAATCCGGGTTCGAGCCCCAAGTGAGTAATCCGAGGGGAACAGAGGTTCAATTCCCCAAAACTGGAGGAAGAAACCTTGGGAGGAACCAAGACTCAAAAGGGACTTATTAAAGCATATATATAGATATATTTCCCTCTATTTTTCTGCCCTATTTTGACTGTAATCTCATTTCCTGTCTGGCATTTAGCAGAACTTCTCATCCAGAGCGATTTTCTAACTACAGGGAGAGTCTCACAGGAAACCTGGGGTTAAAGGTCTTCCTGAGGAACCCATTGGTGCTGGTGGTGGGATTCAAACCCCTGCGCCCTCTTGGTCCATAGGTGAGTGTCCTACCACACCACCACCACCTCTCCTATTCAACCCACTAGTTTGGACCATCACACGATTCAACACCGGAAGTTGTGGGCGAGCACATGCTTCCTCCAAATAATGTGAAGCACCTCTGCACCTTATCACACCGACACAATTCAGCGCAGTGTTGGCAAACATCGCTATGAGAGTAATGAGGGAGAGGGAGGACCTTCCATCCCACAAAAAGAGAGCACAAAATCAGTCTAAACTTGACACAGATATCAGCTTGGCCTTCGTGTTAAATTCTGGAAAAATATAAAGGCTGCACTTTCGCAGTGGCAATGCTGAACAGGTTTTTATCAATTTAGAGATTTAGTGGATTAATCATTACCTTTGCTTCCACAATAAAGGTGTAGAGGTTGGCAGCATTGTAGTTTAGGCGGGTCTTCAGTCTGATGGCCCCATCGCTCCTCAGCTCAAACTCAGCCAGAGCCGAAGGCTGAGCAGAAATCATCACGATTAAAGTGAATTTTTTAAAAAGAAAATCTGATTTTAATAGTTAGATGTAAACAAAGCCCTCCAAACTGGTTTTTGTATGAAATGCTTTGTTCTAGAAATGCCTCTTGAAGCTCCCTCGTTTTTCCATTAAATGGTTATGAATACACTGCCGATGCCTCAGATGTTGGTTTAAAATAGCTTTTTAATTTTTTATCCGTTCATGGTGGAAGGATACCGAGTAAGGTTCTCTAGAAGTGACCATTTCACATAAAACCAAATGAACAATAAGTTCTAATGAAATAAATACATTCAGTAAATAAAATACATGAAATGATTGTAAAAAAATTAACTTATTTAAATAAATATAAGCAAGATAACATTTTTAGATATTTAAGTGAAAATTAGCTGTATGTGTTTGCCATTTGGGTTCTTAACATTAGAGTCCGATGTCGCTGCTAGTGAGCATTAAACTCAATGTCGCCATTGGTTACGCACATTTTTCAAAACATTACACACATTACAAACCCTTCCCTTCACCAACAGGGAGAAGTAACATTTCACTAAAAAATACACTCTCAAAACCAAATCATCCACAATCACACCCTGATCACTAGCCAGACCCTTGATTAGGATACAAACATCACACACTAAGATCACTCCACTTTGCCACATCACAGTCTGACCACCAACACACTCTGATTGCCACAAAAACACTTCAGTGACCCAAGTTCTCAGGACGTGTTTACTGTACTGTATATGGAGCTGAAAGCTGTAAAAAAGAAGGGAAAATGCAGCATTACTGTTAGATCTGAGTGTTGTGAGCTGGTGGTTGTGAGGGAGAGGCTTATGATGGTCTGGGGCAGCTTTTAGCGGTTAGGGAGTCGGCTCCAGGATCATAAGGTCGTGGGTTTGGAATCACAGACCTCTTGGCTGCCCTGAGGAACCCTTGAGCAAGGTACTGTCACCATCACTGCTCCCCGGATGCTTGCATTTTGTTGTGACAAATAGCCACTTTCACTTATGTGCAGTAGTTGTCATGTAGCCTTATGAAAGGGAAAAAGTGAAAGTGACTACCCTTGTCGTTGTGAAACACAGCACAACACAATGAAATACAACCTCTGCGTTTCAACCATACACACACGTGCAGCGGGGGCAGCTATTGAAAGTGCCCGGGGAGCAGTGACGGGGACGGTACCTTGCTCAAGGGCAACCTACTGGTGAGGGAATCGAACCCATGATCTTCCAATCCAAAACCGCTGCCCAGCGCTCAATATTTACAATATTTCATATAAAGTTGTAATTCAAAAATATCAAACACAGTAAAACGCACGGTCATGCGAGGCCTGTTCCATATCGCACAGCGTATTTGTATGCAGAGTGTAGTCTATTGTCACGAGTCAGGTACTCAAATACAGCTCACCTGTGTGGAGTACGTCACCCTGTTGAACTCTGGCGAGAAATCAGCGTCAACTGCTTGAACTCTGAGAATTTCAGAACCCACCGGTGTGATCTATACAATGGAAGGCAGTTTTAATGTTTAAGTGACGACTAAACAAGGCTAAACGGTGATTATTCTAATTTACTACTGAACTGTGTCATCATTAATGAACTGTTATTAAATATTCATGCCATCTATGGAATATGATTGTATAGGATTAATGCCAATATATCAGTTTAATTAAAAGGTCACTTCGTCACAGGGGATCGACTCCGAGCAGACTCACCTCAGACACAGTGACGACGTATTCTTTCTTTTCAAAAACCGGTTTGTTGTCGTTGATATCTTTCAGAGCAAGTGTGCGCATATGCTTCACCTGCGATAAGAAGAAGTCTTTTTTTAAATCCTTTTGGATCACTCAAATATTCAGTCATATACTCACAATACTCACTTACCCCTGAACTGCAAGTCACTGAGTAGTAGACGGTCCCACCAGACTGAAAAAAGAAGATCTGAATGAGTTCACAGGTTCACAGGTGTTAACTGTCACAAATGCACTAATGGAGAAAAAGAAGACTCAGTATCTGTTTGGTTTTTTTTTTAATAAGGTGATAAATGTGTCCACGCACCTTCATAGCATCAGCATCGAGAGGTTTCCTGGTCCGCACGGTTCCGTTTGTGTCTCCAGGCAAAAAAACAAGCTCCAGGAAAGTCAAGGAGCTGGGAAATACATACGGCTCCAGTGTGAGCCCGTCAGTGGGCTGGATCCCAGTAAGGCTCTCTACATCTCCTGGATAAATGAAGGTAATGAGCAGAAGATGCAAGCTTTTGGACTGGATTGTCAGGTGGATTAGTAATGATCCACAAAAAAAATAAAAATAAAATTGATATGTAATATAATAAAATCTAATTAAATAAATTCCAAATAATGGAATTACCCTTATAATTATTCAGAATAAATGATATCCTCATATATATTACAAGATGCACAATTTCACTTTTAGTAAATGAGTAGTGCGGACCAATCGTTAACAATCGTTTCACCCGATTTAAATTTATAAATTTCTTCCTCCATTTGTGACATCATGCTTATATAGTTATATATTTATTCATGCGAGAACATAATAACATTTAAAACCTAACACAGAAAGTCATTAACTGTAAGGTTGATATTCTGATCTCATTTTCTTGTTAAGCTTGTGTCTGTAGCTTCCTGTGGGACAGTGAGACAGTTCTGATCCATAGTTACCTTCATATTCCTCTTCAACCGTGCCTATGCTGAGGCTGCTTCCCGCTGCACAGTTTATCTCGGAGGAACCTGCAGGAACCAAAGTTTCATTTTCCTCAAAACAGGCCGTCAGTATCACTCATTAAACATTCATTAGAGGAGGAGGGTGAGACCGACCATTTAAACCAGGAGAACCTCACCAATGCTACTGTCATCACCCGATCACTGTAGTTCAAGAACATCACCAGCTGTACTGTTATCACCCGATCACTGTAGTTCAAGAACATCACCAACTGTACTGTCATCACTCGATCACTGTAGTTCAAGAATATAACCAGCTGTACTGTCATCACCCGATCACTGTAGTTCAAGAACATCACCAGCTGTACTGTCATCACCCGATCACTGTAGTTCAAGAACATCACCAGCTGTACTGTCATCACCCGATCACTGTAGTTCAAGAATATAACCAACTGTACTGTCATCACCCGATCACTGTAGTTCAAGAACATCACCAGCTGTACTGTCATCACCCGATCATTGTAGTTCAAGAACATCACCAGCTGTACTGTCATCACCCGATCACTGTAATCCAAGAATATCACCAGCTGTACTGTCATCAGTTTTATTAATGCCACTTTCTAATTTGTAAAATACAAATAGCATTAGGTTTAATGAAAGTGAAAGTGACTATTTGTCATTGTGAAACGCAACAAAATGCTTTCTCTGTATTTACCCCACACACCATGCAGGAATGGGCAGGTATTTAAAGCTGCCCAGGGAGCAGTTATAGGGACAGTACCTTACTCAAGGATACCTCAGGGCAACCTACTGGAACCCACGACCTTCCAGTCCTGGGCCCTAACCACTAGGGCACAGCTGCCCCTAATATTAATACTATTGACCCGTTAACTGCCAAAACATTTTTCTGAACATTTTCTGAGTTTGTTTTAGTTTTTTCTAATTTCAGCATAACCATCTTTCTCGTAATTTGCAACTTTAGTCTGATCCCCAAATAGAGATCAAGGTTTGTTTAAAGGGTTAATATTAACACTATTAGTTACGGAATAAAATATCCCAGGTTCATCGCCAAGTTTAATGTTTTTTTAATGAAGAATATCCTCCGTCTCACTTGACCTTTGATAACACTACTGCCGAGTGGATCCGTTCCTAGTAAAGAATAATACCAGTCGTTGACCTCTGTGGTGAAGAACATGGTCGATGTCACTCTCGTCTCCTGCTTGAGTCCTGATCATGAAAACGTCAGGCATTTCTGTAACGTGAGTTTCGTGTATGAAAACCATCAGCTTCACTCATTTCTGTACAAAAGAACATCCAGACTCTTAACAACTGCTGACTATTGAGGATTTGATGAGAGTACTTCCTGACTTTATGTCGATCTGAGTTGGGTCACATGATGTACAAGGCCTGGGATGAGTTTATGAAGATTCTCGTGAAATGGAAACTCGACATGCAGGTTATTGCTGCCGAGCTGTAAGCCGATATTTTAGGATCATAAGAAGGCTGTGAGCAAAATCAATACCGTGACACCATTTCACAAAGAGTGAAAATGACTTTCGGACTTTTAAATGAGTATTATATAGATATTTTATACTTCTTTCCTTTGTAGTTCATGTAGTTTATTCCAACACATGCATGGTTCTACTAAAACAGCTCCGAACTCTTTACTCTAATCTACAGCAGCTAATGCCTGGCATGACATTTTGCCCATCTGCATCAATATTTTATTTGTTGACTGTTCCCCAAATATTGACCTTGGTGCAAATGATGCCGTGACAAATCATAAACGTTTGACTGTGCGCAGTGAGCGTTATGATCATTACATTTACCCTCACTAACCCTGTGAAGCATCCAGAGCTTTTAGCAAGATTGCACTATATTCTAGTGCAGGCCCACCATCAACCCTGGAATATCAGTGTGTACAGCCATCAGGAATCCCAAATATCACTGATGGCGATAAAAAAACATCTAGTTAGCTATTGTTTTTGCATTAAAGTATTTATAGTGGGACAGCGCTGGCCACAGGATCGGAAGATTGTGGGTTCAAACCCCTTACCAGTAGATTGCCCTGAGGTGCCCTTTAGCAAGGTACCGTCCCTGTCACTGCTCCCTGGGTGCTTTCAATAGCTGCCCCCTGCTGCACGGTGTGTGTATGAGTGCGTGGGTTAAATGCAGAGGTCCAATTTTGTTGTGGTTCGCTGTGCTGCATGTTCTCACGATGACAAGAATAGTCACTTTCACTTTTCCACTTCAGAACTAGTAATATGTACCTCATGGAAGAAGAGCTATTTTATGACCATATTTATTATCTGATATGTAAGTATAATTTCAGTCAGATGGAAAGTTAAAGGTGCAGCCTCGCTCAATGGAAACGATCCTCCATTGCTCAGTGTGTAACATTACGACATTGAACGAAGGGGAAACTTCATTAATGGAGACTCAAACCTGTTGAGATTTAATGTCAATACAAAGATGTTAACGATGTGATTACGCAATTATATGCAAATGAAAACTGAAAGTGGCTAAGCAGAGTGAGGGGTCTACAGCCTGTGTGAAAGCCATGTTTTATAACGTTCACATTCACTGTTTTAGCAAAAAGACATGAATATGTGTGTCCCGCACGCGTCGGTCCCACGCCAAGTACTTACCAATTGCACCCCAAACACTGTGAACACACAGGCAGGTCGAAATGAAGAAAGAACGGAGAAGAAGCATGTTGTCCTTGGTAGATTCACCAGATCTCCTCTCACACACCATTTGTTGATCTCTCCAGAGATGAGGTCCAGGTGAAAGCACAGGGTGAATGGTTGAACTCCACTGCTTTAATCTCTCTCTCTCTCTCTCTCTCTCTCTCTCTCTCTAATTGCAGTTATGAGGTGTTAAACATGGCTCAAAGGTTGCTGATAAACCTGTCCAGTCATTGCAGTGTAATGTGTGTACGTGTGTGTGTGTGTGTATGTGTTCCCCTGTCACCCATTTGCTACTGATTTTACTAAAAAGAGCCCCAAACCTGGCCTTTTTAAAAATTATTTTACCTCGAAAACTGACATATCTAAAGGAGCTCTCTTCTGATTGGGTGTCCCACTTTGTGCCTCATATATAATGTGCGTGATTGGGCGGACTGCTAGATATAATATACACGATTGTGTTCACTTTGGTGACGCGATGAATATTTGGAGCCACATGGAACCATTTGAAATGCAATGGATGTCATGGTTTGTATTAAAGTCTTGTTTCAGAAAAGCGAGTGAAATGACTCTTCCATCACATGGAGCCTTCAATGCATCCAGGACAGAAGAGTGATGAAGCTGTAATCCATGAATCTAGCTTGATCATTCTTATCACTGGCCTTTTTATAGCTCTTTATGGTGTTGCCTAGGGCTGCACATGTAATCTGTTTTTGTCCTTTGGGTGGATGAAAGATAAAAGATACAGCTGTCCATAATCTCCCACCGAAGGGTCGGATGTTACTTCAGTCCCCGTTAAACGCAGGACATGAGATATACGGCCTTAATGTGTGGCATCAGGGAGCAACAGTTATTCAGGGGACGGAGTGTTGATGTCTGATTCACAGCAACATGCTCAATGTTCGGTTCTTCATTTACTGTACATGAACATCTGAAAATGTTGGGCAGTGGTGGCCTAGTGGTTAGGGAGTTGGCCTAGGATCAGCAGATTGTGTTCGATTCCCTCTCCAGTAGGTTGCCCTGAGGTACCCTTGAGCAAGGTACATCCCCGTCACCGCTCCCCGGGCGTGTTCAATAGCTGCCCCCTGCTGCACGTGTGTGTTAACTGCAGAGGTGGGGCAGCGGTGGTCTAGTGGTTAGGGCAGTGGCCACATGATCGGAGGATCGGGGTTCAAACCCCTTCCCAATAGGTTGCCCTGGGGTACCCTTGAGCAAGGTACCGTCCCTGTCACTGCTCCCTGGGCGCGTTCAATAGCTGCCCACTGCTGCATGGTGTTTGTGTGCCTGGGTTAAAAGCAGAGGTCCAATTTTGTTGTGGTTCACACTTGCTGTGGTGTGACCCCGCAATGACAAGGGTTGTCACTTTCACTTTTAAACAAGCTCTGATTCCTACTCTCTTATACTGTGTTTAGAATAAAAGTGGAGACGGATTCAGAAAAATACCTTTAAAAATGACATTTCTGACCTCAGAAGGTCAATAGAAACAAAAACCAAAACGGCTGTTTTTTTTTAATTAATTATTTTAAAAGTCTACCAACAGATCGTGTCTGGCTGGGCGGCTGTAAACGTACATATACATTACAGAGAACTAAAGGTCCAGCCCAGGTATGTTCATGAACACTCAGCAAATGTAATAATGTTATAATACATGGAAGAGAGTGAATCTGTGAAACCTTTCACTGAAAGACAGATTTCATCATCAACTATATCAATGTGCTCATATATGAATATATCGGTGAAGCTCCAGATGGTATTTGTAATTTTAGACCCAATAAAAGCTTTTCTTTGGCACCAGAATTAAACCAGTCTGATTCTGTGGAGTTGACACTGATTATTATTATTATTATTATTATTCTAATTATTGTTATTGTTATTCTAGTATTTGTATTATTGGTGTTGTTATTGTTTTGTTGTTCTTGTTATAATATTAATATTGTCATTCTTCTTTTTGTTCTCTTATATGATCATTATTATTATTAATAGCATTATATTTCTGTTTATTTGTTAGACCTCATAAATGAGATGACACGCCCCTCGGTTACTGTTGCTTATGTCATCAAGTATTAAGACTGCTGGAAAGAGGAGCTTGACATTTTTCAGTTTTTATGGGGTGTAGTGTTATACAGCAAAAGTACATGTAACCCGGGATCCCAGGATCGGAAAATTGTGGGTTCAATTCCCTCTCCAGTAGGTTGCCCTGAGGTACCCTTGAGCAAGGTTCCGTCCCTGTCACTGCTCCCCGCTGCACGTGTGTGTATGGGTGAAACGCAGAGGTTGAATTTCATTGTGTTGCGCTGTGCTCCGTTTCACAATGACAAGGGTTGTCACTTTCACTTTCATAAGAAGACGTCGATAAACTACTTCGGAGCTTCATTTACATTTACGGCATTTAGCAGATGCACTTATCCAGAGCGACTTACATGTCCTAATTACAGGGACAGTCCCCCTGGAGACACTCAGAGTTAAGGGTCTTGCTCAGGGACCCAGTGGTGGTAGTGCCAGAGGTGGGATTCGAACCTGGGACCTCTTGATCCATAGGTCTGTAGGCAAGTTCCCCACCACTAGACCACCACCACCCATGCTTCATTCATACTCCACAACATGCAGAACAACAACAAAAGAGTGAGTACAGTTCAATGATCACAACCTCCTGCAGGGGGACCTGGAGCCCATCTATGAACATCTGCCCAGGTCCCAGCCCATCACAGGGCATCACACACACACTTAGAGGGCATCTAAACCAGATTATTAAGTTAGATGTGAAGTGTTCGATCGTGATAGTAGAGTTTGTGAAGTCACTAAGAGTAAAGCTGTGATGTTTTTATAAGGTTGATGCTGAACACCATCCACTAACGCAGTGTGTTCCTCTTGGACAGATTATGGAAAAACCTGAGTGAGGACCTCAAGACCATGTTGGGTGCTGGGTGGCGGTGGTCCAGTGGTAGGATACTTGCCTACAGACCTATGGCTCAAGAGGTCCCAGGTTCAAATCCCACCTCTGGCACTACCACCACTGGGTCCCTGAGCAAGACCCTTGCTGCTGAGTTGCTCCAGGGGGACTGTCCCTGTAATTAGGACATGTAAGTCGCTCTGGATAAGAGCGTTGCTAAATGCCGTAAATGTAAATGTTTGGACTCCCTCAGGATGTTTTCAGCAGCATCCATGCAGAGGTCCTGAACTTGAAGGCTGTTCTGAATAAGAACACGATGAGATGATGCTGAGCCTCTGGAGTGAAGGAACACACCAACAATGTGAAACTTAACAACTCATTATTTTGTTTGTTTGTTTAAGAAAGCAGAAAACAATGAAGAAGCAGACTGACCTCGCCGTGAACAGGACCCAGAATCCTGCTCCAGCTGGTAAATAGAAAGCTTCTCTTTATTAATTTATTTATTTAGTACATCTTTCTGAGTCTTCATCCTTTTTTAGGATGTTTTAGTGCATCACACTCAACATCCCCTCCAACTTCTCTTCTCCACAGTAATTTTTGTCTTACTCTTCCTCTTCATGCAGGGGCTCTTTGTTATACGTGCTGCTGTTATGGTGCTGAATCACTTGTTAAGCTACAAAGTCACATTGCGTTTAAGGACTAGACCCCAGGATCAGAAGGTTGTGAGTTTGAGTCCTTGACCTGCAGGTTGCCCTGAGGGTCCCTTGAGCAAGGTATTGTCCCCATCATTGCTGCCCGGGTGCTGGATATGGCTGCATGATGCGTTTTCGTGCTGTGCTATGCACAGAAATGTACTCCATTATCACATCCAATTTACTGAAATCCTTGTGAAGGTGAAGTGAAAGTGACTATTTGTGTGAAGCAACAAAATGCAGCCATTGCTTTTCACCCAGGTGCAGCAGGGGCAGTGCCCGGGGAGCAGTGATGGGGACGGTACCTTACTCAGGGGTACCTCAGTCCAACCTACAGATCTGGGATACGATCCATGAACTGGGGCCTAGTCCCTAACCGCTAGGCCACCGCTTCCCCTGTGAGGAACCAGTTCTGTAAAATAACCCATATTTTAACATTAAAAAAATCTCATGTTACATTTTACTTTCTGTTTAAGATGTGCCCCGCTCTACGTAAAAAGTAATGAAAACAATCTTAAAACTGATGAAAAAAGAAAGACAAGCACATGGTACATCTTTATTCTTTTTCCTTGAAAACACACAAACCTTGAAGTATAAAGCACAAGAAGCTCACCCCACTGAATGCTTGGGTATGAGCTTGTGCAGAAATATACCTCTAAAAAAAGCTCTTTATGTTCCAGTGCTGTGCAATTTAGTCCATAAAGGCTGAGTGGAAAGACTTTATCTGGCGATTGAAAAAGTCATACCATCAAGAAGAGGACACTTTTCTAGCAGGCATACTGACAAATACGGACAGACATCAAAGGCACTTAAATACTGGACATCAATACAACAGTGCGACAGATCAAAAAGGTTTGTTTACAAAAAATGGAAACAAGATGAAATCCTGAAATGCTATTTTTTTTTTTTTTTACAAACATCAGCAGTGAAGGTACTCCACCATCCACCATCTAATGGAGTCCTTTGGAGCCACAACAGACCAAATTAAAGCATAAAACAGCAATATTGACCCCCACTGACTATTTAAAGAGAAAGGCAATGAGCCAAGCAGATTTCAAGATGTGTATTTAATGTTAATTAAGTTCTACATGTCTGTGTAACAATTTCTTGGTCAAATGAATCTAAACTGAGATAAAGGCCTAGTGCCAGATTACGAATGATATAAACAGTGCAATGATACAGTGCACTACATAGGACAGGGATGGAAAACACCCAGACTGTGATAGACCACTAATACAGGACAAACACATGACTTTTGCATCCAATGCAATGACCTTAGATTTTTAGAGTCATATTGAAGAAGAAAACTAGGCTTAATGAGCATCCAAGTAGCTCAACATGTGGTGGTTTGGTACTTGCCTACAGACCTATGGATCAAGAGGTCCCAGGTTCAAATCCCACCTCCAGCACTACCATCATTGGGTTCCTGAGCAAGACCCTTAACCCTGAGTTGCTCCAGGGGGGACTGTCCCTGTAATGAGGACATGGAAGTTACTCCGGATGAGAGTGTCTGTTAAATGATGTAAATCAACACTGCAATTTTGAAGATGCATAAAACACAATGTCCCCAGCAGCTACAGTGATGACTAGCACAGGCCGCCGATTCAACTCTGCACCTTACTGCCAGGTTTAATGTAGTACTGTTCTAACTGTCTTGAGCCACCGTACATTTCTTATTTTGCTTCCAACGAACCAGACTTTCTTGGTTCTTTTTTAATGTTGAGGAACATTTTCCAGATCATCCTGAAGGACAGTGTTGTTGTCTCTCATTTTCAGTCCAGTCTCTGTACCTGAGCAGTTCTCCAGATCTTCCTGAAGGACAGTGTTGTTGTCTCTCATGTTCAGTCCAGTCTCTGTACCTGAGCAGTTTGATAGTTCTGTGTTGGTTAATCCACACAGTGATCTACGCCTGAACCTTCAAGCAGAACAAAGTGTTTAACTTAAGACATGAAGCAGTGAAGAAACAGGTGCAGATGATTCCAGATGATTCGTTTACTGCTGACGCTGAACGCCGAGTGGTTGGAACCCCTTTATCTAGAACCTTATATCTTTGAGTTTTGCAGCCTGGAGCACTAAATCATTTAGTCTCATTTTTCATTTAATCTATGCAGTAGGCCAAAGATAAGAAAGCTAGACAAGAATAAAATTGTATTTTTGCACCAATGAGGTAATTCCCCAGAAAAACATCAAGATAAGGGGCGGCACAAGACTTTCACACAGTACTGCAGCTTATGGTGTGACTAAAGTGAATGACATGACTAGTAAAAGAAGCATTTCCGTATGACTGATGAGATAAAACTGAGTCTCAGGTCCTCAAGTCACAAAGTTTAGTGGAGCCCTTCATCCTCCGACCTAAGTTGAGAAACTGAATTATTTGTAAGTTGATCATAAGTGCAATCGGCAGCAAATGCAAACAATATACGTGAAACACTTTTCACCAGCTAGCGCCATTCTGGTTTGGGCTCAAAATTTTGAACCCTTCGGAGCACCTCGGCCAAAAATACCAATACAAAAGCAGTGGCCTTTTCCTCAATGTTTACTTCCATGATGTAGCTTCTCCTTGTTTGATTACACATCTTTGATCAAATCACTTTTGATCCAAGGCACTCCGAGAATCCTGAGCAGAACCAGTTTACCGTTGAGCTAAGTGATACAAGATCATCTTCAAGTCATCAAGAACTATTTAGCATATAGTTAAAGTATTAATCAGGATCCCTGAGCCATGATACAATATGAGATGTCAACTAACACGAAAAGCATTCTCCCTAGAAGTTCAAGTTCACTGATCCAAAACTGGATAAAACCTCTTAACTTAAACATCAATTCAACATAACTGAGCTCAGATTTTGGTGCATCTGGTTAACAATTTGGGCTGCTCCATAAATCATCCATAAATCCAAGACATTCATCATCTCAATTCCACTTATTCAGCCTAGAGAAGTTATTTCTCGGTAGCAACCCACAGCCACTTAGGAAACTTCCATTTAATGGAAGTTAAATCCCGATGATCAACTGAAGGTCACATTTTGGCTCTCAAGAACAGACACTCTATTCCAGTCCTTGATGATCAGACATTTAGCATCAGGACCTTCTAATTAAACTACTAGCAGCATCACTGGTTCCATCAGGAGGAAAGGGTCACTAGCAGTTTAGTCCAGGGTCACTAACCCAGCTCCAGATTTTGATCATCTCCTGTGGGCTCCTGGGATGCACAAGCATCAAGCTCTGGTAGGCACAAGCATTCTCCCTGTACTTCTCCTCAATGTCGAACGTCCTGAATCCTTTGTGTTTTTCAGGCACTAAGCCCAGCCTCTGTAGGCACATGCCTGTGTAGACATCATCAATGGGGTACAGAGACACATAACGAGAGACGTTCCTCAAGCGAGTTCCAACTTTGCCTGAGTAGAGGTACCCTCCTCCGCCAGCGTAGGCCGGGTAGGGTCCCACAAAGACACTCTCCGGTATGTAGTATTTCAGCTTCTTGTCCCGGTGTGGCCCAGCATTGGTTATCACATCCCCAATGAATAGATCCCGTGCTGCTGTTCCTGAAAGTCCACCAAGATACTGTAGGATGTGACGAGTGTTCACAAAGACATCATCATCACCCTTGAAGATGTAGCGGGCTGATGGGCAGCGATTACCCAGCCACTCTAGGAAGAGTACCTCCTTTAGGGTGAGGTTGAAGAAAGTGTCACGATAATCCCATACAAGGAGGTCCCCATGCAGTGCCGCCTCATGACGGACCATTGCTGACAAGTCTGGGAAGTGGTCGCTTGCTTCAGTATTGCCAAGAAGGAAGACCGTGACCACGCGCCTGTTGTCAAGAATCCCAGCACGACCCCAAGACTGCCTAATGGCTTGCCGGCGGTCAAAATGCGGTGCCAGAGACTTAATGGCCAGCAGCAAGAAGGGCGCCTCTGAGCAAGTGCCTGATGCATCTATCAGCATGGGGTACGACCGGCACCTCATGTACAGCAGGAAGTCCCTGAAGCGCTGGGGCAGGGAATTATAATCCTTAATCTGCATGGTCATGCTAATGTCTGGCTGACAAAGGTCTGCCTGCGACGTGTAGTTCAGCCAGTCTGTGATTTTCGGGAGCTCGTGGAAGGAGGCGTTGGAAGTAACAATCAAAGGGTTGTTGACGTAATCCAGGTACTGCTGTTCTCGGTTCCAGAACGCCTCGCTGAGCTCGGGCTTCTTCCAGAAGCGAGTTGGCATAACATGTGGTTGCATGACCTCGGATTTGCCCTGGCCGTAGCTCCGGGTCACCTCTACCAGGATGTAGATGAGGAAGTTGATCATCATCATGATGCCAAGTAACTTTGTCTTCTTCCTGCTGGCCTGCATCCTTAAAATACGCTCACCACCTACACACATAGATACCAAATATGAATACATAAAAAAATATTCCTGTATCCTGATATGCCCCAGTGCTGCACTCTGGAGGAGCAGAATGTTTAGGGGAATAAAGCTGGAATATTGTGCTAAATTTTAAGCTTAAAGAAATCAATTTAAAAGTAAACATTAAACCTGCATCCAGGTAGATGCAATCTCAATTTCTGTGTTTGGCCGTTTATTGGCGTTGGCAGATATGTACAGTACTGTGCAAAAGTCTTGAGCCACCCCTCTTCTCTTTTTGTACCTGATCGGATCTCGAGATTTTTAAAGCAGGCTGGGATCATCTTGACAGAGGACGGAAACAAAAAGGCAGCCAATGTCCAAAAGAAGGGCTCTGGAATGTCCTTCAAGAAGCCTGGAGAACTATTCCTGAAGACGACTTAAAGAAAGGACAAGAAAGCTTGAGTTCAGGCTGCGTTGAAGAGTAACGGCGGCCGTGTTAAAAAGCTGGTTAGAGTGATGCATGCATAAAATAATTATAAAATAATGAGGGGTGGCTCAAGGTTTTTCTACTGTGTTATACATCAGTAAATTTTCAGGAAATGGCATTAGCCTACAATTCCTATATCGGTGCATTTCCTCCAGAATCCTTCGACCTTTTAGAAACAAGAGAATTTAAAAACAATTAGAGGTGGAACCAGAGAGTGAAATTTTAGTAAGCATTTAGGAAGAAATGATTTTATGGTGAGTTGATTTGTTAGTTACTATCATCTACATCCTTGAAGCGGCAATAAAAGGAGTAGCAGAAGTTGGAGGAAAACACCCAGCGTTAATCATGAAACCACCAGAGAACAGGGTTCAAACTGAGCCAACAGGTCAGCATGCGGTTCGGGCTCTCGTGACTGCTGGGTTACTCACAGCTGGCGCAGGAGCAGGGCTGGTCGATGCTGAGCTCCATGAGAGTGAAAGACTCGGGCCAATCTGATCCAAAGCTTCGGTTCCTGTATTTGGGCCACAACTGTGAGGGCATGGCCGGCTGCATTTCGGCAAGCTGTTCATTCCCAAACCCCTCTCAGATGCAACCCTTCTTGTTTCTGTTCTCGCCTGCTGGCTTTTTCAGCATTCTGCCCTTCTGACCTTTATTTCAAACACCCACTCATAACTCTCTCCTTTGCTCTCTTCCTCTCCCTCACACTTCCTCCCAGGAGACAGTGGTCATGTGTCCCTGATTTCTGCATCCTCATGACACCAATTATACATTTGCATGCAGTTTCCTGGAGACGCTCCAGCTGGAGAGATGCTCTAAAATAAAAGGAGTTCACCACTATACGCCCAGCTTCTCCGTCCAGGGGTTTGGACCTCAGAGTCCGTTGCTTATTCACTGCACTTGATTAATATTTCATAGCATAAAGAGTTGAGGAACAAGTGATACAGTTATGAAAGTATCTGCTCAAACAATGAAATAAAATGGTACAAACTGTTAACTGTGTGGCTATTAACTGATAGTTTCGAATGGCATGATAAATAAGCAGCAACATTATGTATATTTCCATTCACTGGTTGATTTTATATTTGTTACACGAACTCCAGGAAATTTGACCTACTTGGCAGAAGAGAGCATCGCTGATGATCTTGTCCGGAATAAAGGTGCAAATCCGTCGACCCCCTCCTCCACTCGGGATCAGACCCGGGTCAGCCCAGAGAGTCGTGCTTGGAGACTCGTCGTACCATCATCCTTTTCTCCGTTTTCTGCGTGCAACGTGTAGCACTGTTAACATCTGGTGGTTCACTGGTTTGTCACAATTATGACTTTTTAGCTGACAGATAATTAGAAATAATTTCAAATAAAAAACCTAACGTTTGGTAAAACTATTTTCTTTCATCATCACAAAGGATGCAGGCTCAAGACCCTCGTGCAAGTCAAATGGGACAGATGTGGGTAAAACCTCCTTAAAGATGGAGGAAGGAACCTCAGGAGGAAACAAAACTCAAAGGGATAACCCTTCCTTCTGTGGCTGACATTGGATAACAAAAAATAAAGAGGCTGAAGTCCTAAAAGTTGTCTCGTAATTGAAGCAGATTATTATGTAACCACTGACGGGCAGTACAGTCTGTAATGAGTAATTTGGCTGGTAAGAGTCTGTAGTTAAAAATGAATTAAAAGTTGCTGTTAAACTAAATGTTAGAGTTTGTGAGAGTCAAAAATCTTACATGTTCATGTTACATGTGATAGTTTTCACCATTAAATTGGGCAAAAAAAACTACTCATCAATACCCACTTTAGTGGCTTTCTAGAAGACTCATCTTTGTTTTATTTGGCAGCGGTGGCCTAGTGTTTAGGGACGAGGCCCCAGGATCGGAAGGTCGTGGGTTCGAATCCCAGACCAGTAGGCTGCCCTGAGGTACCCTTGAGCAAGGTACCGTCCCCATCACTGCTCCCTGCCGTGTGTGTGTGGGATAAATGCAGAGGCTGTATGTCGTGGTTGACTGTGCTGCGTTTCACAACGACAAGTTTCAATCAAGTCACTTTCACTTCATGTTTTCGGAGATGCCGTTCTGAAACTGTATCTCCAAATCTGCTTTTCTGCATTACATTTCTCAGATTCATCCCTTCTTCCTAAATCAGGATACAAACATCTATTGTGCTACATGATGACATAACAGCTGATTTTAGAAAATGTGCTTTGTAGAACCCTTTCTATGGAGTGTGTTACATGTAGAGCATTTCAGAGTTAACATTGCGCAATGACAAGGAGAGTCTTCCTGGAGCTACCTGGGGTTAAGGACTTCTCTCAAAGTAACAACTGCTAACATAAAAGATCGATATCGTGCCTGATTGTCCCCTCCCGCCGTGGAACCACGGTCCAAAGCTCACAGCAGTAAACTAACCTACAGCCAAGAAGGAGATGTTCGTTCTGTACGTCCCTTCAGCTGAACATCCCACAGCGCAGGTAACATGAACCTGTCTGACCCTGTGCCTCAAAAGAAGCCCATATTATCAGTATTACTGACTCTGATTGCTGTCAGAACAAAACTTTGTATCTGGTAACTTTACCAAAATGTGTAAAACATGTAAAATTAAGTCATTCTGGGGCATTTCTATTGGTCCATTCATCATGAACTCAGCAGGAAATGACTTTATTACTCCAATAAATGGATTCATAGGCTGGATATTGTATCTCAGATGGATTGCGGAAAGTTACTAGGGAGTGGAGATGGTCAATATGACGAGAAAGTAATTTTCTTTCGCGCCTCTAGAGACTAGCTTGCGGATTTAAGCAGCAGGAAACGAGGGGGGAGTGTATTATCGTAACTAATCACGCCTTTGGCTCGTGCCTCACAATCCCAGCCATAAAGTGAATGGGTGGGGAATAACGCACAACCTTGAGTGTTCCATCAAAGCTCCCACAGCCCTCAAGAGGAACTGATTGTGTGATGAGATGGCTGATGTTGTTTGGCAGCTACCAGGTCAGGCTTTAAGTTGAAAACTGAGGACTAGCAGATGTCCAGAGGTCTCACCCCATATTTGCTGGTTAGTCTTCGAGCATTCTCACAAATGATTAGGTTCAGATGTTCCTATGACGAGACCCCACACAGTGCAGCAGTTGTTCGTTAGGCTACACTGCTGTATTTTCTTTGTTTTGGTTTATGCCTGGGTGGCATGGTGGAGCAGTGGGTAGCACCGTCCACACCACAAAAAGTTCTGTGTTCTTTAAATGTGGAGTTTGCATTTCTCCCACTGTCTGCGTTGGTTTCCTCTCGGGAGCTCAGGTTTCCTCCCACAGACCAAAGACATGCACGTCTGGGGGATGGAGACGCTCATTTGACTGAGTGTGTGAGTGTGTCTGACGGTGTGTCTGCTCTGGGATGGACTGGCGACCTGTCCAGGGTGACTGTTTCACCCTGTGAGTGCTGGGATAGACTCCAGAACCAATCATGACCCAGTCTAGGACACATGGGTCAAGATAATGGACGGACGATTCACGCCTGGTTTTCTCCCAAATGAACAGCGGCTTCACTGCAGCCAAGGCTTAAAATCTTTCCTTCTGAAATATCTTTTATAAACCATTTAGGCGCCACATAATTAAAAAAAAATGTAATTACACTGGAATAAGAGCACATTGCACTAGCGATAACTGAAGAGCACTGACTGACTTCATATTTTATTACAGAGAGTCATATTTACGTGGATTTTTAAAGCAAAATGGACTGTATTTACATCCTTATATCTTTTGAGGACCTCCTAATGTCAAAAGTCCTTGAAGTGTCCAGATAAGCATAACTAAAGCAATGTTTGACCAATGAGATCAGCTATTTTCAATTTTTTTAATCTAATTTAAAAGAAAAGCGGTTCTTTTTGAGATAAAAAGTCAAACGTAGACCATCCAGATCTTCTAGATGCAGACCATTCCTTTATTCTGGAAGGCCACTTTTTGTAGCTGCAATACAACAATTAAATTTGAAAAATAACATTATAATGATACATTATAACTATATTGCATAGATTACAGGTAGCTGATCAAAGCTGAGCGCACACAGCTTTTTAAAGCTTTTAGTATTGTGTATCGGAAAGGTGTGCTCAGGTTTCAGGATGCCTGCGTCCCTCTTCATATCCTGAGAGTAAGATTCTGCAGCTGAACTGTAGCTTGAGATAAAAACGGCTAAAGGAGCAGAAGTCTGAGTCGACTGGGTGACGTTCTAGATCCCCCGACTGTGTGTTGAATGTGTGATGGGCAAATTTGAATCTAATCTCGTCTGAACGGGCTTCAGACATCCTCAAACAAAGAAAGCTGATCTGTTTAATTATCCAGAATTAAACCTCGGTGTGGCTTACAGGTGTGGTTTTGCTGCAAACTGAAGAACGTCACTTCCTGAGCTTAAAGCCAGACAACAAGTCATTGCAAAACCAAAACAAACCACAACGCAATACAGCTGACAGGTGTTGTGTTTGACATTAAAATGCATGTAAATGATCACTACAGGAACATATGGACCAAGAGTAAAACCGCATGTAGCGCCACAGGTGTCCCCATGTCCAAGTCTCTGTCCTTCACGAAGCACTGATGTGTGTCGCTCTGGACGGAGACATCTGCAAAATGCCGTCATTATAAATTAGGCTGATGTTTCTCATGTTCATATCTGTGGATAAATGATGTTGTTTCAAAAAACAATGAAAAAAAAATGCAAAAATGATAGCTTATTTATTTCTAGGAGCTTAAAAATGAGGCAAAACGAGAAATTAAAAAAACTAATTATTTAGCTCGGTATTCCAGGATCACTTATACGTTCCACCAGAATCTGATAAGCACATCGTCGAATTTCAGTTTAAAATTTCCAATCTAAACACGCTGACATTTTTTATACAGATATCTTCCAGCACCAGTCTCCAATATCATTGCGTGTCCCTAATCTTACAGGTTTACGGGACCGTCTTTTATACAGAGGGGTGTTGTAAATTACAACATGGTGCAAATTTACAAGAAAACAGAAATCAAAGGTTAAGAAAAGTTTAAAAATGCTAAGACTGAACAAAAAGCAAAACTAAAACTCTACAACTTCAGTGTAAATGGGCGTGGCTACACCATTCTAGATTGAACATGTGCGTTTATTTATATTGGTTTTCATGACGTCACAAAAAAGCTGCTTTTCAATTCAGAATTCATTTTTCATTTCATCATTCAAACTGAACGATATTCTTCTTAAGCTGGTTTAAAAAAACTACTTTTTCATTGCAATTTTAAAACGCAACAAGGTTGTATTTTAGCACTCAATCCATTCTCATCTCCACAGTTTGGTCCATTACTGTGTGGTAAGCGTTTCATTCAAAACCAGCCAACCATTTTATCTAATGCATATTTCATTAGTTCTGACTGTAGAGAGAAGAAACGTTGGTTGGCAGCTCAACACAGGACAGACGTTCACAGTTCGAAAAAGCTTTTCAAATAAATAAAAGTGAAAACATTTCTAATGTAACAAGATATCGAGTCAACTTCACCATTCAAACAACACACCCTTCGCCTGTAATAAATCCCGGTGCACTGTGACAGATAACGTTTATGGATGGGGTATTAGAGCGGCTGTGTTCATATAGACTGTATGACCATAATCCAGGTGTGTCCAATCTTCTCCGCTAAAGCAGGCGCGTACCAGATCAACGGTTTAAAGGAAGCCCGACCGATGAAGCAAGCAGTAACAGACGAGTTCTTACTTGTTTGGAATGCAAACTTGCAGCCTAGTGAATGTACTAGTTTCAGTGCAGGTTGAAGTTTTACAGTAATTCTACCCCCTGAACCCACAACACCCGGCGAGAAGATAAACGACACTAGAATTTCTGCAAAATGAATCTCAAAACTTACTATGGTGAATACAGAATCAGGGGAAAAACTGCACATTTTGAGTGATTATTAAATATTGTGGGAGAGAGACGAACACAGACCACCGGACATCGATCGCTTCTCTTTACTGGAGATATAGGTGCATTTTTGCGGCATGTCAGCGTAACGTATTTATGAGGCCAATTAATGCCAATGAAAACAAAGACTCGCCCATCGACAGTCAGGTTTAACCACCAGAAACCATCTGCTCATTCAGGCCGTGATGTCTAGGAACTCAAATGGACGTTCATAGAAAAAACTATTAACACAGACCACTGCACCTCTTAACCAAGAATTCCTGAAAGAAGCCATAAAGCCGTCTGAAACGGCAGCGAGGTCGGTCACTTTTCTTTGGCCGGGTTTCCGCGAGGGCAAGAATAACCAGACGCCTCGGTGTTATTATATTAACGTGTTAATTCAATCTGTTTCGAAAGCAAGCAGGATCCTGGTTGAGGAGCACAGTCAGGAGATCCTTCCACAGGAAGCTCAGTGTTTATCAAAAATGTGCTGGATTACATTTAAAACGCCACACTTTTACACTTTACTGCCATTTTACTGCCTTTTGCAAATGTTTACAGGTGATTAATGCAAAATTAACTTCACACCTTTCAGCTCTTAGAGTAAAACAATCCAATAATCAGTGTTTAACCTACTGTGCGTTCTAGAAAAGGATAGAACAATGTTCTTCTGAGATGAAGAACATCGTGCGTTAAAATGCAAAAGGTTTCCCTCAAGTCCAGCTTTCGAGATCCAGCCTATCAGCCTTTCGATTCAAATAGCTGAAGAAATCTCGATTACCATTTAGGGGAAGAAAGTCAGGAAAAACCAGTTTCTTCAGTCAGGCCCAGTGTGTTTAAGCAAGTCCTCAAGGCAATGCAAATTTGAGTCTTCCATAGCATCTCATGAACGCTTTCTAGGAAATGCGATAACCTCACTCTACTAAAAGATCACTCTACTCTAACCTGCCAATGATCCACAGGCTGATAGCTATATTGAAAGCTCCATATGCTACTGGTACATTAAGGAGCCCAAAAGCAAGAGAATGAAGTCCCATCATCAGTGAATGACACTTAATGAGTCGCTGCTTGATTAAGCAGTTAAAGGAACCCAGAACTGCTCCTGAGCACAGTCCAAACATCTCCCAGCATACTCAACAGCGATGTCTGTAGTTTCCAGTGATGTACATGAAGCTGATGTACAACTGGTGCTTTAAAAGATAGCCACTGCTGTCCAATCATAAAGGACTAAACTGCTGTAGGCTCCTTTTCAAAGAGCAGAGCAAGAGCAGGCTAAGGCTACAGGAGGTGGATGTCACGCATGCTCAGAGCAGGAAGTTTTTTCTGGCCACTGCAGCCCATCGCCCACATTGTGGTCACTTGTGGTCAGTCCCAGACATTTTGGGTCAGGGTCATGTGTCTGGGATCTTTAACGGTTTTAATGCAGGGCCAGCGTCCAGCACAGTTTGGTGATGGCCCTGCTCAAACATGCTGAGAAGAACACTGAGGAGTTAAGCCATGTGTGTGCTGCTGGACATTACTGTAACCGAGCGATATAAACTCTTAATTACCGACATTAAAGCATGGAAACTATGCGACGCACAGGTCATTAAATCATCGTAAGATTTTCAGCCTTTTTATTGATGTTTCTGAAACAGAGTGATTGATTTATCTAGAACCTTGTATCTTTTTGTCACATTGCAGGAGCACTAAAACATTTGTTCCCATTTCTTTCCCTTAATCCTCAACAAGTTGAAGATAAGGTGAGAGAGGACATGCAGGTGGTTGGTTTGAAGCAGGAAGATGCAGAGGACCGGAAGAAATGGAGATGGTTGATCCGCTGTGATGACCCCTAAATGGGAGTAGCCGAAAGTAAAAGAAGAAGAAGAAGACAGATAGATAGACAGACAGACAGAGAGTATTTTATAGTAAAAATCCCTTTACATTGGTCCTTGTCTCACAGTGCCTTACACTAATGAGTTCACAGAGTTTGTTGACCTAAATCTGACCCCAGAAGATCTGACCGCCAGCAGTTACACCTGTAAACAGTTACGTTATTAGTTCAAGACTTAAAGGGAGGCAATTAAAAACTTCAACGAGGCAGTCTTGAAGCACTGCAGTCTTGAAGCACTGCAACTCTGAACTATTGGTAAGCAACCTTCAGTAAACGGGTTCCAGCTTTAGCTAAGGTAAGATGACCTCAGTAACAGGGTTCCAGCTTTAGCTAAGGTAAGATGACCTCAGTAACAGGGTTCCAGCTTTAGATGGGTAAGATGACCTCAGTAACAGGGTTAACTGCCCAGGGTATACACAGGCTAAGAAAAGGTGCAGACTGCAACATATGCAAAGTCATTGGCCAGTTCAACAAGCTTGGAGAACATTAACGAACAAGTGGCTCCCAGGTTTGAATCCCACCTCCAGCACTACCACCACTGGGTCCCCGAGTGTCTCCAGGTCCCTGTACTGTCCCTGTAATTAGGACGTGGAAGTCGCTCTGGATAAGAGCGTCTGCTAAATGCCGTAAATGTAAATGTATTGGTGGAAAACCATCGAAGGGCTGGAGTGATGTAAATGTCAAAAGAGGAGTCAAGGTGTATTTAAGGTCCAAGGTTGGGACGAGCAAACTGAAGCTGCTCCCGGACCGCGCCTGCTGGAACTCTTCAGTAAAGTGGTTTTGCTGCATCTCTTCCACTTTGATTTCTGACTTTGAAAGAGTTTCTGACTTTGAAAGAGTTTCTGACTTAGCCTCACGCTTCAGTTTTCCACGACAATAGACAGACAGACAGACAGACAGACAGACAGACAGACTGATAATGATGTAGCTTCCACTGCAGTGGGCCAGTATTGATAAAGTAATCAATAATAACTTAATTAAAAGCTGTTTAAGTACAGAGTCTTAATAAAGTCACAGGAGATCTCAGCACCTCTGCTCACAGCTCCTGAACCTCCACTGCACCCTCACAGGACACCTGCTCACAGAGGATGAACCCTTGACTCTCACCTGCTGTTGCCTCAGAACTGCCTCGCTGCCTCGCTGCCTCGCTGCCTCGCTGCACAGTGTCCCGTAAGCGGCATTAGGACCTGCCTCAGGTGAAGCTGCTCTGCTCCGAAGTCACTGCAGGCGAACAGGAGGCTGTAACTGCGCGTCACTCCGGCTGTTGTTTTTATTTCTCACCCATCCGGTCTGACCAATCGCAGCGCGGGGGCGGGGCTTCGTGGGCGGGGCCAGTTGTAGTGGGCGTATCAAAGCTTCAAGGTTTACAGAGACTATATATATATATATATATAAACATAGAAAGAGACATCAGGCATTAATTGAACTTTTTTGGTCTGTTCTGCAGCAGACGTTTTTTTCTTTCTCATTGAACTTTAAACTAAAAGAATATAATTTGAACAATGCATACATTTATTTCAGTAATATTTCAATAAAATGTCAAAAAGGCTGTTTTTAAAAAGGCTATTTGAGTTTTTAAACACAAGCCTGTTAACACGGTCTGGTTTGTGTGTGTGCATGTGTGTGTGTGTGTGTGTGTGTGTGTGTGTGGTGGGTGGGGCAGCAGACATTTACCACCAAAAGAATCTTTCACAGGTCTGGGAGCTGCTGCTCTAAAGACTCGCTGAAAGCTGTTGCCGCAGTCGGCTGTGAGCACACTTCCTGGTTCCTAGTGTTTCACAGTAACTCTGGGATGTTTTTAGTGGCCTAAAATATTTCATTTTAATCCGTTTATATCAGATGCACTTTTTACTGTTTTACCATCAGGCAGCGGTGGCCTAGTTAGGGTCTGGGCTCCAGGACCAGAAGATCGTGGGTTTGAATCCCAGGCCAGTAGGTTGCCCTGAGGTATCCTTGAGCAAGGTACCGCCCCCGTCACTGCTCCCCAGGTGCTTTCAATAGCTGCCCCACCCCAGAGGTGCACTGGAGGTCTGGATATGAAATTAAACAGCCTGGGCTTCTCTTAATCTACAGTGAATCACTCGACACCACGGCCATTATTGATGACCTTGTTACATCTAATGGTTTTTTAAAATCTCCTTTTAAAGGTGATCTTCAGGTCGAATGGTGAGTTGTGTGTGTAACGGTAAGTCCTTTCTGTTTGTTATTAGAACTGCACGTGTGGCTCACTCTGTGAAATCCTGTATGTATGTGTGCAGTTTGTCGCCCAAGCAACAGCATAGAGACACTCTCACCACACACACACACACACACACACACACACACACACACACACACACACCTGTTTCACTGACGCAGGTGGTAAAGAGGGACGGAACGGTGGGACAGAATCATGTTCTTGACGGTAAACCAGCACCGCGCACTTCTCAAGATCAAGAACTTTATTCGTCACGATGTTTCCCTCAATCCCTCTTTAGACTGTGCAAGGAATCGAAAGGAGAATAATAACAAAAGAAGGATAAAATAAAAATCTAGAATAGGTCTAACCGTGAAAGAGTGTGCAGTAAATTTGAGTGTTAAATGTAAGCGAGTACTTCTGTGCAGTAATAACGTGACCAGATTGTCCTGAGTGAGGACCCCTGGCCGTGGGACAAACCTCTTCCTGAGGCTCTCTGTCCTGGTCATCAGGCTGTGGAACCGTTTGCCTCATGTTTTCTGCATGATTAAATGGCCAACAGGTTTAGACAAAGGGTAGATGCAGCTGCTGAACTGACAGTGAGGCTGAGAGAGGGTGTGTGTGTGTGTGTGTGTGTGTGTGTGTGTGTGGGCTAGGCCCTTGGGAGATCATGGCTGAGAGCAGATAAACAACAGGGACACACCCACACACAGATAGAACATAAACACAGGAAAGCGCGTAAAAGAAAAACACAAGCCCCAGGTCTCATCTGCATTACTGACCTGTTCCACACAGAGACCACAGTCACGCTGGTGCATTATTAATAAGCATCTATCAGCTATTTACTGTAACCGGGCAAAGCCTCGCCTCACCTCTTGGAGGCAGAGAAAGCCATTTACAATAGCAGAACCGTGTGTGAACCGAACGCTTACTCTGAATGATGATCTTGGCTGGAGAACAGATGAACATCACTGAAGTATGCAAACTTGTGGGCCACACACACACACACACACACACACACACACACACACACACACACACACAGTGTTCCTTCACAGAAACTCCAAACTTGTATTTCTCACCAGCTGGCCAAATTAGGAGCAACTAACCAGTTGCTTGAAAGTTTGTGCACCCTAGAATTTTCTATTTCTGCAAAATATGACTTCAAACATCATCTGATTTGGACACAGATTCAATGGAACCATTTTGGGCAAAAAATAAGTGTGTGGTTATAAATATGTATATATATTCTAACTTTATCCTTTTCTAACCACTTTTTTGATTGGATGACTTGTGTTTCCTTCACAGTTTGCTGGTCTAATTCATAATTCATTCTTCCATCAACGATGGAAAGCCGTCTTGGCCAACATGCAGGAAAAATCTTTTTAGACCTCCTCCAGCCACGAATATATTTTCCATTAGTCTTCTGGCACGATGTGGTTCAGCAGACTGCAGACGAGGGGTAATGTTCTTTTGGAGAGCAGTGGCTCACTTCCTGCAGCCCATCCGTGCAAAACGTTGTTCTTCAGTGTTTCTCGGACCCGTGAAAATGAAAGAGTAACAAAGTATTCTTCCACCATATTGCTTTATTTCAGGATCACTTTACCCTTAGGCTGTTTAAGCCTTTTAGACGGAAATATGTAAATGAGTTCTACTCTGATTGGCTGACCGGATATATGCATATGCATATACTTCTATATTATATATACACAGGCTAAGAAAAGGTGCAGACTGCAACATATGCAAAGTCATTGGCCAGTTCAACAAGCTTGGAGAACATTAATGAACAATTCTGTTACGTCAGTTTGCAGACATTCGCGATCTGCAGTTTCAGTTCTGAATCTCACCTGACCCAAAAGAATCTCAACCCAAACACTCATACCATTAACACCGCCAGTTCCCCCAACACTTCTCAGGCAGTCCAGCCAGCCAGCAGGTGTGACTTTATGATAAATGTTTAATGAGCGAAGCAGGAGTCTCCTTTCTTTGATCAGTTCGATCCAAGAATGGCGGCTGGCCGAATGAATACATAATGAGAGAACAACAACCATCTCAGCACGACAACATCTCACAGAGGCCCAGAGTGTAACGCTAGCCGTTCAAAACGGTCCATTTTTCTGCTTTCTAAAAGACAGCAGGTTTTGTTCAGAGGGGATCAAAGCTACAAGTAGCAATTTTGGTGCAACAGACTGGCAACCCTACTGCTGAGTTTTCTAAAGTCGGGGGCATGGTGTGTTCCTCCAGCTCCCAGACAGACCTTCACACGCAAAAATAACCAGCGCAATGAAACGGACCATCAGGGCGCAAACTGGAAAAGCAGGAAAACCTGCCCGAGAAAGGCATCACGGATAGTAAACTAGACATTTTCTACAAACTCTAAAGAACGAGTTTAAGATTTCATATATTAGATCGGAAAAATAAGGCGTGTGAAGAGGTGTATCTTAATTCCACACCTATTATTCAGCGATCTGGCAAAGTGTAACATGAGCCAAAGGTGCGCACGCTCTTATACAGTGTCATTGTTTGTTGGTGTGAAGGAGGAAATCCACCATCAATCACAGATATGAGAATGCAAGAGGTCACGCGGTTCAAGTGATGATCAGGCTCTTTTTGCTGCTTCCGAGATCTTGTGAGGTTGCACACAACGCATAGAAGAAAAACAAGTATTGATGGTTGGTGGACGGCAGTGAAAACTGTGTCTCAGTTCACTTTAATGGTTTGACGTTAGGAGACAACAAGAGCTGTGTAGGGAGGAGCCACAAAGTGCTGACCAACACAGGGACATTGTTAATGTGTTTCCTGTTTCGCTTCCGCCTCGGGCTGCGCAATGTTTTACAATAACGTGCTCTGACCGTGCAGCTTTACACGCCTCTAGGTGACGCCTGACACTGGATCAGGTGACCCACCGAATTGTGAGAAAAAAATATATGAAAGTGATTGTTTTTTGTGAAGCACATAGCACACAGTGAGACACGAAATTCAGCCTCTACTTTTCACACGCTCACGTGCCTGGGGAGCAGTGATGGGGACGGTACCTTGCTCAAGGGTACCTCAGGGCTGCCTACTGGTCTTGGATCAGTGGTTAGCAATTCTTCAGCATGGAGATTATAAACAGGCAAGCTCCTTCACTGGATTCACCAAACTTGAATCTACGCCTACTGACCGTCCAGCTATTTCTCCATCACTGTAGACCCTCTTTAACCCATTCATTAAAGATCAAGACCCACAGGACATAATACTGGAATGTAAATGTAAAATCTAAGCATCACTGCTGGACTAAGAACTGTCCATGTGGAACAGAGGACGAGGAGCAAGGTGGACCAACAGGGTAACAGTAGCTAATAGAGCGGACAGTAAGTGGACACTAAAACTCCTGGTGTGCACTGCTACAGATAATGTTCCTCTTAATTACCAGGACAGTCTGAAGAGCAGAAGTGCTTCCTAACACACAGTAAATAAAAAAGGAACCAAAGCAGTCCTCGTTCCAGTGGACATGCAGGTGAAATCGAGCAAATAAATGACAGAAAAGTAGGTAGAAAATGGCTTTTAATAGGATATTATTGGCAAATGAAGTCACTTTGACTCTTAGGACTATGTAGTATTTAGAACAGTATCAATAATACAGGGATTAGGATGTAAGTGACACACACACACACACACACACACACACTAGCTGTGATGTACAATGCTGTCAATGCGTTCTTGAATCTCAGCCATCTTCTTTATCACCTGATTAACCTTCAGCTCATCGAACTCCAAACATATAAACTCAGAGTCCTGAGAGAGAGAGAGAGAGAGAGAGAGAGAGAGAGAGAGAGAGAGAGAGAGAGAGAGAATGTTAACTCAAGAAATACTATCTAAACAGGATACTGCAACCATTATCATCATGTTTCACTAAAGCAGGGAATCTAGAACTTTATTTAATTGAGCCGGAAATAAGTCCAGTTTAATCTATCTTTTATTTATTATCTTTGTTTCGAAAATTATTATCCACTTTTATGGCCAGCTCAAAACATCCGACGTAATGCGCTAATGCAATGCTGCACTTTATCTGTTATTCTGGATGCGATTTCTGGTGCCGTGGTGCAGACGTGACGGGTCCGAGTTACCGAGGAGGACGACTCGTTCTGCAGCAGGGCGGGGCCCAAGAGCAATGCATCTTCAGGAACCCCGAGCTGAACCACCAGCTCTCCTGCTGGGGTGAAGCCGTGTCTTGACCAGTGACCATATTAAGCACAATATGACATGCTGGTTAATACATGCTGGACACGCCCACTAGTAGAGCCTGAAGGTGAAAGGACAAGTGTCCCTGGAGAAAGCTCCATGTTTACGTCCTCCTTAACGTTCTGTTAAAGCTTCGGACAGAACGACGACAATAATCAGGACAAAACTGGACGGAATGTTTGGCCGTCATAAACGTGCTGAACTTCACACCCTCGCTGATAAAGTAAGCACTGCTATTTTTAGATTCATGCTTATATGGCTTAATAGGTAGCAAAGTTATAAAGATATATAAGCAAGTCAAGAGACAGAGAGAGGAACTGCAAAAGTTAAACCTGACGTTTAATTCGCCAGCCGATATCACACTTCATTATTCTTCATATTATCCAGGTCCTAATAAAGGATTGGGACCCTTTATAAGCATACGGGTCACCAAATCGGCCTCCCCTTGGATAAACAGCAACCGAAGCTTTCATCTTCCAGAGAGGAGGAAGGAGAACAGATCAGACCCAGAATCCACAGGTGTTCCTCACAAAATGGTTTGTTTTTTCCGTTTACAGGAAACTCACAAGCCCTTTAGACACACGCTGTGCATCGAATGACCCACGCCCTGGGTTTTCCATCTCCACCAAAATACAGGCTGTGCTGTGTTTCGTGTTGTCCCGTCTCATGGTTTGAGGCCAATCGATAGCACTCAGCTGATTTCGGAAACTACATTTCTGAGGATGAAAGCCTGGGTCCTTCCTAGAGGATGTCATTAGTACTTCTTAATTTTATGGCTGCTAATGTACTAATGTGTGCTGAACCTCCGGCACATCTTTCCTCCAATGCGCCAGAGAAGCAAGTGAAATAAGATGAACAATTACTTTTTTTTTTTTATTACACTACCTGGCAGTGCCTCCAGTTAAGCAGAACCAACCACTAAGTGAAAGTGAAAGCAACTACTCTTGTCACTGTGAAACACAGCACAGCACACGGTGAACCACAACCAAATTACACCTCTGCCTTTTACCCATACACTCACACATGTGCAGCAGGGGGCAGCTATTGAAAGCACCCGGGGAGCAGTGACAGGGACGGAACCTTGCTCAATGGTAGCACTCTGAGCCAACAAAATAGTCTATGCTATATATTGTATACTATGCTAATACTGTAAAACCAAAAATTAAGCCATTAATGAAACGTTTTCCAGGGGGCAGCTATTTACAGTGCTCAGGGAGCAGCGATGGGGACAGTACCTTGCTCAAGGGTACCTTAGGGCAACCTACTGGTGTGGGCTTCGAATCCATGACCTTCCGATCCTGGGAACAAGTGCCTAAACACTTGGTCGCCGCTGCCGTGGAGTTAATCTTGGAATTTGATGACACAATCATCAGGATTAGCGGACATTTGTTTATATTAATATTTGTATCAGTTAAGAAGAACATCAGCATTGACCCACCACCCGTTCCCCGAGAACTGGCCTGAATGTTTCCTCCACCATCTACTCAAAAGGATCTTCTGCCAGGATCCTATCACACGGTAAAGTTCAGGGCAGGAAAACATTTCGTTTTCTCCTGACAACATACACTGAGGTAAAGTTAAGGACAAGTCTGGGCTGTGCCTCCTGATGCAGAAGTAAACAGACCTGTCCTGCCTATCATTATCCTTCCTTTTCTGGATGAGTGTGTTGTTCAGGGGCTGGAACAAAGCCAAGCGCTCCAACTAGCTCCAACAAGCTGACACCAAACGCAGAGGAAGAATGAAGCCGTTTGGAGACGATTTCTGACCACGCACTGCGGTTTCGGGTGTGTTACCTGGAAAAGGGGAAATGGACATCTATGGGAAAGTGAAAAGTGAAGTGAAAGTGACAACCCTTGTCATTGCGAGGTCAAAGCACAGCAGACAATGAACCACAACGAAACTGGACCTCTGCTTTTAACCCATGCACACTCAAACACCGTGCAGCAGTGGGCAGCTATTGAAAGCGCCCAGGGAGCAGTGACGGGGACGGCACCTTGCTCAAGGGTACCTCAGAGCAACCTATTGGGAAGGGGTTCGAACCCCCGATTCTCCGTTCACGTGGCCACTGCCCTAACCACTAGGCCACCGCTGCCATGGGACGCCACATCTTCAGAAGTTCAGAATGTGCTGAATATTCTTAGGGGCGTCTCTCATTTCACTGTGTGGGGCGGGCTGGGTTCTTATCAGCCTTACACAAACCAATGCCGCGAAGCAGATCCAAACATTTGCACTCACATGCCCTTTCCCTCCCTCCACAGCAGTCATTGTTCACAGCAGCATCTAGTAAATTCAGTTCATCCCCGGATATGAGCTTCCTTCCTTTAAGCACAACAGATTCCAGGCACTCTGTTGACTCACACATCCTTTAAGAGGGGACAGTTATTCTATTTGGGGGCCGTGTGCCCGGGCTGCAGGTTAGCTGTGACCGCTGATGTCCTACCCCACTGAACGATAGTTCCTGAAGGGCGGAGACTCCAATGTGCTGCACAGTTTAGTGTCACTGAAGCTGAACTCTAAGACTAATGCAAAACTATTATTAATGCAAAACTTTATTCATGCAAAACGTTTATACAAAACTTTGGATGCTTCATTATTGCACAACTTTATTAATGCTTTATTACTGCTAACCTTTATTAATGTTTTATTCACGCTAAACTTGATTCTTATTTAATACTAAACTTGATTAATGCTAACCTTTCTGCACATTTCAGTGCACAATTTAAGCCATTAAGAAAAAAACAAAAACTACACCCCCCCCCATACATGTGTGGTGCCTGAACATTTGCATAAAAACTACATTCACAAAGAATCTGACGATATAAAAGCTTTTAACTGCCACTTTATTTTTCTCCCCTTTTTTTCCCCCATTCAAGCTGAGTAGTCACAACACTGAACTGAACTGTAAGTAGAATCTCGCTGAATCTAAAGAAGAAAACGCCTGACACGAGGCATTAAGTGTTTGGGTTCTATGCAGTAGAATAATGGAAACTCCTCCCAGATTATTCCTAACTTGGGCCAGTTCCCCCTGTGAAGCTCACCTGCCCATTTTGTCCCAGTTCTAGTTCCACCAGGGCCACGGGGGTGTTGGCTGTGCTTCCCCGGCTGGACGCGGTCTGGAGATCAACTCTCCAGTTCACGTTCCGAAGCGCCGGTTCCCAGCGGCTCTGCGCCAGCAGGCTCTCTCGGACTCGGGCTCGGTGAGCCTTCCAGAACCGTCCCAGAGCCGCCGCCTGCTCCGAGCTCAGACCTCCACCTCCCTGCTTACGCGTCTGAGCCGTGAGGAAGGCCTCCAGCTGCGTCTGATCCATGTCTGCCATGGCGATGGACTGCAAGAGAGTGAGGGAGAACAAAAGAGAGCTTCATAAAGGACACTTAATATTGAACTTTATATAATATTTGTATTGAACTTAAAATAAGTTATCAGTGCTACTCCATTATTTCCAGCATGTTCCATTATTATTATTATTATTATTATTATTATTAGTCCATTATTTCCAGTGACGTTCCCCTAATGCAGCACTGTGTGGATTAAACAAACAAAAAACTTTAAAACCGATCAGGTACAGGGACTGGACTGAAAATGAAAAAGTGAAAAAAAAAAAAGTGAAAGTGACAACCCTTGTCATTGCGAGGTCACGGCACAGCACACATGAACCACAACGAAATTGGACCTCTGCATTTAACCCATGCACACTCAAACCTGTGCAGCAGTGGGCAGCTATTGAAAGCGCCCGGGGAGCAGTGACAGGGATGGTACCTTGCTCAAGGGTACCTCAGGGCAACCTACTGGGAAGGGGTTTGAACCCCCGATCCTCCGATGGCCCCTCCAGAGAGAGAGAGAGAGATGTGAGAAAGTGAGAGAGGGAGAGAGAGAGGGAGAGAGAGGGAGAGAGATGTGAGAAAGTGAGAGAGGGAGAGAGAGAGGGAGATGTGAGAAAGTGAGAGAGGGAGAGAGAGAGAGAGAGAGAGATGTGCGTGCGTGTGTGAGAGAGAGAGAGAGAGAGAGATGTGAGAAAGTGAGAGAGGGAGAGAGAGAGGGAGAGAGAGGGAGAGAGATGTGAGAAAGTGAGAGAGGGAGAGAGAGAGGGAGATGTGAGAAAGTGAGAGAGGGAGAGAGAGAGAGAGAGAGAGATGTGCGTGCGTGTGTGAGAGAGAGAGAGAGAGAGAGATGTGAGAAAGTGAGAGAGGGAGAGAGAGAGGGAGAGAGAGGGAGAGAGATGTGAGAAAGTGAGAGAGGGAGAGAGAGAGGGAGATGTGAGAAAGTGAGAGAGGGAGAGAGAGAGAGAGAGAGAGATGTGCGTGCGTGTGTGAGAGAGAGAGAGAGAGAGAGATGTGAGAAAGTGAGAGAGGGAGAGAGAGAGGGAGAGAGAGGGAGAGAGATGTGAGAAAGTGAGAGAGGGAGAGAGAGAGGGAGATGTGAGAAAGTGAGAGAGGGAGAGAGAGAGAGAGAGAGAGATGTGCGTGCGTGTGTGAGAGAGAGAGAGAGAGAGAGATGTGAGAAAGTGAGAGAGGGAGAGAGAGAGGGAGAGAGAGGGAGAGAGATGTGAGAAAGTGAGAGAGGGAGAGAGAGAGGGAGATGTGAGAAAGTGAGAGAGGGAGAGAGAGAGAGAGAGAGAGATGTGCGTGCGTGTGTGAGAGAGAGAGAGAGAGAGAGATGTGAGAAAGTGAGAGAGGGAGAGAGAGAGGGAGAGAGAGGGAGAGAGATGTGAGAAAGTGAGAGAGGGAGAGAGAGAGGGAGATGTGAGAAAGTGAGAGAGGGAGAGAGAGAGAGAGAGAGAGATGTGCGTGCGTGTGTGAGAGAGAGAGAGAGAGAGAGATGTGAGAAAGTGAGAGAGGGAGAGAGAGAGGGAGAGAGAGGGAGAGAGATGTGAGAAAGTGAGAGAGGGAGAGAGAGAGGGAGATGTGAGAAAGTGAGAGAGGGAGAGAGAGAGAGAGAGAGAGATGTGCGTGCGTGTGTGAGAGAGAGAGAGAGAGAGAGATGTGAGAAAGTGAGAGAGGGAGAGAGAGAGGGAGAGAGAGGGAGAGAGATGTGAGAAAGTGAGAGAGGGAGAGAGAGAGGGAGATGTGAGAAAGTGAGAGAGGGAGAGAGAGAGAGAGAGAGAGATGTGCGTGCGTGTGTGAGAGAGAGAGAGAGAGAGAGATGTGAGAAAGTGAGAGAGGGAGAGAGAGAGGGAGAGAGAGGGAGAGAGATGTGAGAAAGTGAGAGAGGGAGAGAGAGAGGGAGATGTGAGAAAGTGAGAGAGGGAGAGAGAGAGAGAGAGAGAGATGTGCGTGCGTGTGTGAGAGAGAGAGAGAGAGAGAGATGTGAGAAAGTGAGAGAGGGAGAGAGAGAGGGAGAGAGAGGGAGAGAGATGTGAGAAAGTGAGAGAGGGAGAGAGAGAGGGAGATGTGAGAAAGTGAGAGAGGGAGAGAGAGAGAGAGAGAGAGATGTGCGTGCGTGTGTGAGAGAGAGAGAGAGAGAGAGATGTGAGAAAGTGAGAGAGGGAGAGAGAGAGGGAGAGAGAGGGAGAGAGATGTGAGAAAGTGAGAGAGGGAGAGAGAGAGGGAGATGTGAGAAAGTGAGAGAGGGAGAGAGAGAGAGAGAGAGAGATGTGCGTGCGTGTGTGAGAGAGAGAGAGAGAGAGAGATGTGAGAAAGTGAGAGAGGGAGAGAGAGAGGGAGAGAGAGGGAGAGAGATGTGAGAAAGTGAGAGAGGGAGAGAGAGAGGGAGATGTGAGAAAGTGAGAGAGGGAGAGAGAGAGAGAGAGAGAGATGTGCGTGCGTGTGTGAGAGAGAGAGAGAGAGAGAGATGTGAGAAAGTGAGAGAGGGAGAGAGAGAGGGAGAGAGAGGGAGAGAGATGTGAGAAAGTGAGAGAGGGAGAGAGAGAGGGAGATGTGAGAAAGTGAGAGAGGGAGAGAGAGAGAGAGAGAGAGATGTGCGTGCGTGTGTGAGAGAGAGAGAGAGAGAGAGATGTGAGAAAGTGAGAGAGGGAGAGAGAGAGGGAGAGAGAGGGAGAGAGATGTGAGAAAGTGAGAGAGGGAGAGAGAGAGGGAGATGTGAGAAAGTGAGAGAGGGAGAGAGAGAGAGAGAGAGAGATGTGCGTGCGTGTGTGAGAGAGAGAGAGAGAGAGAGATGTGAGAAAGTGAGAGAGGGAGAGAGAGAGGGAGAGAGAGGGAGAGAGATGTGAGAAAGTGAGAGAGGGAGAGAGAGAGGGAGATGTGAGAAAGTGAGAGAGGGAGAGAGAGAGAGAGAGAGAGATGTGCGTGCGTGTGTGAGAGAGAGAGAGAGAGAGAGATGTGAGAAAGTGAGAGAGGGAGAGAGAGAGGGAGAGAGAGGGAGAGAGATGTGAGAAAGTGAGAGAGGGAGAGAGAGAGGGAGATGTGAGAAAGTGAGAGAGGGAGAGAGAGAGAGAGAGAGAGATGTGCGTGCGTGTGTGAGAGAGAGAGAGAGAGAGAGATGTGAGAAAGTGAGAGAGGGAGAGAGAGAGGGAGAGAGAGGGAGAGAGATGTGAGAAAGTGAGAGAGGGAGAGAGAGAGGGAGATGTGAGAAAGTGAGAGAGGGAGAGAGAGAGAGAGAGAGAGATGTGCGTGCGTGTGTGAGAGAGAGAGAGAGAGAGAGATGTGAGAAAGTGAGAGAGGGAGAGAGAGAGGGAGAGAGAGGGAGAGAGATGTGAGAAAGTGAGAGAGGGAGAGAGAGAGGGAGATGTGAGAAAGTGAGAGAGGGAGAGAGAGAGAGAGAGAGAGATGTGCGTGCGTGTGTGAGAGAGAGAGAGAGAGAGAGATGTGAGAAAGTGAGAGAGGGAGAGAGAGAGGGAGAGAGAGGGAGAGAGATGTGAGAAAGTGAGAGAGGGAGAGAGAGAGGGAGATGTGAGAAAGTGAGAGAGGGAGAGAGAGAGAGAGAGAGAGATGTGCGTGCGTGTGTGAGAGAGAGAGAGAGAGAGAGATGTGAGAAAGTGAGAGAGGGAGAGAGAGAGGGAGAGAGAGGGAGAGAGATGTGAGAAAGTGAGAGAGGGAGAGAGAGAGGGAGATGTGAGAAAGTGAGAGAGGGAGAGAGAGAGAGAGAGAGAGATGTGCGTGCGTGTGTGAGAGAGAGAGAGAGAGAGAGATGTGAGAAAGTGAGAGAGGGAGAGAGAGAGGGAGAGAGAGGGAGAGAGATGTGAGAAAGTGAGAGAGGGAGAGAGAGAGGGAGATGTGAGAAAGTGAGAGAGGGAGAGAGAGAGAGAGAGAGAGATGTGCGTGCGTGTGTGAGAGAGAGAGAGAGAGAGAGATGTGAGAAAGTGAGAGAGGGAGAGAGAGAGGGAGAGAGAGGGAGAGAGATGTGAGAAAGTGAGAGAGGGAGAGAGAGAGGGAGATGTGAGAAAGTGAGAGAGGGAGAGAGAGAGAGAGAGAGAGATGTGCGTGCGTGTGTGAGAGAGAGAGAGAGAGAGAGATGTGAGAAAGTGAGAGAGGGAGAGAGAGAGGGAGAGAGAGGGAGAGAGATGTGAGAAAGTGAGAGAGGGAGAGAGAGAGGGAGATGTGAGAAAGTGAGAGAGGGAGAGAGAGAGAGAGAGAGAGATGTGCGTGCGTGTGTGAGAGAGAGAGAGAGAGAGAGATGTGAGAAAGTGAGAGAGGGAGAGAGAGAGGGAGAGAGAGGGAGAGAGATGTGAGAAAGTGAGAGAGGGAGAGAGAGAGGGAGATGTGAGAAAGTGAGAGAGGGAGAGAGAGAGAGAGAGAGAGATGTGCGTGCGTGTGTGAGAGAGAGAGAGAGAGAGAGATGTGAGAAAGTGAGAGAGGGAGAGAGAGAGGGAGAGAGAGGGAGAGAGATGTGAGAAAGTGAGAGAGGGAGAGAGAGAGGGAGATGTGAGAAAGTGAGAGAGGGAGAGAGAGAGAGAGAGAGAGATGTGCGTGCGTGTGTGAGAGAGAGAGAGAGAGAGAGATGTGAGAAAGTGAGAGAGGGAGAGAGAGAGGGAGAGAGAGGGAGAGAGATGTGAGAAAGTGAGAGAGGGAGAGAGAGAGGGAGATGTGAGAAAGTGAGAGAGGGAGAGAGAGAGAGAGAGAGAGATGTGCGTGCGTGTGTGAGAGAGAGAGAGAGAGAGAGATGTGAGAAAGTGAGAGAGGGAGAGAGAGAGGGAGAGAGAGGGAGAGAGATGTGAGAAAGTGAGAGAGGGAGAGAGAGAGGGAGATGTGAGAAAGTGAGAGAGGGAGAGAGAGAGAGAGAGAGAGATGTGCGTGCGTGTGTGAGAGAGAGAGAGAGAGAGAGATGTGAGAAAGTGAGAGAGGGAGAGAGAGAGGGAGAGAGAGGGAGAGAGATGTGAGAAAGTGAGAGAGGGAGAGAGAGAGGGAGATGTGAGAAAGTGAGAGAGGGAGAGAGAGAGAGAGAGAGAGATGTGCGTGCGTGTGTGAGAGAGAGAGAGAGAGAGAGATGTGAGAAAGTGAGAGAGGGAGAGAGAGAGGGAGAGAGAGGGAGAGAGATGTGAGAAAGTGAGAGAGGGAGAGAGAGAGGGAGATGTGAGAAAGTGAGAGAGGGAGAGAGAGAGAGAGAGAGAGATGTGCGTGCGTGTGTGAGAGAGAGAGAGAGAGAGAGATGTGAGAAAGTGAGAGAGGGAGAGAGAGAGGGAGAGAGAGGGAGAGAGATGTGAGAAAGTGAGAGAGGGAGAGAGAGAGGGAGATGTGAGAAAGTGAGAGAGGGAGAGAGAGAGAGAGAGAGAGATGTGCGTGCGTGTGTGAGAGAGAGAGAGAGAGAGAGATGTGAGAAAGTGAGAGAGGGAGAGAGAGAGGGAGAGAGAGGGAGAGAGATGTGAGAAAGTGAGAGAGGGAGAGAGAGAGGGAGATGTGAGAAAGTGAGAGAGGGAGAGAGAGAGAGAGAGAGAGATGTGCGTGCGTGTGTGAGAGAGAGAGAGAGAGAGAGATGTGAGAAAGTGAGAGAGGGAGAGAGAGAGGGAGAGAGAGGGAGAGAGATGTGAGAAAGTGAGAGAGGGAGAGAGAGAGGGAGATGTGAGAAAGTGAGAGAGGGAGAGAGAGAGAGAGAGAGAGATGTGCGTGCGTGTGTGAGAGAGAGAGAGAGAGAGAGATGTGAGAAAGTGAGAGAGNGAGATCTACAGCTCACAGACCGAGATCTACAGACCACAGACTGAGATCTACAGCTCCACCACTACAGTAACTAAACCCACACATTTACTTTGCTGCTGGACAGAAAAACTCTTAAAGGTTTTTCCACAAAGACGCGGAAACGGGTGGACGAGCAGATAGTTTCCAAATACAGACAGACAGACAGACAGTCAGTCAGACAGGCAGACAGACAGACAGACAGACTGATAAACAGAGAGAAAGATCAATTGTTTCCAGACTCATGTAGATAGGATCATAGATAAATACACAGACAGACAGACTGACGGTCAGACAGACAGATAAACACAGACACAGTTAAAGACAGACAGACAGACGTCAGCCTGGTGGAAACACCTTCAGGACGCCTCTCATCTTCTCGTGCAGGGTGTGAAAGTCCTCCTGCGACGCGTCTGGGTAAAGCTCATTTCTCAGGAGCTCCTCGGTGATGTCCGAGTTGCCGTAATAAACTCTCTGAGCGATTCCGTTCAGCAGTCCGCCCAGAGCCTTCAGCCCCTCCGCGTCCGCCATGCTGAGCGACCAGGTCACGTGACCGGTGTCACGTGACCCGGAGGGAGGCGTCTCAATTTCATGCTAGGAGAAGGGAGCAAGGGAGCACATTGTTCTGTACTCGAGGACGTTTAGAAGCACTTTTGAACTTTGACCTTTGAACAGACGCGCTCTGTTTCTGGGTTACAGAACAAAAGTACTGAAAAGAAACAGGAAATGATGTTTATTCCAGCTGTGTTTGTACTGTAATTAAAATAGTTCACACGCTAAAACTAGGGGGAAATCTCTGACAAGGGGCAGCAGTAGCCTAGTGTTTACACTGGGCCCCAGGATCAGAAGGTCATGGGTTCGAATCCAAGATCAGTAGGTTACGCTGAGGTACCCTTGAGCAAGGTACTGTCCCTGTCACTACTCCCCGGGCACTCTGCCTTTCACCCACACACACGTGCAGCAGTGGGCAGCAATTTAAAATGCCCGGTGATGGGGACAGTACCTTGCTCAAGGGTACCTCAGGGCAACCTGCTGGTCTGGGATTCAAACTCACAATCTTCTGATCCTGGGGCCTGGTCCCTAACCACTAGACCTCCGTTCCTACACCTACGCTACTGTATTCAAACCAACCAATCAAATGTTAGAGGTGAAAGAGGGATGTTCAGGATGAAAGGAAGATGTCAGGGGTGAAGTAGGATATTAAGGGTAAATGAAGACAGCGGGATGAATTGGGGTATATGTTTGTTTGTGTGTGTTTACTGTTGCACTGTATGTTGGGTGTTTCATGTTCTGAGTGAAGTACATTTTCATTGTCAAGTCTCTGTACAGCTGCGATGGGCTGGCGACCTGTCCAGGGTGTATCCCCCGTCCTTCGCCCTGTGTGAGCCGGGATGGACTCCAGCACCCCCCCGCGACCCCGCTTGGGACAAGCGGCAGAAAATGAATGAATGAATGAAGTCTCTGTACAGTACATTGTACATGTAATCCTTCTTGAATCTTGAAATGAAAGTGGAAGGGTGTGGTTTGGGATGCAGCCCGTGTCATTTCTCTCGCTGCTCACTGCGCCCTCTAGCGGCAGAGCGCCGATTGTTGGTTAATGCGCATGCGCAATGACAGGGGGCGGTCTCTCCCGTAATTAAGAGCCACAGGTGTAGGAAGGATCTTCCAGATCGGTCAAGAAAACCAAGAAACGCAAGGAAAAGCTGCAGGCATCTCCAGACTAGTCTGATAAAATGTCCTGGCGTTGCTTGATGTGCAGGCAGTGCTTCCTGCTGATGATCCATGTAGCAGTTGTGGTGAAATCTCAAAGGGTAACACACACACACACACACACGATTACCTTTCTGAGTCAACTCACTACTACTAATAATAAATCACTGCTGTTCTCTCTCTCTTTGGGTTTGTAGATAAATGAACATGAAGTGCCGATGAATGAAGGTAAATAACCTTCTCTTTAAAGGTTCATATTTTTCTTTGTGTGTGTGTGTGTGTGTGTGTGTGTGTGTGTGTGTGTGTGTGTGTGTGTGTGTGTGTGTAATAGTGCTTAAAGGCAGTGGTTAAATTTCAGTTACAGCCCAACATGTTCATCCTGAGTTGGAGTTGATGGGGCTCAACAGTTCGAATCTTGTTTAGTTTTGGGAAAATAAAAAGACCTCACATCCCTGTGATTGTGACTTTATATTTCAGCTGTTTTGTCCTGCTATGTTATTACCCAGAGACAACCGTTCATCAGAAATCAGTCACTTCCCAATTTTACACACACTACTTGCTTTGAACAGGTTTTTTTTTTTAAGCTTCTTAAAATTTTCCATTCACCATTTGGATGATGATGATGCCTCAGCCTGGGTTTTAAAGTAACAGAAATGCTAACCAGACAAATTTGGACAATTTACAGTTTCTTACCCCAAACAGATGAAGTTGTCTGGAAGCTTTCATGTGGGAGGTTGTGCTCACCGGTTGAAAACAGAATCAGATCCATTTTCAAAGAGCCCAGTCTCAGCTTAGACCGAACTGGAAGCAATGGACTACAGTCGATGTCTTGTGTGATCTTTACTGCACTTTAATTCATGAAGTTGTAATACTGTTCATGTTTTTGTGCTTAACCCTTCCTTTGAAGGCAGTTCAGATCTGGTGCATCAGTTTCAGAAGTTATTACAAGTAATTTTATGGGCTGTTTTAGGAACTGTTTACTGATGTCCAGCTGGAAAAGAGACTTTCTCCCAGTTAAAGGGTCTCTATTTACCTGCTCACTAGTTCACCTCTGTTCTGTTTCTCCTTTGCTGTGTTGTTTATTCCTGTGGCCTCTATCTCAAGAAGGTTCTAGGGGTCTGGAGGGAAACGCGTTCTACGCCTTGAGAAGCTGCCACCAGGTTCTCCGTGGCGTTCAGGGTGAATTCTTCTCTCCTGACTACCTGTGCTCCAGCCCTGCCCTCTGGTGCAATTGGACCATCCAGGTGCCTCATGGGAAACGTGTGCGGCTGTACCTGGAGGACCTCACACCAGAGTACACCTGCAACCTGAAGAAGGACCAGATCCACCTGGACGAGTCTCCAGTGGCGGCCGGTGGGAGTCGGATCCTGGAACGATGCTGGCAGAAGGCCAGTTACACATCTATCTCCAACACTGTTCATGTGGTGCAGCTCATTGGAGCAAAACCGAAACCCCCGCACCGGGGGTTTTATGGACAGTACCAGGCTTTTGGACCCATGGAACCTCATCCTGCCTCCACAGATGGTAGTGAGCATACAGACACACACAGAGGTTCATTCTGAACAGCTGCATTTCTGTGTAAAATGAGTGTGTAAAATGAGTGTGCCCCCAAAAGAAGAAATACTAGAGTAACAACTGAAGTTTCCCTGAACACAAAGAACTTGAAAATGGCAGACGAACTCCCAGTGAGCGATTGGCTGAACTCATTCAGTGCAGGAAAGGTGTCCGTTATCATAGCTGGTAACATTGATGCAGCAGTTGAAGATTAGTTAACTGTGCTGATGTTTCCTTAATCTGTGTCCATTCCTGACTCCGTACATTACTGTTTCCCTCCTCTGAGTGACAGGTACAATCGAGGTAACTTCACAGGAGGAAATGGATGAAGAAGAAATGGAAACTGCAGGTGGAGCGACAGAAGTTCCTCTTCAGGAAGCCTTCACACGTGAATTCACTCTGCCGGTGGAAAACATAGACAGTGTACCAGCTGATCCTCTGGACGTCAGCCCCATCACTAGTTCCTGGACCAATGAGCATCCAGTTTCAGGATCATGGGAGAGGAATTCTGGAGAGATCCGGAAAATAAGAGGTGGAACTGAAAACCAGGCCACGACTACTGAAGGTGAGTTCACTCTTTTTAAATGCAGCTGTAAATCTTGGACATTTAAACATTAAGCAAACGTCAGTAAATATGGGTCCCTTATGATGCCTGTCTCTAAAATTCATCAGATGTAGCATTTAAATGGAAATTAATACAAATAAATTTAACAATGTGGTTTAGGTGAGGTGGCCTGAATGTCCAGTCCCAGACCACTAGGCCAAATCTGCTTTAGAACATGACCTCCACCATAAAGGGACACTGTATTGATGAACAGTTGTGCTGAGGCAGCGGTGGGCTAGTACTTGGGACTAGGACTAAGGATTTGAAGTTCGTGGGTTTGAATCTGAGGTCCGTAGGTTGCCCTGTGATACCCCTGAGCATGGTGCCCTCCCCATCACTGCTCCCCGGGTCCTATAGCTGCCTCCTACTGCACGTGTGAGGCAGAGGATGCATTTAATTTTTACCCATGTGCCGTGTTTCGCTATGACGGTCACTTTCTCTTGATGTGCTTTCTGCAGAGGGTATTTGCTTATTTCACAAGTGTTCAGTATGATTAAATTATATGTCGAATGTCTGTCAGTGGAAGTTCTAAAGTTTAGAGCTGCGATGTATGTAGATTGATGGGTACTTTTATCTAGTCACTATAGTCTAGTACTCTAACACTCTAGTCTACTTTCTCCTGTACTTGTTCTTCTTTCTCTATCTTTTATTTTTTTTTATATATTTTTTCTTTTCTTCTTCTGTACACCTGTCACTTTTATAAGAGCCCTGTAACGCCCAAATTTCCCATTCGTGGGATAATAAAAGATCACTCTACTCTACTCTACTATAGCATTTAAAAAGGTGCAGGAAATGCAGGTACTATGCAATACTACTGCAAAAGCAATGCTGTATAGTATACACAGAATAACTTGGATGTGTGAAAGTGTGTGTGTGTGTGTGTATAATCCAGAAAGCTGAAATCGTGAGGGTTCAGAGGAGAGGCTCTGCATGTGTCTGATGGCAGCTGAGAGAAAAGGCCTCCGATAGCAAGTCTGTTACTGAACATCTCTTTCTGTTTGGCCATTAATGTTCCCTTTGTGGAATTTGTTTCCTTGCCTACAGGAGTCCCCGGTAGCCCTGATGAGTTCAGAGCTGTCCCAGTGGCTGATGGGACGAAGGCTACACACACCTCAGCTCTCACTTACACCCCTCAAACCAAAGGCATTTCCAGCACAGCCATCCACCCCTGGTCCACTGAAGACGTAAAGCTACGCTTTGCCACATCAGCCCTCACCACAAACAGAAATGAGGCTGCACAGTTTTACCTGAACACCACTCTCCCTCCTGAGCAAACACCAGTCCGAGCTCAGGTGGTGTCCTCTCCGTGGCAAGAAGACGTTGATATGTTGTCAGCGGCGATACCCTTGAATAACAGAGGCAAAGGGCTCCAGGCTGCAACTGTACAGCCTGATTTAGGAAGTGAAGAGAACAAAATGAAACAGAGTTTCACGCGAAAGCCCAAACTTTCCCACAGAACCAAAGGTACTCCGAACTGAGTCTCAAATCTCAGTTTTTGATTCTAGGTCATTTAACCTATGTTGCTCCAAGAAGACTGTCTCTGTAATTAGGAATTGGAAGTTGCTCTGGATAAGAGCTGTAAATGTTTAGGGATTAGACCCCAGGATCGGAAGGTCGAGGGTTTGAATCCTGGATCAGCAGGTTGAGCAAGGTACCATCCCCTTCACTGATCTCTGGGAGCTTTAAATAGCTGCCCCCTGCTGTACATGAACACACAGTGTCCTGTTACAGAATGACAAATAGTAACTTTCATTAAAGATGGAGTAAAATATTCAGTAGCTTAAAACTCTAATGCAAAAATGTACGTGTGATGTTGTTTTTGATCCTGATGAACTTCCTTTCCTCCTTTTATTATCTTCACCGAACTCTTTCCATCATTGATCAGGGAAGCCTCTCCCAGTCCAAACTGTCAGAAACCCAGCAGAACCTATACACTTTCCAGGGGGTGTGTTGATTTAAATTGAATTATTTTTTGGGGGGGGGGGGGGAGTGAATGAATTGATCAGATGTGGGTTGTTGTCATGCTCTTTTCCACTTAGATCTCTTGCTGGAGGTGACTGTTGAGGTTGACGTGCACCAAACCCAAAAAGAGAAATGGGCCCATAACAGGAATTCCATCATGACTGCAGTAGAGAACCTGGTAATTTTCCTGCCTAGAGCCCGCTTCTGACGAAGCATCCTGCTGTAGGGAATCCACAGCTGCCTTTACACATCTTTTTTTTTTTTTTTTCCCCCCCCTCTCTCTCTCGTTTTGCTCTTTGGCAAATACCTTAATGTGTGTAAATATTTAGTAAACCTTACTGTCCTTCCCTCTGACCTAAAGCACATCTTTCCAGGCAGATGTTGGTCAGAAACACGGGGTTTATTTATTTGGCAGACGGGTCTTATTCAGGAAAAATGAATTGCAGCTTCTCCACCTGTCCTGTGATTTTTGTCTTCACTAGGATGAGAGAGGTGAAACCTGATCCCAGATCAGCCTTGTAAAAGTCTGGGTCGACTTTCTGCTGTTTATATATCTGCATTAAGCTTTCCCAGAAGCATGAACATTTTATCTGCCTTTTTTGTCTAGATTCAGAAAGACTTGGAGAACCTCAAGCTGAAGAGCGTTTCATCCAAGAGGTTCAAAAAGTATGTTGTCTGTAATGATGATTTGCTTTGGACGTGTGTGGGGTGTTTTTTAAGCTTGAATAAGTGTTAAATGTTCTTGTAATCAATATTCGGATCTGGGGGATAAAGTCATCTGTTCCTGTTCTGTTTGAAGCGTCTGATGTTTCCACTATGCAGCTTGATGGGACATTAGCTTAATTACTTGTTGACTACATTCCCCTTCCTGTCTTTAGGCTGAATGCTGGCGTGCTAATGATCGTGTGGGTGCAGTTCAGGGAGGATGACAGGAAAGGCCTTGTCCATGGAGTTATCCAGTCCACTTTGCAGCAACTGAAGGGGAAAACGATCCACCCTGATGATGACGGACGCCAGGACACCATCGTCTCCGTCTCTGTAGAAGGTGCGATGAACGCTTGAATATCCCAGTCTGCACAAAGTGTCTTAACTGACTCATTTCTAATTATTTTGATCAAAATTAAATACCATGCATGGGCCAAAATGTCTGAACAGTTCAAATTTACCATCTAATATTAGAGCATAATTTAAACCACACTCAGCAGCATGAAGAGCAAATGGTTTGACCATTCGGCTCACTGGCCAGTTAAAAACACAGTTCATAAACAGCTTTCCTCCAATGCTTGGCACAAATGCTTTAAATGGATTGATTATTCTCAGAGTTGCAGGTTAAATGAATAAAGCAGTGATGGCTACTGTTGCAACGAAGCTTCATCAAGGATTCTTAAAGTATTAGTGCAAGTTTTTGCAGGCCTAGGAAAAAAACGTTCATCATCCAACACAACAAAGTTCTACAAACAACATGGTCCATACAAACACAACTGGTACTAGCGGTGTTCAGAACCTGCTGCCAGGACTACTTGACGCCAGTGTTGGTGGAATTGCAAAGCTTTCCTTCTCTACTGTAATGTATTTGAGCGGAACACTTTTTTTCAAGAAGGTTCTCTGAGCTTGCTGATCATTTTTTTTTCCTGTGTGTTTGGTGGTGGTGGAGGGACTCCAGATAATGAAAACTGAAGTTTTTGTTTAACCCGGTAGTGCACCTTGTCCCAAATCATTTTAAGAGGGTTTCTGAGGGCCTTTGGCGTCTCTAGCGTTTGTTAGACTCCAATTTGTCTACTTGCACGGATGTCTGTAGTTACCCCGCCAAGTAGGACAGACAGGGTTGCCAGGTCCCAGTATTTGGGTGCAGGACTAATGCATACAGTACAGTTTTCCATGATTCAGTTGCATCATTCATGATGGTTTGAAACACATTTTTGTGGATTTATTCAAGATTTCGTTACAGTGATGGTGATATGAGCCAAATATCTTTAGGGGCCCCTTCGTCTTAATGAGCCTCTCCAAAATAAATGGCTTTAAAAATGGAACCATTTCTTTCAGTAGCTAGAACTCAAACTAAAATTGTTTCCCTCCTCTTATTTAATCCCCAAATAAAAATCCGATCGTGTAGATGTCTCGCCATCGGGAATGATCATGGCAGGTTTAAACTCGAAGCGGGTTAATAGTTTTGAAATGAGAACTTTTTCATTACTTTTTCTGGGTTTATATACAAGGCGAGAATTGGACCCTTGTGCTTTTCCAGCTCCTCCTTTTCTCCTAACTGCGTGTGTGTCTGCCCACAGATGTCGATGAATGTCGAACCCAGTTGGTCATGTGTGATGTCAACGCAGAGTGCGTAAATGAGTTTGGCTCCTACTCCTGTCACTGTCTACACGGGTACAGTCCCGGACTGGGCGGTGCCGTGTGTGTGGAACCTGATGGGGAAGGTAGACACTCTACGCTTAATTGCATTTAATTGCACCCTTAAAAGCAATTAATTTTGTCCATCTTCTGCAAAAAAGACTTTTGCAGCACTGTGTGTCCAGAATCAACCTTTTCTTGATTGATTTGATCAAAAGTCAGAGCAGACGCCCCTCCTGGGCTGTGTTTAAAAATAAATAAATGAATAAATAGTGCGTCCCTATGTCCCATCAGCTGGCTGCTGTTTTAGAGAGGCTGAAAAAGAAATTCTGGACCTCAGCAGAGAGCAATGGGTCAACAACAGCAGTCAGCCGAGGGACACCGTGGACTAACACTGGTGCTTTCTTTAGCAGACTGTATGGAGGTAGAAATTTTCTTTGCAGCTCTAAATTTCTGTTAAATATTCATCCATCACTGACCAAAGATGAAAAATATCTCCTGCATAAATTCAACATCTGTCCAGTCACACCATCCTCTCTCTCTCTAGACTGCAGCAGGAATGTATTTCCCACAATGCTCTATGCTGTGTGTGCGCTGCTGTGTGTCCTCCTTGCTCTGCTGCTGGTGGTGCTGGTTGTGTTTCACCGTCGGTACCACAGGGGGGAGTTTCTGCCTCACGGGAACAACAGCACCAGAAGCTTTCCTTCCACACATGATGGCAACAATAACAAATCTCAAAACTTCTTGAAAGGGGGTGAGGACCCTTCTTCCCGACCGCTGCCACCGCCGCCGCCGCCACCCCTCCGCTCGTCCAGAGAGGCTTCCACTGTTCTTGACTTCCCCTTGCTCAAGTTTGCCCCTCTGGACCCTCCTGAAGGCAGAGAGGGTGAATGGCAGAAGCAGAAAGACCAGCTGTAAACCTTTATAAAGGCCTTCCTTTATTCACCTGGGGGTTATTAACTGATGGGCACGTATAGAAAATCCCTCTCTCTTTCACATTCTTATATTCTGATCAGCTTCATTTATTTTCAAGGCATTAAGGATGAGGCATGTATGAGCTCATTTTATTTATTTTTTTTTTATGTTTGTTGCTTAAGTTGCTTTGACATGTTTGCCTTCCAAGAAAAGCTGAAACTCAACTGTGTGTGTGTGTAAGTGTGCCAACAACCTAACAATTTGCTTTTGGGACTTGGAACTCTTTCCTTGTGTGCTGTGAGAACATGCATCACAGCATTATATTTAAAACAAAAAAAAAATCTGTAGACATTTTGCAGGAGAAAGTTTACTTTATCAGAAAATAAGATCGAACCTGAAGACGGCTCTTTTACTGTGGTATATGATGGATCAGGCCCGGGGAGATGAGCTCAAGATTTCAGGTCAACATTAAGCAGTATAAAACAGCTGAGAAGTCTAAAACTACTGTAAAATATTAAGTGTACATTTAAAATAGTGTATAAATAAAATATTGTATTATATATTAGTCACTGCAGAAAATGCCCAGCTATCTAGTGTCTAAACATTTTGCCGTCAGAAGTCATTTGAAATGGTGTGTTCTGGAGAAACTTGAGTGACAACAGCAGTGAGAGAAACCAGCCATCTAAAGTCTCAAAGCTGCCAGAAGGCTTACGGAAATCTGAATGAGAATCTCAAATGCGTTGCCTCTTGCCTTGAGTTTGGCCTGCAATAAAAAATAAAATACAAGGTGGGTGTCTTGAGGCCCATACACCTTTTTCTAGATTGGTAACTTTTCACACTTAATGTAATGTATGAAGAGTTTGAGATTCACTCTCGTTCGGGATGGACTTGATGCTTCCATCACCACCATTGTAACTGATTCCGATGGTTTCTCTGCAGTGAACCATTTCTCATCCAACCACTGTGGACTTTCCTATTCCCTATATTGTACTGGACTCTTCCACCCTAACTGCATCACTCCCCTGGGCACCAGTTGCTAAGTAACTGTTGATTGAACACCCCAGCTAGCCTGCTGTTCCTTAATCGTGTTCATATTTTAGCTGACAGAACTTTTTTATGCTTCAAAATGCAGCCCGTTTGGGCAGATTCTGATGGACAGGGTGAAAGCAAGCCTACCTTGAAAAAAAAAAAATATTCTGAAGATGTTTGTCAAGCTGGAGTTCTAATATAAGTCTAATAAAATATTCGAAAACCACAGGGTGCTCAAACTAAACTACATGCAGGTTAATCCGGCAAAAATAAAAAGGTTTCTAGGTTCCATTTTTCTTGGGGGAAGGAATCACAGATGTGTAACTTATAATGTATAAATATATAATAACGCTCATTTTCCGAGTGTAAAATTGTTTCGGTGCCTCACGTGGCCTGTTGAGTACGTTTCGGGCACGCTCACTGAATGAAAGTCAACAAGGTCTTCAAAAAATCCACAAATGATGGTGCGCTCATGTCCAGAGTCATATTTTAGTGTGACCATGTTTCCAGGGTGCAGTTTGTAGGGCAGTCTGTACTGAAATGTGTCTCTCTGAGTGGATTGTGTCACAGCTTGCACTGTATCCGGAGTTCATGTCTGTGTGTGCGTTTGAACCTGTGCATGTTGGTTATTGACTGACTGCCATGGGACAGAATGAGCCCATCTGGGATGGGGTGTTGAAATGTAACCGTGGCAACAGGGTTCCATTGTGGGCCATCATGTTCATAATTTTCATGCGATGTCACACCCTCACAAGACCGCCCACCTGGAGGGTGAAACAAAACCTCCTCCCATTGCCCTCCACTTATTGTTTTGCCAAAAAGCTGTCGTCTAATTGGATGAACTAATTTACGACGGCTGAACTTTGACAGAAACGGAGGATGAGACGGCTGCTCTATTTCAGAAAACTTTCAGTGTAAAGGGGAGGATTCTCCACAAGATGGATGCTGATGTGATTAAAGCGAGCAGGAAAAAATGGGTCTGAGCAAAGGATCTAGATCAGGGACCAAACTGAAGGATAGAGGGTTGGGTCAGAGGGCAGTTTTGTAATGCTCAGTACCTTCCAAAAGCAGTCCAAAGGGGCAGTGGTGGCCTTGTGGTGAGGGAGTTGCCCCAGATTGGAAGATTGTGGGTTCGATTCCCTCACCAGTAGGTTGCCCTGAGGTAGCCTTGAGCAAGGTACCATCCCCGTCACTGCTCCTCGGGCGCTTTCATAGCTGCCCACTGCTGCACGGTATTTGCAGGGGTCAAATGCAGAGGTCCAATTTTCTTGTGGTTCACTGTGTGCTGTGCTGTGACCTCGCAATGACGAGAATAGTCACTTTCACTTTTTCACTTCAACCAGCCAAACACTGAAAATCATGGAACTGCAAAATGATTGATGTACGTGGGGAGCAAAGGCTAGTCTGTCTGGTCTGATCCCACAGACCAGACTACTGTAGCACAAACAAGTTCATTCTGGCTATGATAGACATGTACCGGTTGCTGTGGATGGTGACGTGTAGCACCAGTCTTCGTGTCCATCTCGGGTATGTGTGTATAACCAGGGAAGAAATGGCACCAGGAGGCACCGGGGAAGAAATCAGACAGAGGCAGTGTGGGTTAGTGTTCTGCTGGGAAACCATGGGCTCATTGTTGAATTGGCATGGTTCACCTACATAAACATTGGGGTGGTGGTCTAGTGGTAGGATACTTGCCTATGGACCAATGGCTCAAGAGGTCCCAGGTTCGAATCCCACCTCTGGCACTACCACCACTGGGTCCCTGAGCAAGACCCTTAACCCTGAGTTGCTCCAGGGGGACTGTCCTGTTCCCAGGACATGGAAGTCGCTCTGGATAAGAGCGTCTGCTAAATGTCGTAAATGTAAATGTACACATTGCTGCAGAGCAAGTACACCCCTCCATAGCTACAGTAATCCCCACCAGAAGTGGCCTCCTCTCATTCAGAGACCTTCTGCAGAAGATCGTAGGGATATTTGATCTGCGTCTTCATGAGAAGAAACGAACACACGTTCGTGTCGTGTGTACAAGCTGCAAGCTGGTGCAGAGAGTTTATTAAGGGGTGGTTTTCTAGAAGGAGTTCTTCTATTTAAAGGTGTTTGTAGACTGAAAAGAAACGTCTGTAACGTTTCTGATTAATTTAAATTACCTTTTAAGCTTTTTTTCTCTTTAAAGCTCAGACTGCGTGTGTAAGTGTATTCAAGCTGTTTGTTTGTATGTGAGGTTCTCTCCAGATGTTCTCTCAGCATCCATATCTCTGATACTCACTGGGTGTTCTACATGTGTTTCTGTGTGTGTGTGAGTGTGTGTGTACCTCTCTCTGTCTGCAGGCCTTTGTAGTTCTCCATGCTGGTCACGTCTCGGTGTGGTTTTGGCAAGGACAGCAGGCGGCGGCCGCTGTTAGTTGGGGCAGGGGGCAGTCCAGCCTACTTCACCCTGCTCAGACCGCACCACCGGCTAGACCTGGAGGCCAAGAGACACACCTGCCCAGCCTTCATCCCCCGCTGTACACGTGGCACCTGCAGAGCTCACCTGTGGAGGTGAGACTGCATGTTTGTCTGTATGAGTGTACATGTGCTCTGTAATCTCCTTCTCCTCCCTAAACTGCATTGAATCAACTTAATACCCTTGTTGGACATCATTTCCACACAAATCAGAAACAGTCTGGTTGCAGGTGTGGGGACGTTGTACGGATCTTGTCTGCTTCTCTGCATCAGGTTTCTCGTTTATTTGTTAGGTATTGTCTGTGATTTGCCCCCCCCACCCCGGTTGCAAACCTGGATGCGTTCCACCTTGCAAGCGGAGCTTGACTTGGCCTTGAGCCGAGACTTTACAGGATGATGGCAGAGTTACTGCAGAGTTCAACCAGGCCATGCATTCATGACTTTGTGATGCGACAGTGAAGTTTGACTGAGTCACAAACCAGGACAGTTTACATAGAAAATAGTGGAGTTTGACGAGATCACCAGCCAGATTAAACTGTTTCATACAAATACATCAGTTTTAATGATAAGAAGAGAAGAAGAAGAACAACAATAGGAATAATTAAGGTACACACACACACGCACACACTCACACACCCAGAAATATTTGCAGAACACCCAGTGAGTATGAGGGAGACGGATGAATGTTATTAGAAGTAGTTTCATCACATACATTCGACTGAAATGTTCAGGCAGCAGCTACAGATACAGTTTTTTGCATGTCAAGGGGATGCAGATAGAACACTTCTCCAGATCTTCCTGAAGGACAGTGTTGTTGTCTCTCATTTTCAGTCCAGTCTCTGTACCTGAGCAGTTCTCCAGATCTTCCTGAAGGACAGTGTTGTTGTCTCTCATGTTCAGTCCAGTCTCTGTACCTGAGCAGTTTGATAGTTCTGTGTTGGTTAATCCACACAGTGATCTACGTCTGAGCCTTCAAGCAGAACAAAGCGTCTAACTTAAAACATGAAGCAGTGAAGAAACAGGTGCAGATGATTCCACATGATCAGGTGATTCGTTTACTGATGATGATGAATGTACAGTAATGGCAATTTAATTAGGGTGTTTCCTACCAACTAACACACACACACACACACACACACACACACACTAGCACAACCATACTTTGACTTTTGGAACAGCTGTGGTTCCATCAGAGACATATGTTTGCCTTAATCTCCATCACAGTGTTCCCTAAGGCCATGCAACAACATATCTCTCTCTCTCTCTCTCTCTCTCTCTCTCTCTCTCTCTCTCTCTCTCTCTCTTATTTTCTTCTACACCCTGCAAAAAGTTTTCAAACCCTAAAGTTTCAGTTTATATGTTTCAAATTCATCTTAAAATAAGGATTTCTTTATGACGGCGAGAGAGCCTTATAGAAGGACAACAAGCAGCACAGCCCTCCACCAGTCAGGCCTTTCTGATCAAATGACCAGACAAAGTCGTTCTTCACTGAAAGGTACGTGACCGCTTATGGTTTTGCCAAAAAGCCCCTGAATGATCCTCCTGACATGAGAATGGAAAAAAATCTGAACTATTAAATCAGCAATTACGAATGTGGAGGAAATCAAGCTGTCAAACACGGTGGTGGCAGCATCTCCAGAACAATCTTATGTGGATTTAAACTGAATAATGACTATTAGAGACTGAAAGATTTATAGTAAATAATAGTCATTTCTGGCAGTTACTGTGTGATTCGATTGGTAATATTTACTAAAAATGATTCATAGTGAATAAGGATGACTTTTATATATTTATTTAAAGTCCCGCACCTTCAAAAATAGTCCTTAGTGTTGGATTAAATAAAAAACATTGCGATTTTTCTCTTTTCTCTTTCACGCCATCGCTGGCCTTATAGATGTCCTCAGTAGTTTTTCACTTCTGAGGATGATAATAATAAAAACACTGGATTCTTATTTGATTATCTTCTCCTTGTGCATGATGCCCTGTGTGTACGCGCACACACACGCGCTCACACACACTTACTTATTGGCTGTCTCTAAGGTAGAAATGATTTCTACCCTTCAACCATGTCCCACAAAGACAGCATCTGTTACCCCTTCTACCTCCCCACCCAATCCCCTCCCCCCCCATCTTCTGCAAAACCTGTTGTTGCCCCCTCCATCCCCCACCACTCTTAATCCTCTCTGACTTTATTCATGCTAAGGTCATCTCACATTCTCCCCACAGAGAAAGAGAGACAGAGCGAGAGAAACACACAAAATACACACGCAAAACTTCGAGCGCTCCTTAAATGACAAGGTCCGGAAAATAAATGAACCCGTCTTCTGTAGGAAACACACTTCAGCATTATGTCAAATCAAATTAATTTATTGTATTGAAATGAAACAAATGCATAAGCTGGTGTGCAGTCTTGGTAGAAAATGCTTGAAGCATGAGTTTGAGTTTCTGTAGTTACTTTAGCTAGTAATTACAAATTAAGTTACAATTTCCTTTTGTCCGTTTTACATAGTATGTTCACGATTTAAGAGATTTTGGTTTTAGACGACAACAAGCTCCATCATGACTCTAATATTGTCTCCATTACAGCTTCCATCACAGCGGCTGAGATGTTACATTGTCACTGCTTTGCGCTTCTGCAGTCTTTATTTCGGGCCGTCACAGCTTGTTAAAATAAAGCGGAGACTTTAAAGAACGTTTCAGATCTGGGAAGGAGCTGGCCCCAGGCTGCTGGGCCCTTCCAGCTCCAGCCTGTGGGGTTTTTGGCTGGATAACTAATCTGAAATATTAGAAGGATAATCCCCGAAGTGCATTTTAACCCACAGCTCTTTCCCCCTTTTTTGCTCTTTTGTTGGTGATAGAAAATCACTGCGGCCTTCTGATTCTCAGTGAACTTATATGCGTGTGTCATTGGACTTTCTTTGTTTTAGTCCTGCTATGGCAGTTTAAACACCTACCGTACTGACTCACTTCATGTAAAGGCAGGCTATCATTCTGAGTGTGTCAGAATCTGTGTAGGAGGATCGCACATACATGATCTCATTACGCAGTCATGATTGTCATTTTACTCTATGTTATTCGTGTGTGACGGTTATTGAAATGTGATTGGATATTGCGATTGTTTGCATTTGAGTCAGTAATTCAGATTTTTTTTGACAACAGTCCAAAAGAAATGAGGAAATTTAACAGGGAAATTGTGACTGGAGGGACTTGAGAGTGAAATCTCTATAAATCCTCCCAACATCCTTGAACTAAAGCAGAAGAAAAAGTCACTTTATGGAGCAACTCGCTGGCAGTGCGCAGTTCAGAGGCAAGCGGGTGACTTTACGAGTTGTGTGTGATGATCACATGATCAGCAAACTATCATTACATGGTCATTCTGGGTGGTGAGCTGGGAATCAGCTGCCAGATGCTTGCAAAATAGCTTTTTTTCCCCCATAATGCCACACTTTCAGTGTGCTCTCATGTATTTAAATATTAGTTTGCATGTAAACTATAGAGCCATTGTGTCCAGACTGCGAGGTCCACGTCCCCTAGAGTGTTAGTGGGACAATAAAGAAGGAGGTTATGGCTGAAATAATCTGAGAACCAGTGTTTTGCCAACAACGGAATAAATGAGAAAATGGTATCGTCTTGTATTGTTCTTTTATTTTGTTCAGTGCTAAAATGGGATTGACATTCAATTACTGTTTGTCTGTTTATTGTCTTCTTCTTCTTCTTCTTCTTTTGGGGTCTCCATAACAGATCATCCATCTCCATTTCTTCTGGTCCTCTGCATTTTTCTCTTTCAAACCAGCCACCTGCATGTCCTCTCTCACCACATCCATAAACCTCCTCTTTGGTCTTCCTCTTCTCTTCTTTCCTGGCAGCTCCATCTTCAACATCCTCCTCCCAAAATAATCCTCGTCTCTCCTCTGGACACGTCCAAACCAACGCAATCTTGCTTCTCTCACTTTGTCTTCAAAACCTCCAACCTGATCTGTCCCTCTAATATACTCATTTCTAATCCTGTCCATCCTCGTCACACCCAACGAAAATCTCAGCATCTTTAACACCTCCAGCTCCGCCTCCTGTCTCCAACCCGTATAGCATAGCTGGCCTCGCTGCCATCTTGTAAACCTTCCATTTCACTCGATGGTACCTGTCTGTCAAAAATCACTCCAGCCACTCTTCTCCACCCATTCCAACCTGCCTGCACTCTCTTCTTCATCTCTCTTCCACACTCGCCGTTACACTGAACTGTCGATCCCAAGTATTTAAACTCCTCCACCTTTGTCACCTCTACTCCTCCATCCTAACCACTCCATTTTTCTCCCTTTCATTCACACTCATGTATTCTGTCTTGGTCCTACTCTCTTTCATTCCTCTCCTCTCTAGAGCAGATCTCCATCTCTTCAGTTTATCCATGGCAGTATAAAGACTCCACTCTCTTTACCCCAGATTTGATAGATCAGCCAATAGCCAAGGTGTTTAAACGGACTCTTTGACGGTCTTTGCTAGGCCTCTGCAGTTTTAAAACTCAGTTTAACTTAAAGGAAAGTTAATAACTACACTGTCTTAAAGGTTTGAGTCCATTGAACTTCTAATAAAAAGTTAATACAACAACAATCAGTATTTTAAATTCTGTCAACCTATTTGAAAATCAAAAGTATTGCATATTTGATAAGATCAGGACACTTAATAGCACTTTTCATATTGTGTTTGAGGAGTTTGAGGTGTTTGAGATGTTCCTAGATAGCAGAACTTTCTATTACTTTGATCAATCACATCCAACAGACAAGTTCCAAGTTTTCCAGGTTATAGTTCCTTGTTTTATATGTAGTCTTAATTAAAAAGATGTATACAATACCAGAATACGGCCTTTATTTGACTTATGATTATACTGTTCAATCTCCACATTCTGCAAATGTGTGTATTTACCACTAATGACTGAATGATTCAGGGATTCAATTTATTGTCTTAAGACGTTTCACCAGGTTCCAGTTTTCCTGCTGTGTGTTTGTGTGGGTGTGTATGTATGTCAGTGTGCTTGCACACACCCGTTAGTGCCCTCTTAACGTGTTAAGTGCTTTGGGAACTTGGCGATTCCCTGGCTGTTAGGTATTATCCATGTTGACAAAGCCTGGTGTAATCTGTCGCATGCCCGGGATTACAGTGCAGCCGCTGCAGAGAGCGTGAGCGGCCGGCAAAATGGCGGAAAAAAAGGGGGAAAACAAATTGTAGTGTAATCTTTTGAGAAAAAGCCCTCCGGCTAGAGGGGAGTCCCCGGAAGAATCCATTTTGTCCTCCTTCCCCCCTTGGGGACCTCTGGCAATCCCATAATCCTCCGTGTTTGATGTCTGCGAGCTAATGGCGCTGATGAGGGCAGTGGAAAGGAGGCTTTTGTGCGGCCGCGTGGTCGCTGGGCTATCGGGGGGTTTGAATGACATGGCAAGAAGGGAGAGAGACGGGTAACTTTAGCTTAATCTGGGTTTAGCTGTGCTACACACACACACACACACACACACACTCAGACACACAGGTGTGTGGCCCTCCAGCTTAGCAAGAGAAGTCTAACCCAAACCTCTGCCTGTAAACTCACCCACCCAAAGATCAATACGCGGCCAGAGGCCTAGGATCAGTGTGTGTGTGTGTGTGTTCTTGTTTTAAAACATTTTCAGTCCAAAAACTTCCTCACTTTGTGGAAAAACCAGACATAGCAGTTCTTGTCTTTTAGGACAAGCTGCTCAATTTCTGGTTTTTTGGGTTTAGGTACCAATTGTGTCACAGATGTTAGCAGATAATAAAAATACCATTTTGAAGATACAACATGTTTGAGATTTTCTTCAAACAGTAATGTAATATATGAACTATATGTTAAGAAATCATATATATTAACATATTGCATATCTGTCTGTGTAGTGTCGCCAACGAAAATCTGTTCACTTCACGGTGGAAGGAGAAAACCCGATGGGTTCACATTATGGAAAGTAAACTATTTTTAAAAATGTAAGGATCAGTGTTAATTGTTGCGTAGAATACATATGGGATGTATTGATTTAGAACCGATAATTCATATGAGTGACACATGCTGTATATCTGACCTCCCGTCCTGCCAACGTATAAAAACCTGTATGTGTTGTGTGTGTGTGAATGTGTGTGAGTGAGCGAGAGAGAGGCCGAAGGCCTCGATTAAGCCCTTTCCATCCCAAAGGGGGTTTGTTTTTCACCCCTCTCCCCTCCACCGCCCTAGCCGTTAGCACTTTTTAATTAGCCTTCCTCAGACGTGGAACAGAGGCTGGCCTTGTGAATGAGGAAAGTGAGTTAGCTTCTCTCTTTCATTCCAAAATAAGAAGAGCGCACCCGCAGGGCCTCCGATTCCCTCCCAGCTTATTCATATCAGCCATAAAAAACACTCCAGCACACGGGCTTCCTGCCTGCTGTAATTAAAATCTTCAACTTTAGGAATCTGTAGTTGGGACGCTGCCGTGTGGGGACCTACGTCACCAGTTCAGTATGATGGAAAAAAGTCAAATTTAAACAAGGGATTTTGACATCCAGGCCAGACAAGATGATGGAGCTCCATGTTTACAGATAAAAGGATGTCAAGTGAAGACCAGCAGGGTGTACAACGTCAGCCTTGGAAATTCAGATTCACATTAGTTTAATGCAATCTGGATAAATCTGCAAGAATGCTCAGATGCATCATTGAGCTTGACTGTATAGTTGTCATTGATATTGATTTCAATTAAAATATTTTGGGATTTCACCCAAACCTGTAAATCCAGAACTGCTGTTGAATGATACTTTTCGTAAAGTCGTAATTTTCCCCACACAAGCAGTGATTTACACACTTCCTGTAAAGTTTTCCAGGTTCTCATACCTCTTTATACTGATCACTGATTTCCTGTTCTTAGACCCCAAATGTATAGACTCAAAGAGCGTGCAGTAGCAGTCAGATGTTTGGACACACTTTTTCAGGGAGAGCTTTTCGTTTTTTATAAACTATAGATTAGCGCATATGGAATTGTGGTTGCCAGGAAAATGCATCTTTAGAACAAAGATAAGATGTTGTAACCCAAAACTGACAGTAATTTAGCACATCTGGTTGAAAATAAGAAGTCTGAGCTTGAGAAGAAACCAACAAACCACTAAGGAGGCTGAGAAGCTCCACCTTCCTACTAGCTTAATGTTCTATTAACATAAGAAATAAAAAATGTAAGATTTAAGCATCAGGATGCTTATCATCTCCGGATCTTTTAACCTAAATTACAAACAGGAGCAAATCAAAAGTAACCTTTTTCTTGAACTCATAATGATGTGTTAACTGCAATGGAGCTTTTAAGTTTTCTTCACTCTAACCAATTTATGCATTTCAGCATTTGGGCTTTAAAGTGCTTGGTTACCTGGCTCAGGTGTGTTGGGAACTGGAACAGAGTGAAAATGTGGACTGGCAGGAGGTCAGGGGGTGGATTTAGATCTTCTGGCTGAGGGCCTAAACCTCAGAATAGGCCACAGCATTGCTGAAGTCTCTCTCTTCTCTCATCTATCCGTCTTTGGATAAGGTGTGGATACCAGAAACTGAGGAAAGAAGAAGGGGGAGAGGGAGATAGAATAAAGTGTGTGTGAAGGGAGGAGAGAAAGATAAGGGATAAGGGATGGGGGGAGGGAGGGAGAGGGAGCTTGCTCGGCTCTATTGGATTTGTGTCAGCGGCGGCTTCAATAAAAGGAATGGATTAATCGATGTAATTTGATTGGCTAAGTAAAGGGTGTCGGTCCACTCAGGCATAGACACTTTGATGATGAGGTTGAGCGTGCCAGCTGGCTGCTGGGCCGGGCACGTGCTGCGTCAGCCATCTACAGGAGGACATGACTTTAACCCTTAGAGGACTGCAGTTAATACAGGCATTTTGCTTTGTTTCATAAATGTATTGATGTAATAGCATTAATTATGCAATTAATTATTTGTTCACTTTGTTTAACGACTTATCGATTATCGATTTAATGTTAATTTTTTAGTAGAGGGAGGCTTTTCCTTGGCTGTTCATCCATCTTTTCTTCAATATGAAATACTCACAAATAAAATCGCTAGCTCTGGCAATGACTTTTAAGGTAAATATCTTATTTATTTGGACCAATGGGGTCAAAAGGTGTCTTTGTGAACTTGGAGAAAGCATATAACAGAGTGCCTAGAGAGGAGTTGTGGTTTTGTATGAGGAAGTCAGGTGTTACAGAGAAGTATAGGATATGTATGAAGACAGTGTGACACTGTGTGAGATCTGCAGTAGGAGTGGTGGATACATTTAAAGTAGAGGTTGCACTATATCAAGGATCAGTGCTGAGTCTTTTCTTGTTTGCAGTGATAATGGACGGGTTGACAGACGAAGTTAGACAGGTGTCCCCGTGGACGATGACGTTTGCTGATGCTATTGTGATCTATAGTGAGAGTAGGGAGCACCTTAAAGAGAACCTGGAGAGATGGAGATGCTCTAGAGAGGAGTAGGACAAAGGTGGAAGAATTTAAATACATGGGATCAACAGTCCAGAGTAACAGCGAGTGTGGAAGAGAGGTGAAGAAGAGAATGCAGACAAGTTGGAATGGGTGGAGAAGAGTGGCTGAAGTGATGTGTGACAGACGGGTACCAGCAAGGGTAAAAGGGAAGGTTTACAGGACAGTAGTGAGACCAGCTATGCTATACGGATTGGAGACAATGGCTCTAATGAAAAGACACGAGTCGGAGCTGGAGCAGTTAAAAATGCTGAGATTTCTGTTGGGTGTGACGAGGATGGACAGGATTAGAAATGAGTTTATTAGACGGACAGATCAGGCTGGACGTTTTGGAGACAAAGTGAGAGAAGCAAGGTTGCGATGGTTTGGACACGTCCAGAGGAGAGACGAGAGTAATACTGGGTGAAGATTTTGAGGATGGAGCTACCAAGAAAGAGGAAAAGAGGAAGACCAAAGAGGAGGATGATGGACGCGGTGAGAGAACACGCAGGTGGTCGGTATGAAGGAGGAAGATGCAGAGAATCGGAAGAAATGGAGACCGTTGATCTGCTGTGGCGACCCCTATACGGGAGCAGCTGAAAGACGAAGAAGAGATTTAGCGCTCCAGGTCTCCTATGATAAATTGGTGTGTATTGGGGTGTGTGTGTGTGTGTGTGTGTGTGAACACACTTATCATTATATCATTCTTTCTACCATTTGATTGCACAGTTTATGCTTAGTTTGAGGTTAACAGAGTAGATAAAGAGCACTTAGAAAATCTAACTTGACTAGGGGTGTGCAAACTTTTGCAACTGTACCATGTGTTCTGGAAGCCCTCGGTTCTTTCTGCGCCCCTCCTTGATGCATCTGTTGAGGCTTCATTAATCTTTAGTACGTTTGATCAGCAGAGGGCAGTAGGAAGCAGCTGATTTTGGCTGCGGAAAGGTGGTCAGTGTTACGCAGTCATTAGTCTGACTGCAGGTCAGGACAGAGAGGTAGAATGAGGTCTGAATCAGCGTCGGTTTCCCAGTAACTCACCAACACTAGTGTCCAACTAAACTCAGCAGCTACTATATATCACTATACATACGATAAATCCGGAGGTTGTTTTTTTTATTTTATTTTATTTTTTTTCAGGAAAATTGGCTCTTTTTTCAAATGAGCTTTTGCAGAATAATTGTTAATTATCCTCTAAAATAATGTGAAAAGCTTCTTTTTTTTTTTTTTTTTTAAGAAAATGACAGATAGGGACAGATTTCCGTCTCCAGAGAGAGATGTGCCAAAATAGATACTGGTTAAAATGAAATCAAAAACAGGTCAGCAAAAGAAAAGATCCAAATAATGAAAGAATAGAGAGAGATGTCATAACGTAGTGCAGTGTTTTTTTAAGTGCTAATACTTTTGATTCCTAATGTAAAGTAAAGTCTTTTTACTGCTAAAAGTCAGACGGATGGAAAGTAGATTTCGAGCAAAAAGCCCAAAAAACCCGTAGTTGCTGCTTCACTGCGCTGGTGTTAGTGTTCACTGAGCTGCTACCAGTTCTGTTTAGGATGGACAGATCCACACTGCAATATATTTCTCTTTCTCTCGCACACTCTCTCTGTTCCTGCTCTCCATCCTTCCATCCTTCCATGTTTTGTCTTTCTATTGAGTTTCTGTTTCTCTCTTTCTGCCATTTGTTTCATCTTGTTTCTGCTTTTTTTCTCTCTCTCTCACTTTTTTCTTTCCTTCTGCCATCTGTTTGTCTTTCTTTCTGTTTTTTTCCTTTTTCTCTCTCTCTCTTCTCCCATTCTATCAATCTCATCTCCTTGCTCTTTTTTGATCTTTTATTCTTTCTTTCTTTCTTCTTTCTCTCTCTCCTCTGCCATTCTATTTCTTCTTCTTTACTCTCTTTTCTCAGTTTTCTTTCTTTTACACTTTGTCTTCCTTACCCTCTTTTCCATGCTCTTTTTTTTCATTTTTCTATCTCTTACACTTCATCTTTGTTACTCACTCTCTCTCTCTCTCTCTCTCTCTCTCTCTCTCTCTCTCTGTTCTTGGGTGGCCCTCATAATCCACAGTCGGGTCTTTACAGAGTGACTAAGAGTCGAGTCAGAATCTCTGGGTCCAGCAGCCCGGGACCTCCAGCAGCCCAGAGAGCTCAGGCCTCTCTAATGAGCAGCACTGAAGTTCTCTCCAGCAGAACCCCTCTAACCCCCCTCCACCCCCCAGCCTCATACCTCCTGTGCAGTGTGGGAGAAAAAAGGCCACATGACACATGATGGAGGGATGGATTGTGGGATCTGATAGAAATCATGTGAGAGTGAGTAATGGAAGCTGATTGGCCAGTGGAGGAGACAGGTTTCCCAAGGAGCATTAGAGCTTTTATCAGAAGCCACCCATATATACATCTCTGTCTGTTTCTCTCATTCTCTTTCTCTTTCATTCATGCACTGGCATTTGCACACACTCACCTGCTCCAACTCTCTTCTTCCAACTACACGCACCAAGTCTCATCTTCCCACACACACACTTGCGGATGCAGTGAGAGTGGAGTAGCTGGCCAGCCCCTGCACTCAGCAGGGATTATGGATTAGTGGCGTAGTCAGCATTCCTCACATTCCCCCATACTGCCTTCTACAACCTCTCAGAGAGAGAAAAATCCTTATAGTACACACATATACACACCTTCCACACAGTCAGAGCTCTTAACAAACACAAATACACACCTTTTGTAAATAGCTGTCCCGTCGTTGCAGGACGTCCGTCGTTTATTCACCCGTTACTTGTAAATCTAGAATGCGTTCTTTCTGTGCACTAGCAGGGGAAAATCGCAGGTCCTTCTCACAGACGGTGACTTTCTTGAATCATAAGTGAGTCCATTAGTAAGTCATAGAATTCACACTTCTGTTATTTTCATCACTCTCGGGGTGGAAGCATATGACCAGCTCACAGTGAAAACTGACTGGGATACGTGATCATGTAAATTCACAACATTGTTTTAGTAGATCATGAGGCAACTCTCTGTCCCATCCACACGGCATTATCCACAGCCGTAAGTATACCGTGCACAGTCTATAGTCCCGCACAGTGATTTCCATCCTGCTGACTGTGGCCCCCCAGTGGTGCAAGGGGGCTGTTGGCTGTCAGTTTTGTAATGTTTAGGGAGCTGGATTAGGACCTGAAGGTGGTGGATTCGAATCCCAGGCCAGTAGGTTGCCTTGAGGTACCCTTGAGCAAGGTACTGTCCCCATCACTGCTCCCGGGCACTGGATATACCTGCCCCTGCTGCACGTGTACATGTGGGTTCGATGTAGATGTGGCATTTCGCCGTGGTTCACTGTGTGCTGTGCTTTTTCACAATGGCAAATAGTCACTTTCTCTTTCGTTGTTGTTTTACTATTTGCAACATATTATGAATCAATTTTGATTCTTTATTTATGACACACACAGTTCTACAAGTACAACCGAAAGGAAAGTATATCCCCAAGTCACTCTGCAGACCGAGCAAAGACAAGGTAGAAGAGAGCACTATAAGAATAAGATGAAATGGAAATAATAAAATAAGAATAAAACGACAAATAGAATAGAGATATATAGAAAAACTGTACAGGACTATAAAGCAGTAATATACTTCTAAATACGGATAATAAATTCCTTGTCTGGATGTGTAAATTAAGTCTGATCAACTTGATTGATCTGCCTTATGACAGCTAGTTATGTTTAAAGAGGCCAATATAAATTATGTGTCCGATCAGTCATGTGGCAGGCCTCCTCTTGAATAGTTGATTAACAAAAAATATCTGCATAATCTGCAATTATACCATACAGAGGAGACTGAGTATTTAATTCTCAGCAACTCCAGGTAAGATCTCACTCATTGCTGAAATAATTGACCAAACATTTGACCCTAAACATAGTGAGCATTCATCTAAAGCGATCCAATTGTGCCAGTGTACAACTATCTTCAGCCTGACACGGAACTGCCCCTGAGCATCAGACGTCTCTTTAGGAGAGTCACCAACAGACAATCAGATTAAGTACGTCCTTATATGGACTGGCAAACTTGAGTTTTTTTATCCTACAAGCTTAGTTTACTTTAGTCAACAGCTTTAGTCGAGGCTGCAATCATTTCAATGCTGTAACTGCATATATCATATTATGATTCTAGAGCATCTTATTTTTGTATAGTTGCTATAAAATGACATGATCTTCGCAAATGTTACGGTTTATAATATAGCAGTGCATCTGAAATACAGAAGTACAAACTTTCAGCTGAGTCAGCGCTCCATTCGCGCACAAGTTGTTCACGAAAGTGAGTGAAAGTGACTATTCATGTCATTGCGAGGTCACAGCACTGCGCACAGTGACCCGCAACGAAATTGTACCTCTGCATTTAACCCATGCAAACACCATGCAGGAGGGGGCAGCTATGAAAGCCCGGGGAGCAGTGACGGGGACGGTACCTTGCTCAAGGGTACCTCAGGGAAACTGGTGAGGGGTTTGAACCCACAATTTTCCAATCGGAACCACTAGGCTGGATCGATCGATTCTGAGGCCTGCTTTATTGAGTGTAGTCACCAGTGCAGATCTGGAGGTGCATTACAGGCAGGAGTGCCTTTGTGCCCGTATTAATGTGCTGTAAGTCTCAGTCACTATTTAAATGCTAGGTGAGTCGAGAACCCCCTCTTGACACATACACATTCTCATTCTCTCTCCTTCTCTCTCTCTCTCTCTCTCTCTCTCTCTCTGTCCCGGGTGGTGCAGGGGCAGGCTCCTCTCCTCTAACTGAGTGCTCCTGGGTCTCCTCCATTTGCATTTGCTTCCCATTGTGTCGCCCAAACAATGGCTGCAAACAAGCCATTAAGATGGAAATGGCAGAAATGTAGCTAATTAGTTATCTCTGCTGGAATTGTTAGCTGGGAGAGATAGAGCTAAATTGCTTTGGGCCGATGGACAGGAGGGGGTATGAGCAGGGAGGGGCAGGGGGTGGCCAGAATGGCCAAAGGACAATTGGAGGTGTTTGTTGGGCTTTCCAAAAGAATTAAGAACACATTCAACAGCCAAGAGGGCCCAGATTGGGATGGAATTTACAAGGCATTTAACATTATTTTCTTGCAAAATACATAGAAGATACGTTGTAATTGCAATGTTTGGGTTGCACTCTCTGGTGGCAAATCCATATATCGGGATATTTGGGGAAAAACGAAAAATTTTAACATCCATAAAGTTCTTTTATAAAATGTAAAACATCTTCTTTTAAAATGAAAGACTTAAGATAGTTTTGGTGTGTTTCCATTGGTCCATTAACCAATTATATACAATCATATACATATATGTGGCTTCTAATAATAAGTTTAATGAGTCTTTCTTGTGGTTCATTCATCAAGAAAGTTGGACACAATGTAAAAATCAGCTGTTGGAATGATGTAGGCAAGTAGAAGTAAAAACCGGATTTACAAGGTTTTCTCTGGATAGTGAAGCGAATGATGAAGTGTTGTCATCGTGTAAAGGTTTCTGACGTTCTCAAATGGAACTGTCAGTGTTATGTGACAGCAACAATATGATAGTCCAGCTTTGGAGTCTCGTGAAATGAAGCTGAAGTCAGTTTTCCTTTTGAGTGTCAATGTTGTTTTAATCATTTCATTAGCACCTCTTCCCTTTGTCCCTGGTTCAGTTCCTCTCTTTCATGGCTGAGAGGAGGTGCGAATCCGGACGCCTCGTTATCTGCCATTAATTAACTCTGACTGTTGGCAGTTTGACTGGAACTGACACTTGCTAATGACCTCGTCAAGCTGCGCCATGAGGAGTCCTCTTTGACTGCGCCGGTTTAATAGTCGTTACGTGTCCATCCATCTCCATTAATGTCAAGAGGGCTGTACTTCTGGGACTTCTGTGTTTGTGTCTATGTCTGAGTGTGTGTGTGTGTGTGTGTGTGTGTGTGCAGAAGAGAGAGGGAGAAAGTGTGCTGTTCAAAAGGTTGAAACCTGTTTCAGTGTAAACAGCTTCATTTGATTCCGGATATTTGTATTAAGTGACTGTAACTGGTGTTAGAGCTTAACAGTGCTATAGATGAAGTGATTAGTAAAAAGAAGAAAAAGTGATAAATGTGAACAGTGCAGCAGATGGGTGTAAAGACAGTTTACACCCACTGCTGCTTAAAAATAAGTTAAGAATACAATTCAGATCTTAGAATAAAGTTCCCAAAAAAGGGACATCATTTAACATCAAGAAAGAAGTTCTCACAATTTTAATGTCCAGAAAGAACTTCTAATGGGATTAATATCCAGAATGAAGTTCTGACCTTATCCCAGACCAGTAGGTTGCCCTGAGGTACCCTAGAGCAACGTACCGTTCCCATCACCGCTCCCCAGACGCTTCAAATAGCTGCCCCCTACCGCACAGTGTGTGGGGGTGAAAATCAGGGGATGAATTTCGTTGTGGTTCGTTATCGTGCAAAAAAGCTTCATATATACAAAAATGTTCCAAGAGAATTATTATCTAGGCTATATTTTGTGACATTTTGTGTTCTAATGACATTAATATCCAGACTGAATCTTTCCTAACAATGTCTAGAATAAAGTTCAGGACACTTTCACATCTCAAGCTCTAATAACTTTAAAATACAGGAACGCGGAATGAAATCAGGATGTTTTAAAGGCCTTTATATTCAGAATATCAATCAATCACACTGATTGTCCAGGTTTTGTTGAACACAGCAGACGTTTCTGGAGAATCCGGTATTGCTGCAGGTCCGAGGAGTCTTTTGTTTGGCTGAGTCAGCACTTTATTTCGTGCCCAATTCCATCTTTCACTCCTCCCACTCACCACTCACTCTTTAAGCCGGTATGCTGGGATTATTCAGATGTTAGATGTTTACCCTGATAAGACGGTGTTAATTAACCCTGCTGATGAGGAAGGTTAATGAGAGAAGGCTGTAATTAGTCTGTTGGGGGGGGTGTAATTACACACAGCTGTGATTGGATCATCTGGGCTGATATTGGCTTTTCTCAGGGCTAAATTACAGCGCTGGTCCGAAACTGCTTGACGAAGTGTCTGGCCTAGCCCACATTGTCCCGTCTTTGGTGGGCAGGGCCTCGTTGCTGTTGATATTGTTGTTGTTTTGGTTGTCATGGTGGGAAGGCCATGTTTGCTGGCTTGCTGTCCCAAGAGTTTTGGCAGACAGGTGTTACTGGCAGTTCTACAGTGAATTACACTTACATTTTAGTCTTTTCCACTCGAGAAGTCAATATAAAATCACAGTTTTTGCAATAATAATGTCTTATTATAAAAAAGCTTATTGTATTTGGGTTGGAGACGCTGATGAAAAGACAGGAGGCGGAGCTGGAGGTGTTGGAGATGCTGAGATAATTGTTGGTGTGACGAGGACGGACAGGATTAGAAGTAGTATATTAGTAGACAGTTCAGGTTGGATGTTTTGGAGACAAAGTTAGAGAAGCAAGGTTGTGTTGTTTGGGACATGCCCAGAGGAGAGACGAGGAGTATATCGGGAGGAGGATATTGCAGATGGAGCTGCCAGGAAAGAGGAGAAGAGGAAGACCGAAGAGGAGGTTTGTGGACGTGGTGAGAGAGGACATGCAGGTGGTCTGTTTGAAGGAGAAAGATGCCGAGGACAGGAAGAAATGGAGACGATTGATCTGCTGTGGCGACCTCTAAACGGGAGCAGCCGAACGAAGAAGAAGATTGGAAAAAATATCATTGTATTTTCTTTCTTCTTTTAAACCAAGCATACACTTTTTATTCTGCGTCAAGGTTTTATTGCTCATGGCTTTGAGTTGTTGATTCAAGAGATGAATAAGAAAATCTTACTCTGAACAGGCGTCACAGAAGCAGTAAGAACAGCAAGGAGAGGAAAGGCGTTCTTGTGTTTATTTTTCAAGGGATCAGGTGGGATTTGTTCTTGTCATTTCAGAAATGATAAAAGAAGGCCTCACACAGATGATAGCCTAACTCTTTTTTTGAGCTGCTCTTCAGGAACACTTCACAGAAAATCACGCCAAAAGACTTAAAATCCTGTTGTTATATTCATAAACATTTGTGAAAGTGCCCTTATTCTTTTTTCCACTTATAGAAACCACTTATAAACCACTTTTATGCCATAAATGTGGTTTTATGTCCTGAAACAACTTTCATTTGAACTCTTTATTGCTTAGATTTTGACCTTGGCCAAAACAGTAACAGTAGACTCAAGAGCCTGTTTTTGCTCTTTAGTGCAAAAGTCTTCCAAATGACCGCAGCGGTGGCCTAGTGGTTCGGGAGTCGGCCACAGGATCGGAAGTTTGTGGGTTCCTTACCCCTTACCAGTAGGTTTCCCTGAGGTACCCTTGAGCAAGGTACAGTCCCCGTTACTGCGCCCCGGGCTTTCATAGCTGGCCCCTGCTGCACGGTGTGTGTTTGTGTGAATGGGTTGAATGCAGAGGTCCAATTTCATTGTGGTTCACTGTGTGCTGTGCTGTGTGTTCTCACAATGACAAGAATAGTCACTTTCACTTTTCACGATCATATGACGTCCTCGTCTGAAGAATGACCGTTTGCACCTTACATCAAACTCTTTTGTTTCTCTTGGTTTTTCCGTTATAATTTATGAGGTTTCTCTTCCTCCTACTATGAGGTTACCATTTCAGAACTTGTCTTCTATCTGACAGACTTATGTTAGGAAGCATGACCAGCAAATCTAGTATTTTGAAAACTGTGTAATGTAGGATTCAAGTGAAAGTGACTTCTTGTCATTGTGACGACACGGCACACAGTGAACCACGAAATTACACCTCTGCATTTTACACACACACAAACACACAGCAGGGGGCAGCTATTGAAAGTGCCTGGGGAGCAGTGACGGGGACGGTACCTTGCTCAAGGGTACCTCAAGGCAACCTACTGGCCTGGGATTCAAACCCATGATCTTCTGATCCTGGGGCCTTGTCCCTAAACACTAGAACACCAGAGTGAAGAGTATGGAACGAAAGTGTAGAACTCCAGTTATTACTCGCTACATGTTTCTGTCCTGGGTTTACATGTTCTGATTTACGACCACTGAGCACAACCATTGGCTCAAAGGTCCCAAACATCCCAAATGTGATCATCACCAGGGAAGATATTGGAATTTTGTACACTTTACCTCTTCAGGAAGTCCAGAATGCTTACTAACAAGTAAACTGGCTTTTACACTGGATCGAACATTTCTTATTATTCTCATACAGGCTGATCCAGAGTCAGTAGCTGCTATTTTTTCATCTCAATAGACCAGACCCACAAGTGACCTCCACAAGTGATGCTAATGGACACTGGGTCTTATTTTCGGGGTGTTTTTTTGGGTCCGGAGGCTGTAAGCCATGCTACGTGAGCAGCATGGCCAACGCCTCTGCTGGCTGCGACACAAACAGCTCGGCGTCCAGCCTTAAGTATATTATCAGCCAAGTTCTTTAGGGAGCGCGCAGCCAAAGGAGCTTATCGTTCATTACAATAACACATCCCGGCTTCGCCGTGGGCTTGGTCTTGTAAGCAGCAGCCCAGTCCCATTGACCCGGCCTGCGCTCTAAAGCTTACACACACACTCCACACACACACACACACACACACACACACACACACACACACACACACACACACACACAAGAATGCCGTTTTAACTAACTCAAATGGGATAACTCGTATAATCTTTCAGGAGTTAGGCCTCGAAACAAACGAGTTAAGAGCGTAATGCGCAAATCCTTCCATCCAGTCGAAGGAGGAGTGCGTTTGAGGGGAGGAGAGGAAAGCAGAGATTTGTGGCAAATAGTCTGTATGAACTTAATTACTCTCTGTTTTTAATGGGGTTTGATGTTTCTGCATGCAACTGTGTTGAAAGTGGTCTAGAAAAAGGTAAATTCTACACAATTGAATTCTGACTATCTAGGACTGAAGCTTTAACCTTTACTCTCGTGTTTCTGGTGGTATCATGGTGGTGATTGAGGTATTTAAGGTTTTTCTCATGAATGAACTTCCAAAACAATAACCATTAAGCTTTATTAATCCATGTTCAGGAAAACTTATTTCATCTCAGGATGAAATAATATAAAATATATATATACATGTGGTTTCAACACGTTTTTAACATTCTTCAGTGTTAAAACCATTATCCTTTTTCATGCATTATGGGGGAATGAGGTTTGTCCTGACAAAAATGACACAAATTCCCAATCAAATGAAATGTGAAATGTTTTTGAAGAAAAGTGAAGATCAATGATATAAAAGATTTTTGCACAGTTTAGTTTTCTTCGAGATTAACATATTGCAGAGGAATTAAACATTGACTATTAAATGTGCCGTTACATTCGAACCAATCATATGTTCCATTTTCTGTGCTCTGTTCATTTGAAAAGACTGCATTCAGAACCATCTTTTAAAGTTTCCATGTTTCTGTTCTATATCTACTTTAATAGGACCAAATCGGAGATATGAGGTCTTGTCCCGGCAGTGACAACAGATGAAAATAACCCACAAAAGCCCATTAATAGGTGTTTTTTTGTGAAAGGTGTGCACTGATCTTAACTACCCCCAGCCAGAAGAGTCTTCAGATAAAAATTTCAGCTTCTCTGAAGTTCACATTACGCTGTGACGTTGTGGCATCAGCAGCATATTTTTATTTAGAGTCTACATTTTGTTGTGTTTACAGAGGTTCTTCAAATTCACATGTCTCACATGTCGGGGGGGGGGATGGATTCTTCTATGGCGTCACTGCAAAGAAGCCTATCCAGCACTGAAGAATGAAGACCATCTTGGAGAATAGAAACGTGCTCACGTGTCCTCACATTGCATCACGGCATTAAGACTGTACCACTCTTTCAATTACCACTCTTTCCTGTAACTCTGGTCCATTTTTGTTGCTGTTTCAAACAGCTGATGTGTGAACGGAGGGTGCTGGTGGGGGGGACTGGGATGGTGAGGGAGAGAGAGAGAGGGATCAGGAGGATTAGGCTTCAGTATCCCTTGGGCATTGTCTGGAAATCTGGAGATAAAGAATGCACTCTGTGTGTGTGTGTGTGTGTGTGTGTGTGTGTGTGTGTGTGTGTGTGTGTGTGTGTGTGTGTGTGCGTGCGTGTGTGTGTGTAAAGGAGCAGGTGGTAGGAGTGCGGGGGGCGGGAGGAGAAGGTATTTTTGGGGTGTTGGTCTTTTTTTAAGGGGTGGGGGCCACCGTGCATTCATTTAAAACCTTATGCTCTGATAATGCTTCTGTCAAATGTTCAGATCATGTGATCCAAACACCTGATTGTTCCTTCAGTTTCATAATTTATAAGCTCAGCTCATTTCACACGTCCACAAAGTGACCATCTGTATCCAGAGGAGATCATCGAATTTTATGCCTGTTTGTGTTTTTATTGCCGAACGATGGAAATGTGCGTCGACTCCTCTTTTGGATTCAAGCTTTATAAAGACGCCCTTCTTTAGAGATTTAGGAAACCTTTAGTTTTAGAAAGCACACGTTGAACACATGCTTTTTCTGCGAACAAATAGAAATGTACAAATTTGAATGCGTGGCTAAACTGAGGGTCGCTTTTATGGGAACTGGGCACAAATGCAAACGTTTGCAAAACAGATTTCTTTATCCAAAAAAGCTCCACATGTTTGCTACAAAGGAAAATGTGAACAATTCAGCCAAAAACAGAGTAGACAACAGTTGTAACCAAATGTGGAAACCAACGGACTGCATAAAAATATCTGCATCAAAAATCATTAATAAATCACTGCAGATTGCAAATTGGGCAGGAAAATACATTCGAAAGATATTTTTTCTGGCATTTATGGCCCATTTTTGAAGAAATGAGTCATGGTTTGGAATAAAAGCTTAACAGCAGTCAGCAATGGGACTTGACCGGGAAGAAATGGAGTGCTATCGTTTCTTTCTTGGTCAGACTTAGTTGAAACGCTGCAAGAAAACTCAATGAATTCAACTCAATTCTAGTGAAGTTCAAAATCTCGTTTTCAAAACAAAATTGAATCTTGTTCAGCCGAACGTCGGGCATCACAGTTCTCGGATGTTGTGCATTTATGAGAAGATCATCACCCCTTGAGGCTTTTTAACCAACTAAGATGTGTATATAACATTTAAGAAAGTGCCATAATGGATGTCGTCTCTCGACACTGAGCCTGAAACGTGAACTTGGAGTTTTGTGGCCAAACACAGATTGAGACTTTATCCAGGCGGGATATTTTAGCTGTTCCTAGCTAATCTGAACCATCTGGAAATACTAGTAATCAAAAACACGGTGCTGCAGAGCTTGGCTAGGAGCTGCGCTGTCATTTCCCCGGCCACTTGAAATCCCGTTAAGATTTAGACCTGGTTTAATCCGTGATTGGATTTTCTAAACAAACCGTCGCTAAGTTTGAGTTCTGTGTTTTGATATGGATTCTCACCTTTTTAGCTTCTGCTTAATGATACTTTTCCTCCCCTCCATCCCCCTCTTCCCTGCATCCCAAAGCAGATCAACGAAATTAGAGGATGTCATGAAGATAGCAATTATGGCCACAGCCCTTTTCCCAAAGGGAGAGTTCACCTCGACGATTCTGCAGTGACTATCAGGGACCTCTCTCAATATTTGCGTCGTTATGGATACGATATTTGAACTCTTGGTTTCGGTTCTGTGATACTTTTAGATGAGGGAGGCCTAAAAGCCACCTATACTCGCCACCTGAGCAAGTTTTTCGTTATTTCGTTGAGCCACTCTTCAACGTTAACTGGCAAACACATTAGCATCTTTTAGCCGAACCACCCCCTAAAGCTGTGGGTCCAGTGTCCCGACTGTGCGGTTGAATGCTAGCTATGCGAGCAGTAACGACTCCATTCTAATGCAAACGGCTGAAGGCCCTTGTTATCAGTGCTGCGTGATTAGCCGGGGCCAGACCATTACCCGCCCTCCGGCCGCGGGCCTGGAATGCTCCAGGAGTTGTGTTGTTGTTTTTATTGTCATTTGTTGTTTTTTTCCCCTTTGTGTCGTCGTGTTTGGACCCGAGATGCGCGGGCCAGAAACGGCACCTCGTCAGGCTGATGACCAGATAGCCCTACTGAGAAAACAGCTTCCTTTAAATAGAGACTCAAATTGTTCTGCTGAGGATTTGGTTTGGAGTGAAACACATCGGGTACGTTTCAGGGGGAAATGTAAATGCGATGATCCAGATCCAGATCCAGACTGGATTGGCGACGATCACCGATTTTTAACTGTATTTAATAGCCCAAGGTCTCATTCTCAGGCTATTTTTGGGTCCAAAAAAAATGATTTGGTTAGTAAAGCTTTAACACAAAGCTTGCAATTTACGGTCCCTTTATAATGAAGTTTCAGTGAATCATTTCCTCGACTCAGATCACTAGGATAATTCACACCCTTCAGATAAAGCACTGTAGATGAATCAGACCTAATCTGGCTTCCTGCTCATGAACACAATTGCTGGCTTATGTGAGACTCGAATGGGTGGAAATTAGAACGTGTTCGCTAAATGGAAACATCCCCTCCGAATTTGTCTTTTCCTCACGCTAATGATCAGTGGGAGAGAGAAATTCCCTGGTGGAATTCCTGGTATTCCCTGTTGACTCCAGTCAGGTGCTTCCACTAATGGTGTTAGCAGCAGTGCCATTAGTGTGAGATTAATTCATTAAGTAAATGTGTGTGGAGGGGGGGAGGGATCGTGGGGCTAATATGACACAACTCTGATTTGTCTTCACACTCACCCTGGGGAGTCTCTCACACACACCCGCCCACACACACACACACACACACACACACATGCTAGCAGAGGTAGAACAGAGAACATGATGAAGGTACATCTGTCTATCTATCACACCGGTGTGTTTAAATGCTTCATATTCTGTATTTATTAGTGTTACGTCCCAAAGTATAGATATAAAGAGAAAAGAATGACGGCCGATTTATGCTTTATTTCCTAATGAAGATGGGATTAATCAGGATTAATTGGTATTTTAACCCAAAGGTTCTGGGCTTGTCTAATCGTTGGAGATAACCGTATTGTGAGTTAACAGAAAAAACGTATCTTTGTAGTCTATTAACTTATAGTTTAACTTATAGTAACGTATAGTAGTTAAGACTGGAAAAGGAAAGTGATCATTTTAAACCCACTGTTAAAAAAGACACTGATGAGTAGCTCCTCCTGGCCTGATTAACAGCGACTGAACATTTTATGAGGCGACGTTCTCGTTAAACTGTTGACGGGAGGGGTGCAGGAAAGATCCTGATGCGCATTAGTGAGAGAACGGGCTGGCAAGTGTGTGTAAGAGTGTATTTGTGTGTACTTGATTTGTTGACTTTGTGACTTTGTGCCGTGTGTGTCTGTTTGTGTGTGATGCTTCTTGGGGTGGGTGGTCTTAAACCCATCAGGTGAGTCTTACACACACACACAGACTTGTAGGCCTCTCCAGAGGATCTGTCAACACTCAGCTCTCCTCTTTGACAGTGTAAACCTTTCGGTACCGAGCAGATGGATGCTCACATTATTCACTCACTCACACACACACACACACACACACACACAAATTTTCCTACAATATTAAGACGTAAATTAATTCCCATTTACATCATATATCTGTAAAACAGTATGCATTAAGTATTAAGTATTTAATATAAATAAATATAAAGTTCTGCGATGGGCTGGCGACCTGTCCAGGGTGCGTCCCCCGTCCTCGCCCTGTGTGCGCTGGGTTGGACACCAGCACCCCCCCCCCGCGACCCCGTTTGGGACAAGCGGCAGAAAATGAATGAATGAATGAATGAATATAAAGTTTTAAAATTCAGTCTTAATTTTCTCTCTGTAATAAAAAGATGTTTATCTTTTAATAACAAAAAAGAAAAAAGAAAACCACACACCTTTTGTACATATGATGACCCTGTTGGTTAGTTCTGTTTTCTTTGGTTTTACACCAAAGTGGTAACGATCATGTTTCACCAAAAAAAAAAAAAAAAAGGAAAAAAGAAAAAGAATCACTCACATGCAGAAGAGAGAGAGAGAGAGAGATTCTGTAACAGCATGTAATAGCATTAATGCCTTTAAAAAGTGTCTGAATGTTGAATGGACAGGAAAACGTTTGGCAGGTGCCTCCATATACAGTCTGTATTATATATGCACACACACACACACACACACACACACACACACACACACACACAGATCTGGGTACCACACTCCATTGCCAGCTAATCTGCACTGTGGCAACGTGCATTGTTGCTCTATGCAAATGTGGTCACTTTAGAAAGAGAGGGAGCGGGCGAGAGACCTAGACTAGGAGACGGAGAGAGATGCGGGGGTATGAAGAGTTTTTAGAGGATAATGTTTGGGAGGTGGGGGGGGTTGGAGATGGGGCCTAGACCCCTAAAGCACGGAGGGATTACCTCTTTCTCTCTCTCACTCTCTCTCTCCCTCTCCCTCTCCATCCCTCCATCTCCTCTGGGTGGCCCCCACATTGCCCATCAGGACTAGACGGAGAAAGAAGGGAAAAAAAAAAAAAAAAAAAAACCTTAAATGCATTCACACAGGCCAGAGCCGAAGAGCTTAATTCCATCAAAGACGAGAGAAAGAGAGGGAGAGAGTGAGAAAAAAAAGAAATGATTAATTTATTCTCTCCATCCTCCCCCCTTCTCTTCGCTGCATTGTCTGGGCCTGAATGCTGGTCAGTGGTGAAGCATCTGGTACTGGTCAGGATCTGTTCCTTAAAGCGGTTCAGACGAACCCCCCCCCACCCCAAAACGTCTGCCAAACAGCCAAAGAAACAAGCCCCTCGCTCCCTCTCTTTTTTCCCTCTATTCGTATGATTTTTTTTCTCTCAGGAGATTAAGAGCATGTCGCAGAAGCGGAGGCTTTGAGTAATCGTTTGTGAAATGTTGCTCTTTTCGACGGCGTACGCGTGAGTGCCGTTTGCGACTTAGTGGCACTGATTTTTAAAGAGTAATTAAAGAAGTTTAATGATTTTTGTTTGAGGAGCTGAGAGGATGGAGCTTTTGTGGCGGAGTGTGTGAGACGGAGGAGTAAAAAAGGCTTCCTGCTTTGATGAACTGAGTAATGGAGGGATTTATCCAGCACTTTGAGTGTTGACATCAGTGCCAGTGTTGCCATTTACAGCAGAAAGCATGTCAGGTTGACCAGGCCTGCAGAAGACCTGCTTATCTCCTGAACCTGGAGGTTACTTCTCTCAAACATCTACTCCGTCTTCTCCGTCTACCTGTAATATAGGCAACTGTTCACCAGTCCATTCACCCATCCATACATCACCCTTTCATCAAACCTTCCAGTGTCTCTCTAATCATCAAGTATGGTTAACCAGCTGTCTCTTCTACATTTACATTTACATCCCTCCCTCCATCCATCCATCCATCCATCCATCCATCTGCTACTCCATCCATTCTTCAATGCTGTCAGCTAGCGAATCACCTCTCTCATGAGTCTATATCAGCAAACTTATCCATCCATCCATCCAGCCTTCTGTTCATTCATCCATTCATCCGCTTCTCTATACATTCTTCAATGCTAGCCAGTCACTTCGCTCTCATGAATCTCCATCAACAAACTTATCCATCCATCCATCCATCCATCCATCTATTCATTAATGCTGTCATCCAGCTAATCAACTCTCTCTCTAGTGTCTTCATTAACAACCTTATGCATCCATCCATCCTTCCTTCCATCCATCCAGCCAGCCAGATAACCACCCACCCATTCGTCTATTCTTCTTCTGTTTCCCCTTAACAGTATAGGTATCCAGTCTTTTCATCATCAACCAGCCTGTTGTCCATCCATCCATCCATCCATCCATCCATCCGTCCACCTCTCTCTCTAACTAGTAAGTAAGCTGTGTTCTCTCTGCCATTATTTGTCTGAATCCCATGTAGTCTAGTGTCGTGCTGTTTCCCAGATAAAGATGTGTAAATGAGAATATCTCTTCTTTTCTTCTCAGCTCCAACCCTATCGGCTCTTCTCTCATTCTTCTTTTTCAATCACCCCCTCCCCTTTCCCCTCTACAACCGATAAGAAAGAGAGCGAAGCTGCAGGTGGTCCGGCCCTTTCCCCCCCATCCTTGTCGGCAAATCATATTTCACATGAAAAGAGGCCTCCAATGTAATCACTGTTGCATAAAGAGATCAACAAGTGGGTTTGACTATGATCCTCAGATGTTACAGGGGTAAAGAAACCCAGGGTAATCCTTAAAGAAAAGCAGAACTATGCCACAAACCTGTGCTCCCTATAGGTGATGGAAATAGTGTTATTAACCCCTTAAACTGCAGACTTACGGGTTACACAGCTCTTAATGTAAAGCCTTCAGATTCTTTATTAACTACTTTGGAGCTAATAGGACGAGACTGAGGTCTAGTTGGTGGGAAGTCTTATTCACAAAGCTCCTCTTTACCCCAAAACATAGTCATTTGGGCATTTTTGGACTGGACTGCTTGCCTAAATGCACCATAATAAAGCTTAAAATGGATTCATGTTTATAGATAGCCGTGTGTCCTACAGTCCTACAAACCTAATTAGCAAGCCCTAAAGATCATAAGGTGATTATATGTAAGGATTAACCTCTGCACAATAATAAATACCAATCATTTGTTTGCTCATTGACTAAATTTAGCATGAGGAAGAAGCTGTAATTTTTCTTTTGGGGCTAAACTACTCATTTAAGATTATTCTCCTGCAGCTCCGAGCCTGATGATGAAAGAGGCTGGATTTTAGGGGGAGGAAGGACCCCGCTGCTCCGAGAACAGCAGAGCTGATGGGACAGAGCCACAGGCGAGCGTCCCTATCACACACTCTTAACTCCACCAGGCCTTTCTCCTTTTGTTCTGAGATTATTAAGCTCTGATACAAACCCTCTGTTCCTCCTGCGAGCGAGCGAGCCTGTGTACGTGTGTGTGAGAGAGAGAGAGAGAGAGAGAGAGAGAGATAGAAAAGCTATTGAAAAGCACAATCCCAGGCCTGCACCCTACCTTCTGCTGTCTCTTCAGAAAGTGAAGCACCATGTCTTGCCCCTGAGAATCCTCACCGATCGCCAGTCTAATGTGGTTATGAATGAGCTCTTCATGTTTCATTTCTGAAGCTTTTTGATCTTTTACGACAGAAAAATATCATTATGCCAAATCATTGTACAAGACCTTGCTATTTTGCAGGTCTTTTTGTCCTCTGTATTGTACAGAAAAATAGCAAAAGATATGAATGTGATTCATGTCTTATATTCCAAGGGACCATGGGTGGCCCTGCACTTCATTCCTCTTAAACCTTCAGTTCATTTTTCCTTTTCTGAGATTTGTCTCGGGCCAAACTTCATACTTACAACATAGTACTGATTATGGATTCTGCACATTCATTTGTGTGTGTGTGTGTGTCTGTGTGTGTCTGTGTGTGTGTGTGTGTGTAGCCACAGTTTGGATGAAAATGTAATGATTAAGAACGTTCACTCACTCACTCACTCACTCATTTTCATAGCCGCTTGTCTTAATTAGGATCGCAGGGGGTGCTGGAGCCAATCCCAGCTCTCACAGGGTGAGAAACACCCTGGACAGGTCACCAGTCCATTGCAGCAGTTGCTTTATTGTTTTATTAATAAATGTTATATACAGGTATTTAAAGGACGTTAGTGCCCAGTCTCTCTTAATTTGTTTCATTAATTGGTAAAGAAGCACTAAATGTGTTAAAGACCAGTACAAATAGTCCGACTAAATTGCTAAAATGCAGTCATTTTTATTGTTTATTCAGTTTGCATAGTGATAATAACACGTATATTTCTCTTTATTTGCTCAATTTATTGGTTAAAAAAAGCCTACAATGCTAAATTTGCCTGTCCCATTTTGCACAGTTATCTCTGTCATATGTAAACGCATCAGCATCAGCGGGGCACGAGCGTGTGAGCAGTCTGATTTACAGTGTACACACACACACATATGCAAATCTATGTAGAAGTAAAAAAGTCCTTTTAGGCCATTTCTATTGGTCTGCTTTTTTGTCAGCTGCTACACACAGCGGGGCAGCAGGCAGTGGTTAGGGAGTCGGCCCCAGGATCAGAAGGTTGTGGGTTCGAATCCCAAACCAGTAGTTTGCCCTGAGGTACCCTTGAGAAAGGTGAAAGTGAAAGTGACAACCCTTGTCATTGCGAGGTCACAGCACAGCAAGCGTGAACCACAACGAAATTGGACCTCTGCTTTTAACCCATGCACACAAACACCGTGCAGCAGTGGGCAGCTATTGAAAGTGCCCGGGGAGCAGTGACAGGGATGGTACCTTGCTCAGGGGTACCTCAGGGCAACCTACTTGTGAGGTTATCAAACCCACAATCTTCCGATGTGGGGCCAACTCCTTAACCACTAGGCCACCGCTGCTCTCATCCGTCCCCATCACTGCTCCCCGGGTGCACGTGCGCGTATGGGTGAAACACGGAGGTTGAATTTCGTTGTGTTGTACTGTATACTGTGACTAGTCACTTCACAATTTTTCTTTATTTTTTTACAATAAATAAAATGTTGAGAGAGAGATACGCGATAGCGCTGTAACGTTAATGAAACGACTGCATTTTTGCAATTTAGTCGGACAATTTGTATCGTTCTTTGTATAAGTGTATAAGTTGAGCAATTTACATAGAATACAATTTTCTAACTGAAGTCGTATTGTAGCATAACCTCTACATGCTGTTAGATGAATGCCATAACGGAGAAGTTAAGATGTCGGTAACTGTCATCCTGAGCATCCTCTGTTAATTCCCTTCACTGCCGTCTCCCGCTCCTTTCCGTGGGGTTGCACCTCATGCTCCAGGGCCGTTTCCCAGGGCCGAGTGTGTTACCTGTGTGTGATGTCGAAGCCTAATCTAATAATTGTAGTGTGTGTTCTACCTTGATGGCTCTCCTCGGCGGGGAGGCCGCTCCACTCTGAAGCTCCTCTGTTCTCCTAAAGCCCCCTCAACCTCTCACAGTAATTAAATCAATCCGTCTAAGCTGTTCTGGGCTTTTTCCCCGCAGAGAAAGAGCACAGTTCAGCTCTAGTGCTGCTCAAAAGACAAACCGGCCTAAAAACAAGGCGGATAGATCACACTCTGCTTCTGTCATACACTTAGCTCCGTCTCAGATCAATGAAAACACCTCTTCAGCTCATCTTCATATGTATACCATCGGAATATAACCTTAAAAACACAGGGTGACACGTTGATATTATTCATATAGTTCCATAACCCGCTGTAGAACTGCTATCAGGTGATTGAAATGTGAACGTCTGCACTAATGTAAACAGCACTGGAACTGGAATAAACCGTGACTGGAAAAAAAAAAGCGCCGTAAATATGGACATGAATGAATGCAGAGCACTAGGACGGGTATAAAGTGATGTAAATATTGAATTTAATCTATGCAGACCTACCTACAGCACTGGCGCTGAAATAAACAGATATAAAGACTGATATTAATAACTACGAGACTGATGATTTGTGCTACATTTCTAAGACTTGCATGAATAAAGCGATACACATAAGGTGCTGTAAGTGGACGTTGCTATAGTGATCTTCTAAAGCGTTGTAATGCGAGATTTTCTGAATATTGGTTGATGTAGAACAATACAGATGGCTGTAGACCTGATATAAGTGTAGATATTAACTTTCACGCATAGCTCTAAAACCCATAGTTTATTAAGTGGTCTAATTAAGAATATTAATTGATGTAAATGAACACAGCCTGGTTCTAGAGCAGTGCTACGCTGGTACGGTTATAAACAGTGTGGATATTCAGATGTAAAACGTACAATTTAGATATTAGTTTATACTGATAGATGGCACGGAAACTGATCGTACAGATATGGAAAAAGCATATATTCTTTAAATGAAAGGAACAACGCTTAACTTGTGGTGTAAACGCTGATTTCTCTTTAAATATATGATTCTAAAACCCTGTTAACTTGATTTTGATCAATAAATATGGATTTTACATTATAGAAACTATTTAACAGGCATTAATCTGGTATTAAGTGGTGATGGTGCACATATAATTGAGTATTAACTGTTATAAAATAAATGAAAAAGGATTATTAATTGATTTAGTGGACACAAACAGGTGTAAAACTGGTATAAAGTGATATGCTTGTGTATATAGATCATATATCCCAACAAATGCAGCGCTATAATGTATGGAAACAGGGACAGAGGTGGTTATAGAGCGATACGGACAGGACTAAATTTGTCAGATTGGTCGGGACAGAAGACTGTTTAGCGGCGTCTTTGTTAATGTTGACTCAAAAAGGACTCAAAAAGCAATAAGCCAGTTAACGAGTTACAATAAAACGATGTCAGAAGGAAAGAGCCAGTTTTATTGCCGTTTTATAGAAAGAACGAAAGAGAGAGAGGCGCATGCGTCAGGTTGCGGCCCTGTCGAAAAACTCAGATAGACAAATTGGATTACGGAACGAAGGATTAAACCCAAAAAAAGGGAGAGAAGGAGGGGGGACGACAAACAAGAAAAGCTGGCTGTGATCACAGACTTTAATATATTTCTTTGCCTTCTTCTTTCCTTTCTTCTCTTTTAACCCCCCTCCTTCTTTATGGAGGGAAAACCCTGGCTTAGTCTAGGACTTATTAAACCCGGGATTAATTTGTAATGCTCCCTTTCCCCCGAAGGCAACTAGCAGATTTGTTATCTAAAGCAAACAGGGTGAAGCGCAATAAAACTAAACGACAAAAGAATGTGAAGTTCTCCAGTTTTTTGCAGGGCTTTTTTGGGGGGGTTGGGGTGTTTAAGGGCTTTCGGAGGCTTGGCGGATTAAAAAGGAAGTTGTATCCTTTAATATTTCCTCCGGAACAAAAAGACAAGGGCGATCAGAGCATGTTTAAAAGAAAAAGTAAAGTAGCGATTGCTCTGTTGCCTTTGCTAGATGTTAATTATGGCAAATGGATGCACAAAATCACCAGATCGTCGATGGAAATGTTTTATTGGGCCGATTAAAACATCAGGATTTCGTACACATCTGGTAGACTGGAGGCCGAACGGGTGGTTCGTTCAGTTAATTGGTAAAGTAGCTTGGGCCTCTGAAGTCACCATGTGCTGTGTTGATGCCTAAATTATTCAAATGATATTGATATTAAAAATGAGTTCTGACATTATATATACGGTGTATATATCTAAAATTGCATATAGAATTTAAGTTACATCCCAGAGAAAGTCGTCAGTTTGCATGCGGTTGTGTGTGATATATGCATTCGTGTGTTTTGTGAAGTGTCCACGTGTACGCAGCGGTGTCACACACGAGCTCACACAGGCCCAGTAATCCTAGCTTTAGCTCCCTAGCTTTAACAATGATGGTCTCGTCGTTCTTTACTGCCACTGGCGTGGCCTCCATATTATATCAGCCCGTTCGGCACAGGCTTGGCACGGCTCCTGAGTGCTGTCAGCCAAAGAGTCACAAACAAAAGCGCTGAAGATTTTCTCCATCGATATCTCTCGATTCAGAAACAGTGATTGTCCTGAGGGTGAGCGACATTTCTTTTTATTCCATCTTCTGATCACCTCTCTTTGTCCGGGGGCAGTCCGCCACACAAGCTCGCTGGGAAGCAGTGGAGTCACTTGAGATGAATGAGTGCCGTAAGAGTTGAGTGACAAGAGTTTCAAGTACAATAAAACTGTATATTGAAAATTGTACTATACATTAAAATGATAGTATAGTTTCCCAGAAACATCCAGTGATCAGCAAACACATAACTGGTGACTGATGTTTGCTTCCTGCCTGAAGCATTAGGCTCTGCTCCGGAAAGTTACACTGTGTTTACATGGTTTCTGACCCTGTTTGACGATCTGTTGTCCATAATCATGACAATTCACAGCTAAAACCAGAAGTATTTTTAATTAATTTTAGAATTAGTTGTGCAGCTTTGTCCATTTTTTTTTTTTTTTTTTTTAGCTTTAGTTGATTAGTTAACACGGTTATTTAAGATACTGGTCATTTCTGAAATGTCTACACCAAATGCCATTCTTTAACCACTTTGATGTAATAAATAACACTTAAAATCCAAAGACTTTTAACTACCCTGCCTCATTTTCAAGACTTTTTTCTAATAACTGCAGATTTTTTTTGCATTTCCCCTGCAAAAGCAGAAAAGGTAAGAAAAACAGGCCAGAATCTGTTGTGCAGTTTTGTCTTATTTTATAGTGTTTTTTTTTGTTGTTTTTTTGTTTTTTTGCTTTAGCTGATCAGTTTATTTCAGACACTGATGATTTCTGAGAGACCAAATGCCATTCTTTAATGCCACTTTTACTCTTAAAACTCTTAAAATCCACAAACTTTTAGCTTCGCTGCCTCATTTTCGAGCCTGTTTTCTAGTCGTTGTAGATTCTTTGCATTTCCCCTGCAGAAGCAGAAATAAAGTAAGAAAATGTGCCAGTGTGCCCCGGCCACTAAAATAAAAGAGCTTGCTATCTTTGGTTGTCATATGTTAGAGTGACAATAAGTCATCCGCAGGTTCTGGTTGTGAATAAAGCAGATTGGGCCCCTGCTTGTAAGTCCATATAAAAGAGTTCAAATCACCTATTATGCGCTACTAAGTCCCTCAGCGCCTTTCAAGGCTTGAGCCCTATGGCTGCGTCCATATGTCACATAACCTTTTCAAATAGCCAATTCCAACTGATTGATTTTGACGTGCACTTGGCGACGGGCCACAGCCCCACAGGTTGCCATGGACGATTTTTACCCAGCTCCTGATAAAGACCACGCTTCCTGATCAATAAACTGTAATTAGCGCAGGTTTAGGGTTCTAATACCTATTTATTCCGAGTGGGGGGCTTTTTTGATATTGTAATGAGGAGATAGAATCATAATCTGCTGATTTGATATCAATTAATCAGTGCGTTTTTGGGATTTAGGGCTTTTCCTGACGCGATAACGTTTCGACAAAATGAAAGGCTTTCTTAAATCTCAGAATAATCATTTTCCAAAAGAATCCAGCCTTGTTTTCCTGGCTGACACAAGCGTGATAGAGAATGGGGAGTGCAGTGAAAATTCAATTGCACAGTTTTTCCCTCCCCCAAATGCATTTCTTTAGCCAAGATATGTTTGGTGTTGTGTGACACACTATTCTCTCGAGATGAACAACCGGCTCTACAGGGTCTGAGGCGAGTGTGTGATGATTCTGGCCTGCGTTTCCCCCACTGATCATTTGCATGATGCTAACCATCTCACTTTGCATTACTTAATTGCTCCATTACAAGCAAACAAACAAGAGAAACAGTGAATTGATCCACTGTTTTAAGGGTAAAACAAAAAAAACCCGGATTAGATTTTTTGCTCAACTTTTCTTTGAAAGGTAATTAAATGACACTGATTTTTCAGTCCAAAGAGAACAAAGCATTTTAACTTTTCCAAACGTTTCAGTCCATTTTAGGAAACAGCTACAAACATCGTCAGCGTGGGACATCACGAAAGCGAAGTTCATACGGTCATCTGCAGCACTTCAGCCCGGACTGGGTTTGGAACGAGACGCGATAGAGAGCGGCCAATCAGAACAGAGTTCGTTTACATATATCAGACAAATGTGAGGACTATGCTGTTTCATTTAAAGGAGAAATAGTGGTTGAAAAATGGTCGTAGTAGTGAATTGGGATTATTTTTGGTACCCAGAAGCAGACTGGGAAGACAAAAATGCAGGACGCAGGCCCTTTAATGTAGTCGCTTGAATCGAGCTTTGTTTGATCCTGCGGGTCTAATCTCCTTTCAGCGAGCTGCTCTGGTTTGTGGGTGCGTGGGAAAAGTTGATTGTGCTTTTTAAGTGAAAGAAAAGCAATTCATGGGATATTACTTTTGTCATTTAACAGCCTTTTTATGAGATAAGGCTTTTTTATTGCTCTTAAATCAATATATAATCACAGAGAGTGATCTCTGGCCCGGGACGTATTTGGAATGTGTGTGTGTGTGTGTGTGTGTGTGTGTGTGTGTGTGTGTGTTGCCATCGTTTCTTTTACCTATAATGGAACAGTGATTACAAACTAATGAACTGTATTACTGTGTTGGGCTTTTTCCTGCAAATCACTTTGATTAAATGAATCTGTTGTGGATCCGCCCACTCCGCACTACCTGCTGGACTATGTTGTGGAAGCTCTGGGCCACTCAAACACAAACCATTTAAATATCTGAATTTAATTAAACACTTTAGATGTAAAATACAATAATAATAATAATAATAATATTATTATAATATTATTATAATAAAATTATTATTGGCATAAATGAAAAACATACGTTCATATTAATACCTTAATAACACTCAAAACTTTTTTTAAAATATGTAAAATATATAATATTCATTATATGGATACACTGGTCATATTGTAATTTTTTTTTTGTTTGTTTAAAGTGCCTCAGCCAATCCGATGCTAGAACTGAAAATATATGTTTTCATAAGTTTTTCTGAGTTGTAAAGTGAGTGTAAAACACTATGTCGAGCAGTTATTCTCTCTCACTCCTGCCTGACATATCGCTGCGAGGCAGCACACCCAAAATATTATGGGATGGCACCCGTGCTTGTGTCCGGCTGTGCTGTAGACTGGGCTGTTCGTGTAGATAAGCAGAGAGCAATTCCAGGCCAGGCCGATGAAGGAGAAATGGGCTTCAGCTCTGTTCAAATGACACACACACACACACACACACACACACACACAGCTGCTCTTCTACTGGACTCTTAAACACATTTCCCATCTATCATTTCAGTAGCTGGGTTGATATCAAGAGAGGCAAGATTATTTTATCTCTCTCTCGCTCTCTCTCACACACACACACACACACACACCCTCACATAAACACATACTTTCTGCCTCTCTAGTTCTCTTTCCTGCTGTCTCTCTTTCTTTTCTCTCGGTCTCTCTTTCTTTCATCTCCTCTCTCTCTCTGTCTGTGTGTGTCTCTCTCTCCCTCAGTGTTAATCCCTCTTTCTTTTCTCCTTCCTCTCCTTCGCTCTGAGCTGGGGGTGGGTCAGAGGGATCTGAACCTGCACATTCTTGTGTGGCTGTGCGAAGCTCACATGGTAACCAGTAAAGGAGAGAGAGAGCGAGAGGGAGAGAGAGAGAGATGCAAGTTTTAACCTGATTTCTCAAGAGCAAGAGAGGGACAGAAAAAAATATATATTTGTAGATATGAATTACAAAAATTCAAGAGTAATTTTTTTTTTTAAAGAGAGACAAAATACATTATATATATATATATATATATGTGTGTGTGTGTGTGTGTGTGTTTGCCCTATGATGGACTAGTGACCTGTCCAGGGTGTTTCCGCACCTCTCGCCCTGTGAGAGCTGGGATAGACTCCAGCCCGACCAACGATCAGACAAGTGGCTTATATTAGAATGATTGATTCATTAATTAGTTTATATATTTATTTATATTTGTATATTTATATTATTGGCTATGTGTAAAGGTTCACCTAAAGTCATCTGGCAAAAGTAGTGTGTGTGTGTGTGTGTGTGTGTGTGTGTGTGTGTGTGTGTGTGTGTGTGTGTGTGTGTGTGTGCATGCATATCTAGTTTCTGGCTGACTCTTTCATGGCTCCTCCCCTGTATTTACCCTCCTAATGAGGAGGGCGGGACCATGACTCTGTGATTGACAGCTCCATTCACCCCTCTCATCCCCCCACACCGCTCTGTGCTTACCTGTTCACACCCTGCACCAGCTCCATTCAGCCGTGTTTTATTATCAGGCCTCATGTTCTGAAGGAGCATACAGTTCTCAAACACTTTCTGAAGAACTTTGGAAGTTTTGCTCATATCTGGATTCACAGCTTCATTGTTGTATGTCCACAGGCATCGTTGGCTCTTCTGTCCATCACCAAGTCAGATCTTAGTTTAACAAGGGGTTTCAAATATAACAACCGCTTGGGATTTTACACTTTTAAATTAATGCATGTTTTCCTTACTGGGCTCAATCTATTGTTTTTTAATTGGGCAGCCGCTCAAATTTTCATTTTCTCACCTGTAGCACTGTTTTGTTTTTTAACAAGTAATAAAACTCTACTGTGGGAACTGCTTTTCACTTTCACTTTAATTTAAACACGCAATAGGAATCAGAAAATTTGGATCCTGTGTTCAATTCATTCTGAGTACAACTGAAATGAATCCAGTTACAGTGCTTACCAACATCAGCCAGGTGTGTTTGGGCAGGAAACATATGAACCCATCCATGGCAGCGGGTGCTGAAAACCGCCAGCCTATGGGATGCTTTAACTCTGAAGGTAGAGGATTAGAGACCCTCAGAAGCACCCCCATGGTTCCAGAGATGGGTCATAACTAGTTCCCTGTGCTTCCAAAAAAAATATTTCGATAGATTTAACGCTTTTAGTTCTACTGGGGTGCATTTGCGAGAAATCTGCTTTTTGTCTTCAGTTGGTTCCTCCTAATTATTTCTTTCTTTTCTGACTTCTTTCTCATGTTTAGTTCCCGTCTGTTCTGATGGTTCGACTGAAGAGCTGCTTTGCACTCACTTTGAAACTTAAGCTTGTCATTTTAGACCATGAGGAGAACAGGACCTATTCACTATGAGTTTGCTGTTCGGTCCTGGACCTACTGAGAAGTTCCACTCAGGCAACTCAGCAGCAGAGGAGTTTTAGAACCTCATCATTTTTACAACTTTGTAGCTTCTACATAGATCTGATTTTGGGATTGTTTCACTGGAATAACGTCAGTATGAAGTGAAGAGTTGCTGTGAGAGCTTATGGACAGCTATACTCTGAAAACGATGCCAAAAATAAAAGATCTTTAAGCCAGAGCCAAAAGAAGAACCAATTTCGGTTCCCTAAAGAGCCTCTATGTAGTGGTTCCTTAAAGAGCCATTTCTGAGCATGAGATGTGTGAGTATGAAGAAACCTTTTCCGATTTATAGATCTTCCACATTAAGCAGTATTGAAACTTTATTTTGGAAGAGTAGAGACACTGGACATGTTGAGCACTCAGTACTTGAGGAGCTTTTGGTCCTTCTTCTTTCAACTGAAGTCTTAATTTCATTGAGGTTTCAACACTCGTGAAGCCAATGAGAGGAGCTAATGGTCCACTATATCTCATATTTCTCTTCACGGCCCACATACTGTCAATCAAAGCTCAAGTCTCTAGTTTGTGTCAGCCCTGCTGTAGGTGTGACCATTGCTTTGCCTTCGGCTTTGCACTCCTTACCATAATTAGCCAGGTCGACCGGCGCATACTCATTGTGTAACAAGAGCAGACACATTCATTTTTAAGCAGTTGTACAACACAAGAATGTAAGTGTGGATTACAATCCTCCGCTCGATAAGAGTTCCACACACAGTGCAAGTTGGAAATAAGTTTCTTTCATGGATTTTATATGAAGCTCAAAGCTGGACCTTTTCCACACACACACACACACCCACACAGAAATAAAACATAGCAAATCTAAAAAATCAGATAGGGTCTTGACAAATTTATGGCACAATTAACATTTTTATTTAGTAATTTTTAGAAATTTGTTCAATCCATTTTGCTGTCAGTTATTCCTAGAAAAAATTAATTTACTAAATTGTGCAGTAAAATGTCACAAATGTGATTATTTACTTCTTTTTTATTTAGAAAATCAAAATAACATTACATAAAAAAATAAAATGTGGCATTTGTTGTGTGTGTGTGTGTGTGTGTGTGTGTGTGTGTGTGTGTGTGTGTGTGTGTGTGTGACTGAAGCACTCAGACTGCTTTCATATGCCAAACACTGTTAATAGGTGTATTAGTAGTTAATTAGATTTCACATCTGTGTTATTTGTGTATTGCTTTTTGTTTTATCCCAGGAAACACATTTCCTGACAATATACTTTATTTGGGAGCAGGCAAAATTTCTTTCTGTTTTTTTTTTCTTATTTATTTTCCTCTATTCTAAGGTAGAGTGGGTTTGACGAAGGGATTTGGGGGATTTAATGCGAATACACACTCAAGCAAACAGACTGGATCTGGGCTGACTGCATGTCATTCATTATGCTAATTAAAGGTAGTTGTGATTTCAGGAATGGTCTTTTTTTTTTTTTTTTTTCAGGAAAGGAATTAAAGCCCATGTGAGCTGAAGAGTTCCTCAGAGACCAACACGGGACTGAATTCACATTTAACACTGTCAAACGAATGAATCCTACCTGTCTTACTGGTGCACTTTTAAACTTATTTTTAAACTAAAATGAACATGAAATCAAGTCTGAAGCACACAGTCAATTGGCTATTGTGAGATGAGACCTTTTATTTTATTTTATACATAAAAAAATGATTAGCTTATATGTTCTAAATCTAAACCAGTTTAGATTTATAACTTCTGCGTTTATTTCATATTTACACACAATATTATTAATATAGATATTATATCTATTATATATAAAGTTGATCCTCCAGGACTGAACTACAGTTTTTTTGTTTTTTTTTTAATCAATGTTAATCTTTTTCCTACATTAAAACAAAGTTGTGTGTTTAATGCTTTAGGATCAATAAGACAACAGCTCTATATATATATATATATAAAATTTATTAATTTATTTATTGTGCTCATGACCACATGCTAAGCTCGCTCTACTCTGAAACACTGGGGAAGGTAATGCTGATGCCTCTTACCTGCATCCTGAGGTGCCACTGGAAAAAAAAAAAAAGGAAAACAAAACTTTGATTAAAAAATAAAAAGGGAGAAACGAGTTTGTATTAGATCACAGCTTCTCAAGGTGTGTGCGCGTGTGTCTATGGGGGTACAGGAAGAGAGAGAGAGAGAAAGAGGCAGACAGACACACGGAAGAGAGAGAGAGAGAGAGGGAGAGAAAGTTGGTGTATAATAAAAAGAGCAGCAGCGCTTCTCGTGCGCTTTTACGCACAGAGTGCCCCTCTATTGCTCCAGCCCCGGACAGGAGGTGTATAAAGAGAGAAAGACAGACAGAGAGAGAGAGAGAGAGAGAGAGAGAGAGAGAGAGAGAGAGCTGGAGGCAAAGATAAACCCATCGTAAAGCTCTCTCTCGCTGACAACTTTGGGGAGGATTGAGTGGGGATTTTATGCATCATCGTTTTAATAAGTAACGACAATTTACAAGAAACAGGCCCTTGCCAACACACACACACACACACGGCCGCGCCGCTCGCGCGCCTTTAGTCCCGTTGATCCCGCGGCTCTGTGGGATTAGACACACACACCCGGGACAATAAGATCCGGGCGCGGCGAGTCTGAGCGGCTTTGCGGAGAAAGCAGTGTAACATGTGCGCTGTGAGAGAAGCAGAGCGGCTCTAACCCCGCAGCTCGGAAACGGGACGCAGTCCTGCACAAACCAACCGCGGCCAACTTTCGTGCAACTTTCCTTCATTCAGCTGCTCGCAGGGTCGGAGTTGTAGAAACTCCTGCGGAAACTGCGCGCTTTTTTTTTTTTTTTTTTTTTGCATCAGTTTGCTGATTTTCGCCATCAGTTTGGGGCTCAGTTATCTCACGAGTCTTTCTTTCTCTGTCTGCAAGGTGTGCAAAAGCTCGCGCCTGTACATTTGAAGTGCATGGCCTCCAAAACAAAACGCTCTTCCTGTGTCGCTTTATACTTAACTTTTTGTGGGAAAAGCCAAGCACGCTGGAGATGAGCAGATTTTTCGGGTTTGCTGTATAAAATGTGATTTTTGTTCTTAAAGAATAGAAAGGAAGTAAATCAAATACTGATCGATGAAATAAGGGCCGTTGGTTCCACCGGCAGTTGTGCAGAAAGAGGAAGCAAAGGCAACACCATGCATTTCTTTCCAGCCACTTTTTAGCACCATCGCTGACTACCTGCGCACTTGTTTGTTTGTTTTGACGTTGAAAAAAAATCAAGACATTAATAATCTCAATGAATCGTTCACATCTGGATCTTCATCTCTATTGTTTGCCTGCGCATAAAGTTCCTTAAACGAGCTGTTCTCCTGCGCGCCAGAATTATTCGCTCTCAAAGCACTGCAGGGTTTGTTTTGGGTTTTTTTCCCGCTTTGATCCGTTTGAATTAAAGTTTGGTTCGAATTTAGAATTCTACGGCCTTTGAAGCATTATTTATATTTTTTTGGAACGTTCGCCGCGCACGTGAACTTTCGGAAGGCGGTGTCGTCACAATCACTGTGAGGGAGGCCGCCCGCTGCCCTTCTCGCTCCACGATTGGGCGGCTCGCTCGCCCGCGAGCAGCAGCGCGCTCTCTGATTGGCTGCGACCGGCAGGGCGGCGGATCTCTTCGAGCGGCAGGCGGAGCAGGGCGTCAAAAAAGTCCATCGATCTCAATTGGTCAACATCGTTGGCAGCAGCGAGAGAAAGAGAGCAAGATGAGCTTGAGGAGGTTTTGATGGGCTTTTTTTTACTTTCTGGCCGTCGAGAGTGAAGTCTGTAAGGAGTATTTCAACCCAGTCTTGATCTCAGCAGCAACTCACTGCCTGGTTTGTGTAATCAGTTTAGGTTTCAACCCTCGAGCCTGTCTGCAGCGTGGAGAGCTACAGTGGATTTAATCTGCAGAAAGTGAGCAGACAGGGAGCAGATCTCCAGGTGAGACACCTTCGTTCATATTTTCTGCACGGATGCTTTCTTTTTTTGCTTTGCGCCACAATGTGCTTAATGTTTACTTTGCTTTTTTTTCTTTCTTTTTTTTTTAAATTCAAATTCAGGAGATACGTGTTATTTGAAACTTTTACAGACTTTAAAGTTCGTTTTAAATTAGAGCACACTTCTTGGTGCCAACAGAAATCGAAATGCATGACTTTTGCCAAAGTTCTAATCTTTCTGATCAGACACATCCTCTTTGTTAACTGTGCTGTTTTGTTTTTATTGAAATGGTCCCGGGCGCGTTTCGCTCCGACTGGTGTGGTGTGTTTTAGAAGCCCAGGGAGAGTTTGGGTTTGGGGGGGTTGTGTCATTTATTTAGTCGATAAGGTCTCTTCTGTAAATGGAGCCCCTCTGAGCGCAATCTGAATGGCTAAGAGGAGAGATTTGCGCAGTTGCTGCTGATTTCCATTTGCTCAAAGCTGGGTCTTCTGCACGGCCTTAACGGGGCCTTTCATAGGCATGAGGAGCGGCAGAAAAGCGCACCGGGAACTTTACAGGCACCACTCGTCTTCATATAGTTGTACCTCTCCACCATTACAATGGCCACGAAGCCCAGAGAAAACCTCCCTCCTCATTTCGCTCCGGCGCAGCCAGGCTGTTCTGTTGTCGTCCTGCAAAGCCATCATCACTTTAACATCAGCAAAATGAACAAACACAAGCGTTTTTAACTGTTTTCACATCACTAAAATTAATTAACAATCACTCATAATAAAAACATCACTTTACATCACTGGAATGATAACACAATCTTTTTTTTTTTTTACAGCAGTACATTTATTCATAATAAAAACATCACTTTACATCACCGAAATGACTTACCACAGTCATTTTTAACAGCAGTAAAATTATTGATAAAAAAACATCACTAAAATCACAAAACACAATCATTTTTAACAGCAGCACAATCATGAATAATAAAAACATCACTCAATTTACAGAATACAATCATTTTTAACAGCAGTGAACTTATGAACGCAGACCTTTAAATACAGGTAAATACATAATAAAAAATAACCACTTTAATATCAGTTCATTATTTTTAATAAACACAAACGTTTTAACCGCATTAAGTTAAAAATAAAAAAATCACTTTAGCATTAGTAAATTTAATAAACGCTGTAATTTTAACAGCAGTACAATTAATAATAAAAATCACCACTTTAACATCAGTAAATGTAAAAAAGCACAACCCAGTTTTACTGAATAAACAATCATTATAACAGTAATAAACTTAATAACCGCGATCTTTTTCTCTGTAAATTTAATAATAAAAATATCAACTTAACATCCATTTTTAACAGCAGGAGATTGAATAATAAAAGCTCATCAGCTTAGCATGAGTAAACTTACCAAATGCAATCATTTCAACACCAATGAATGAACAAATGAATGATAAAAATCATCATCAGATTAAAACTGTTTATTTTTTTACTGCAATGAAATTCATAAACATATTTTTTACATCGGTAAAATTAATAATAATTAAAGCATCACTTTAACATCAGTGAATTTAATGAACACAATTATTTTTACACCAATAATCGATAAAAAATTCATCACTTCAACGTCAGTAAATTAAAAAACAATTACTTTCACAGAGTAAAATTCATTTTATAAACTTCACTTTAGCATCAATAAAATGAAAAGAAGAATGACTTTAAAATCAGTAAAACTAATAAAAAATAACTCCAGTAAACTGTAACATCAGGAAATATTAGTTAAAAATTCTGTATCAACACAATTAAAGAAACGTCGCTAAAATGAATAAAGACCATCTAACTGTAAAATTATTACCTACTGCCATTTTATTTGAATTACTTACAGTAGTGCTTGCTTTAACTTCACTAAAATGACTAAACACACCACTTACTGCAACTTCACTTTAACCAAAATAATACTTAATAATACTCAAATATTTCTTAACATCAGTGAAATTAATGAAAATATTATTTTGACATCAGTGAAATTCTCTTTTCTGTAAAAAAAAACCAAAACAACTAATATCTAAACGTGTTAATAATTAATTTATAAAAAAAACAATCAAAGCTTTAAAAAACTGAGAACTCATTTATATGAAAATACTCACAATCTGAAGATAAATGAACTGATAATGCCTGAACTACGGAATAATAAACGTCAACGCCTGAAACTAATTCGATGATTAACTGATTTGGATGAATGCAGGCGAACCCGAGTTTACTTGAATCTCTAACTTTTCTCCAGAGGTGAAACCCCGTGCTCTGGTTTCTTCCTCGCTGTTGAGTTTTGGTGAAAGGTTCAGGTGAGCCCGTGTTCTGGAGAGACGCGCAGGTTCATCACTTCCACTTTTTAAATAAAAAACGCGATGGGAGTTCAGGAAAGACTCACTTTGGACTGAAATAACTTATTTCAGGAACCTTCACTGGAGCTGGGACTGTTCTGAGCACTGAGGACACTTTAGAGTCTCCGCACTTGAAGGGAGGGGGTGGGATCAGGGACAGGGGACAGGGACAGGGACAGGGGGCAGAGGACAGGGGACGGGACAGGGGACAGGGGACGGGACAGGGGCAGAGGACAGGGGACGGGACAGGGACAGGGGACAGGGGGCAGAGGACAGGGGACGGGACAGGGGACAGGGGACGGGACAGGGGGCAGAGGACAGGGGACAGGCCAGTCAGAGGGGCAGTGTGTCCTGATTAGTGAGCTGTAAAATAGAAAGAGTGATTAATTACGTGCTGCTCTCTCTTCTCCACCAGCACTCATCCACACACACACACACACACACACACACACACACACACACACAGACACACACACACACACACCACTTCATTACAGCAGTCTGATCCATCATGTAATGTGTGTTTTTCTGCTCAAGCTGACCCTCGGAGTGTGTGTGTGTGTGTGTGTGTGTGTGTGTGTGTGTGTGTGTGTGTGTGTTATGTTATAGGTGTGTACTGGGGTGTGTGTGTAAGGATGATGTCGTACCTGAAGCAGGCCCCATACGCCATGAACGGGCTGGGGCTGGGGGGCGCACCCATGGACCTGCTGCACCCTGCTGTGGGCTACCCAGGTACAAACACACACACACACACACACACACACACACACACACACACACAAGAAAGAGAGACAATGGTTCATTTTCAGCCATTAATATTTTATCACCACCTTGTTTTCTGAGGGAGGTTAAGAATGACCTTGTGTTTTTTGCTGATATTTATTTGTCTCTTTTCTTCTTGGTTATTTTTAAAAGCAAACCCTCGGAAGCAGAGGCGGGAGAGAACTACGTTCACTCGCACTCAGCTGGACATTCTGGAGTCTCTTTTTGCGAAAACCCGCTATCCAGACATCTTCATGCGAGAGGAAGTGGCTCTGAAGATCAACCTGCCGGAGTCCAGAGTGCAGGTACTCTCCTGATATGGTTTCCACCACTTCCGTCACACACGCTGAAAAAGGATCAGCAGAAGACCATGTTGCCTTTTTATTGGCCAGTCACTTACTCACTTTTTCCACTTCATGGCGCAGCAGTACAGATACATTTAAGGAGCCCACTTTTTTACATTGTGGATGAATAACAGCTTGAATGGCTCTGGCATTTATTGTAACACTGTTGGAATAGGCCTTTCACATCAGCTGGCTGAGAGGCCTTGAGAACTGGCTTTCTTTGAGAACCCGACAACATAAACGAGGCCAGCAGTGAACTGAAATTTACTGGACTCCTTGTTTTTTCTCAGCATTAAAATTTTTGGCCATAGTGTTCCATTTTAGCAGTGTTAGAAGTGTGTGTTATTGTATGTGTGTGTGTGTGTGTGTGTGTTGACCCTTCTTCTGTTTCTTCTCTGTCTGATCAGGTATGGTTTAAGAACCGAAGAGCCAAGTGTCGGCAGCAGCAGCAGAGCGGGAACAGCAACAGCTCCAAAATTCGCCCGGCCAAGAAAAAGACTTCACCGTCCCGGGAAAGTCCCGGATCGGAGAGCAGTGGTCAGTTCACCCCTCCAGCCGTGTCCAGCACCACCTCTTCCTCATCCTCCTCATCATCTTCCTCTTCTTCTTCAGGCTCGACCCTCTCAGGTTTGGGTGGAGTGGGCATGAGCACCAGCTCTGCCTCTGGTACCACACCTGTTTCGTCCATCTGGAGCCCGGCGCCCATTTCTCCTCTCCCAGCTCCACCAACTCTCCCTGATTCTGCACCTCCGACCAGTGCCTCCTGCATGCAGCGTGGTGTGTCTGCAGCGAGCGGGGTGCCCTCGTACCCCGTATCCTACAACCAGACACCCGGTTATGGCCAAGGTTACCCGAGTGCCGCCTCTGGCTCTTATTTCGGAAGCATGGACTGCAGCTCATATCTGGCACCCATGCATGGCCACCCGCACCATCACTCACATCACCCGCAAATCGGCTCTGTTTCGGGCGCTGGGGTGTCCGGGCACCACCACCCTCACCACCCGCATCATCTTGGGCAAAGCAATGGGCATCACCACCCGCACAGTCACCCGCACACTCACCCGCACCAAGGCTACGGCAGCTCAACGCTGCCATTCAGCTCCACAGACTGCATGGATTACAAAGACTACAAAGACCAGCAGGCAGCTGCCGCTGCGGCATCGTCATGGAAACTGAACTTCAGCTCAGACTGCTTGGACTACAAAGACCAGGCTGCTTGGCGTTTTCAGGTTTTGTGAGATGATTTTTTATAAATTTTTTTTTTTATAAAATTGTTTTTCATTTAGAAACCTTCGTCCCCACATAAGAAAAAAAAACATGAACTTTAAAGACATTTTTAGCAAAACTCAGATTTGGAAGCAGCAGTTGGTGGATGCAGGGTTTATTTTTAATTTTTATCAGTATCAAAACACGAATACTTGCTGTCTTTCCCTTTGGACACAAAACAGATCTGAACTTTGAATTCTGTTTCTCTTTCTGTAGGCTTTACCAAAGTTAGCCATGAAAAAAAAAAAGAAAAAATTCTTTTGGTTAAAAAGAGGTTCATCCATAACAGGAACCTGGTCCAGTATTACTAGACTGTAATTGGGTATTTATAAGGCAAGTCTAGTCAAACTGATCCCATCCAGAACCAGATCGGTGCTGTGATGTCAATGATGTCACTGATAAGGCTGAAGCTGGCAGCTTCTTCTTGGAACTTTTCATTCCACCTTAAATGGTGCAATTACAATGTAACTACAACATTGTTTAAGGTGGAATGGGTCATTTCAAGAAGATACTGCCTGCTTCTGCATTGTTATTTGCTGCAAGTGTGTGTGTGTGTGTGTGTGTGTGTGTGTGTGTGTGAGTGAGTGTGTGTGTGTGTGAGTGAGTGAGTGAAGACAGGATTATTTCTGTGATCTAAACTCTTGTGAAAACAAGCTGATATGTTTTGCATTATGTTCATTAAATAATGTAAATAAAGTTAATTGGTCTAATTGTTCTTCTTTGTAGATATATGGCCAGTTCAGCTGAGCAAGGTAGTCTAGAATATATTGTTAAAGAGTTTATAATGTAGAACAGTCAAAGAAAATAATGGCTGTTTTGCTTGAGGTTGTTTTAACTGTTTGCATACAAATCTTTCTTAAATTACATATACATTCTTTCCTAGCAACTGTTGCTAGGTGGGCCAAGCTTGAAAAAAGTAAATGGGATAAAAGCAAAGGGGTGAACTGTAAAAAAGCACACTATTATAAATCAAAACCCTACAAAAAAACAAAAAACGAAAGAAAAAAACAAATGCCAATATTCAAATGATGGACAGCAATGATTTCTCAAGATATAACTAATAAATTGCACCATGGAATCATATGAACACACACACACACACACACACACACACACACACACACACACACGCAGAGTGGTCCCTTGGGAAGTGGTAAGTTTGTTTATCCAACAAGAAAAGCACAAATCACGATTTTAATTAACAAGGTTTCTTGTGGTTTTCCCAGAATCGCTGCATCCGCCTTACAGCTGAGTAAACAGCTCGGTGTGTGTGTGTGTGTGTGTGTGTGTGTGTTTATATGTGTGTGTTTGCTCAGTTCAGTCCCACTGAGCTTTTTCTGAGCTGATGTACAAACAGTGAAGGATTTTGTTCATCTGCATCAGACAGAGCTGCTAATCTCACACTGCTCTTCAGGCTCAACACAGGAGTTTACAGTGTAAACACCTGTTTACTCCCCTGCGCTCACACATGATACACTTCACTCTTATTACACACACACACACACACACACACAGGTTGGGCAAATCCTCTTATTTTATTAATGTTTTTGCTGTCAGTAGAAGTCATATCCACAGTGGGTTCGGTGGGTTACGTGCTAAAGGAGGAAACATACTGATCATAATTAGCTTTATTTCTTAAAAACTAAAATCCACTAAAATCTTCCTCACACACTCTTCCTCACATGACCTCTTTGAATGAAACAGCACTCAACAAATGAGGGATTTCAGAGAGAGAGAGAGACATAAAAAGAGAGAAACAAAAGAAAGAATAAGTAAAATACTAAGAAAAATTTGATAGAAGAAAAAATTAAAGACTTTTTATGGTGCAGTGTCTTTATGTGTGTGTGTGTGTGTGGAGGGGGATGTCCCTGTAGCTGACCTGTTCATCATCTTCAGAAACAGCTGAGGCATAACCCTGCCATACTGCCATCATACCTTCATAAACTGATACCTATCTCTATGAGAGAGAGAGAGAGAGAGAGAGAGAGAGAGAGAGAGAGATAAAGATAAACAGCAGCTTAAGGATGAGAATCAGACTTTGGGCACCTATCACCTATCAAAAAGCACCGAATCTGTGGCATCTCCTGTTGACCTCTCTCGAACACACGCACACACACACACACACACATGCACACACACACACACACGCACACACACACACACACACACACACACACACACTGGAAAGTTACAGAATGGAGATGTGTTGCTGATTTTTCCAACGGGTTCACACTGAGATATGCTGACAACACACACACACACACACACACACACACACAGTATCGGTCAGCACAGAGTCAGATAAAGGACAGTCAGACATGTTCATGTAGATGCATTACTGCTCCTCCCACTTATTAAAAGAAAGTCTCCTGAATGGATCTTGATTTGAAGATGTGGTTCTAAATTTTTCCATCTGATGCATTAAAACAAATGTGATTTCGTTTTGCAGCTCAGCTCATCCTTCGTGCTGTGTTTACATTAAGTATGTAAGACACAGAGAGCTTTTTAACGTCACACACAGCTTCTTACACACATGCGTATGGAATACATTCTAGAATAGACCACCAAGAGAAAGCACATTTCAATTTCACAGGACCTTACAGTGGTTTCCATTCATTTTTCATTGGTTTATTATGTTTGTTCATTATCCATTCACTGTTCATTGTTTTTAATCAGTGGTTTGGATTCTTAATAGGCCTCTAGATCTAAATGTTGGATGAATATCAGCCTGCTGGGTCTCTTAGATCAGCAGGAGCTGCTCAGCTGGTGATGCCCAGAGCTGAAACTAAACAGGGTGAAATGGCACTAATGGCTGTTATACTGCCCCCTGCTGGAACCAGCTCCACATAGAGAATCTGCCCCAAACTGTTACAGGTTTTGCTTCCCAAGAATCAGACTTTCTCGTATTTTTTTTTTTGTGTTGTTGAGGAACAGTTCTCCAGATCTTCCTGAAGGACAACGTTTTTGTCTCTCATTTTCAGTCCAGTCCCTGTACCTGAGCAGTTTCAGAGAGGGAAGCAGTGTGGGACCATCTCCACAGACAACGGAGAGCAAAAGGCAACCGACGTCCAAAGAAGCCTGGACGACTGTTTCCACACACGACTTGAAACAGCAAGAAAGCTCGTCTAAGAGATTCGAGGCTGTGCTGAAGAATATCGGTGGTCAGAGCAAACATTGACATGAAAGCTGGCTAGAATGAAACTCTCTTTGTGTTTAGACTGGATTTACACATGCGCTTGAATCCCTGCACCTATTTTCTCATCTTTCTACACAACTTAAAGGACGACTCAAGAATTTTGCACAGCATATATTTACAAACACACAAACACAAACCTCACAATTGCATTTCTGCACAGTGATTTAGGTCCCGTAGCATCAATCACTACAGTTTAACTATGACTACGAATTGCTAGCGTGCTTTAAAGACTGATGTAAACCTTTGCTCTCACTGGCCGCCCTGTATTGTGTCTCACTGAGACGCATGCAGGGTTAAAACGCTCCTTTGACCCGATTGGGCAAAACAGGATATCTGTAGGTGTGCTGGTTTTTGTGACATCACAAATGCAAAGAATTCCAGTCACGCGGCTCAGTTTCAACTCAGTTAAGTGAAACTTTAACCCCAACAAATACTGTGTTAACCCTCTTTTTATGCTCTCAAAAGCTGTGGATTTGTATGATCTGGGCCCTTTAAGTAACCATCCATTGAAAAGGATCTGAAAGTGAAGTGGGTGGCGCATGGCACTGCTGGGGCTCAGTCCTGAACCCTGTCTGCAGGGTGGCAGCTCTGTGCTGCGCTCCTTCACCCGCTTCACCCTCAGACTCAGTACAAGTGTGAATAATGAATGAATGTCATTGCAGATAAAAACATTATCGATTTGCTCTGGTTGAGCTGAATAAATTCGGGATGTGAGTGGATTAGACACGACTAATGAGTAAATAAAATCACACGTCTGTTTGTCTTTCTCTCTGTCTTTCTTCTGTTTCTTTCAATGTCTGCTCTATGCTTCTCTCATTTTCAATTTGCCTTTCCTTCTTTTGCTCTCTCTTTATTGTTTCCCTCTCGCTTTCCTTCTCTCTCTGTTTGTGTTTGAACACACTTTGAAACCATATCTCTTCACCCACCGACCCTACAGCCTTGTGTGTTTTACACAACATCTTTTCAACTGTGTGTGTGTGTGTGTGTGTGTGTGTGTGTGTGTGTGTTTTCTTTCTTATGTCTTTGCTTTGTCCTGCGTGTCTGTGCTCGTGCGAAAGTTGATATTCCAAGAAGCCTTCAGGTGCTGTCAGGGTTTTGATTGGCAGATCAGGTGACAGCGGTGGGATTAAAGAGTGGTCCGGCATAAGCAGACCCCAAAGGCCAGAGGTGGGCAGTAGGTGAGTCTTTACTCCGTCTCTGTGAGCTCAAAGTTATTTTCTGTGGACTAACGCTGCTGTTTTTATTTCAGTCTTTCATTTTCACTGACACCTTTCTCTTTATTCTGTTTGTTAGTTTAGACCATGGACTGCTTTACTGTTGCTCTTCTCTCACTTTTGACCTTTAACGTTTTATTTTAGACCAAAGAGGGAGTCAGAAAAGACGAAAAGTATCTTCTCTCACAGCGCCTCTCTCTCTTTCTGTGTGTGTGTGTGTGTGTGTGTGTGTGTGTGTGTGTGTGTGTGTGTGTGTGTGAGTGTGTGTGTGTGTGTGTGAGTGTGAAAACGGAAATAGCAAGAGAAAGAGAGAGAGAGACAGAGACAGAGAGAAAGAGAGAGAGAGAGCGCAAGAGAAGGAGAGACAGAGAGAGAGAGAGAGAGAGAGAGCGAGACAGAGAGAGGCAGAGAGAGACAGAGAGAGAGAGAGAGAGAGAGGTAGAGAGAGAGAGAAAGAGAGTGACAGAGAGAGAGACAGAGAGAGAGGCAGAGAGAGAGAGAAAGAGAGAGACAGAGAGAGAGAGAGAGAAAGAAAGAGAGAGAGAGAGAGAGAGACAGAGAGAGAGAGAGAGAGAGAGAGAGAGAGACAGAGAGAGAGAGAGAGAGAGCGAGACAGAGAGAGGCAGAGAGAGACAGAGAGAGAGAGAGAGAGAGGTAGAGAGAGAGAGAAAGAGAGTGACAGAGAGAGAGACAGAGAGAGAGGCAGAGAGAGAGAGAGAGAAAGAGAGAGACAGAGAGAGAGAGAGAGAAAGAAAGAGAGAGAGAGAGAGAGACAGAGAGAGAGAGACAGAGAGAGAGAGAGAGACAGAGAGAGAGAGACAGAGAGAGAGAGAGAGAGAGAGAGACAGAGAGAGAGAGAGACAGAGAGAGACAGACACACAGAGAGAGGTATAGTTATAGAGGGTCTGTCATTAAGGCGTGTGTGTTCGTGTGTATCTGATTCTCTCAGGCTGATCCTGCTGTAATCGCATTGAGGAGCTTTACTGAGCGCTAAAGAGCTCTGAATAAAACTCCCATCGATCTGCTCTTATCATGAGCCGAGCAAAAGAGATTTACAGACAACTGGAAATGAAAGAGCAAGGCCTTCCTGTGCTAATGCTAATGAAGTAGTTCTGATGAAACATTTCATCAGAACATTCTGCAGACATTCGGACTCTGTCACCGCTCCATCCAGATGTTATTCCATGGTTCACCTTTGAGGGGGACCAACCACTGCACACCTACTACACCCCACAGAGACCCGCAGACTGGGAGATACTCTGACCCAGTCGTCCAGCTATCAAAACCTGGCCCTTTGAGTCATTTAGAATCTTAGCCTTCACATCTTTCCTTCTTCAACACTCTTCAAGAACCGCCAAACATCTCCCACCCCCTCGTAGGTCCCATCACAGTGAGATTGTTTTATAAAGCTAAGAACATTTTCTGCAAGGTGACATTGATGGAGATGCAAGTTTTGTTCAGACAGTGATGATATTATGCAAATAATAAATGCTGTCCTATATGTGTTCAATTCCATTCATGAAAAGGCACGCGCACACACACACACACACACACACACACACACACACACACACCAGCTCAGTCAATTTATCCTCAGTGGCTAATTAAACGACTGGGTGAAATGTCAGAGTCCCCCTTCCCTCTTTCTCTATCCCTCTATCTCTTCACCTCTCCCTCCCCCTGCTCCTCCATTGCTCCCTCCTTTTGTCAACTTTAAAGTGGTCGACAGAGTGTTCATAATTTGTTGCCCTCTGTTCTTTCTCTCTCTCCCTCTCTCTCTCTCTCATCTTCCTTAAGTGAGCAGGATGGGGTCTTTCAGGGCGTCACCCACCCCTGTTTTTTTCTTTCTTTCTTTATTTCTTTCTCTTTTCCTTTCTTTCCTTCTTCTCTCCCTCTCTCCCTCTTTTCTTGATCCTCTTTCATGGTCTGTGGCTCCAGTCCCACCCTTTCAATTTGGACTCACCACAGCGCCACTTTCACAGCGACTCGACTGGAACTGTTGCTATCTTTGTGATCTTCCTTAGTGTGTGTGTGTGTGTGCGTGTGTGTGTGTGTGCGTGTGTGTGTGTGTGTGTGTGTGTGTTTGCACTTTAAAAAACAGGACCAATTAATATATACTTTTTTAAAATTAAAAATAAAACCTGTTCTCTTTCATGAAACTTAGGATGAGGGTTAGGTTAGACTGAGAGCTGAGTGTTTGAGTGAGAAGGTTTCTGGTTAACCTTAATAAGTGTCCCATTAGAACCTTTTCAAGTCTCCTTCTCCTGGTTTTACTCTTAAAAACAAACCAATACAATAAAGATTTTTTACATTTCTTGTTATTATTATTATTATTATTAATAATAATAATAATAATAATAATTTAGCTTACATAATTTGTTATATTTGAAGCTTAAACCAGCTTAAACAAGCTCATACTAATTACACAGTTAATAATATTAATATGTTATATCTTAAAAATCTTAAGGGATGATTTCAGCAACTAAGGATAAATTCCGTTACATACTATACATTTTTCTAATGTCTAACATATCCATAACATTTTTAAATTATAATAAATTATTCAGTAACTACAATAAATTATTTATAATAATAAACAATAAATGTGTAATCATAAAAAATCTACATCATATAAATAATAATGAGTATATAATAATAAATGATCTGCAACAATATTTTTTATTTTAAGTTCTTATAATTCACTAGCAATAATTAAGGATCTCCTATAAATTATTTTGTCACTCCTGAGATTTGTAGTATTTACTATAAATGACTCAATAGCTACTATAAATTAAGCAATATAAATGATTCAGGACCCACTTTCTGCTTTTCTCTGCAATCAATTCTCCTAAAAATGATCCAGTAACTACTAGAAACTATTGAGTATCTGCTGTAAATGATTCCGTAGCTAAAGATGTTCGATCCCTTCTGGACTGGAGTGTGGATCTGTGTACAAGCCCCTCCAGAGTCTGTAGGTTAACTGCTGTTTATAGGTGTTCTGTGAGGTGCTACACACTCAAACCCCTGTTTCAGTTCTCCAGTCTTTCACTTGTCACTCTTTCCAAAGCACTTGGCCACACTTAGTCATGCCCCATTGGCCCAGCACCCGCTCCCCTCGGACTCTGCCAAAAAAAAAATCCCCAAATTCCCAATTGTGGAACTGGGCCAGTGGGGCAATCGTGAGAGGCCAGAGGGGGGAAAAGTTTAAAGTTAAAATCAAGTGAGAAATAAAAATCTAATGTATTCACTTTGCTTCAGATATGTCTTCCTGAAATGCAGTTAATGAGCCAAAACATGTTTCAGTGTCTGACGTTTTGCCCTGGAGCTCCAAGGCTAATGCAGCCATTAGTGGAAAGTCATAGTCCTGTGGTTTAAACTCATCACACGGTCGCCTCAAATTGTAAGTAGGTGGGAGGTTATCTAAAAAAAACATGTTAAAAAATCTCCAAAACAGTCAGATTACATACATTTATTAATAGCTTGGTTATTTTACTAGAACCAAGCGATTGCTTACCAGGATGGCACGTGTTATGGATTAGAAGTGATGTTAATGAATCTTACTTTATTCATATTAATAAATAAATCTTTTATTCTAAAGATAAATAAATCTTTATTCTAATGCTTACCCTCTGTGCTAGATCTCTTTTTTCTTGTCATGTCTTTGCACAGCCTTGGAGTGACTCAGGGATACGATTCACTTTGTACATGATTAACTGCGCAGATAAAAATGGTGTGAAAGGTTTGGCTGAACTACCGCTTTAAGGGGATTCTCTGGTGCAGGGGGAAGGATGGGGGAGTGCTGGCGATGGCCAGGTGGTATCAGGGCCACAGCCTGTGGACCTGGGGAGCAGCCGGCCGCTTCTGCCCCAGAGCAGAGAGCTCCTGCTGGGCCCCACCTGCCCCGGGACGGTTGCGGGACTCTGGGATTTAGGAGGTCTGACGTCAGACGGAAAAAATAACTGACCCGAGTCACATACATGAGAATGGAAAGCAGAAAGAAAGACCTGTCACCCTATAGGCTGCATTTCATCACAAAAGCTCGCATCTCTGAAATGTACTGGAGATTTACAGGAACTTTCTGTATTTCAGTGTACGTCACTGCAACCGGCGTTGATTCCGGGCTATTTTAGTCCGTTTCTGTAAATGCAGTGATGATGAAATGTTCACACGATGCAAAAGGCGGCTGCTTTTCTTTTTTTTTTTTTTAAACAAAAAAATATAAGACACTGAAAGAAAGATTTGAGGGTTCATAGAACAGAAATAAACAATGAAGTTGACAGAAATGTTTAAAATGGTGCAATGAAATTTTAGTCATTTTTGTGAAAAGCTCTGACAGATTTTAAATGTGGTTAAAATATTTTTAAAAAATGTTGTTTGCATACATTTTACCGCTTATACGTATGCAAAAGTGCTTATGTATGTAAACTCTAGGTGATTTTTTATTCTGCATTTTTATTCTTTCCAGTGTAGTGAATTTATGGTGAAAAAATTCAAATGTAGAATAAATAGACTAGACTAGACTAGACTAGAATAGAATAGAATAGAATAGAATAGAATAGAATAGAATAGAACAGAACAGAATAGAATGAAGCTTGTAAGATTTAGGACCAACGCTCCGACACTTTAATTAGCAGGCTGTTTTTGCTTGTGTGTGTGTGTGTGTGTATGTGTGTGTGTGTGTGTGTGTGTGTAACTGCTTTAGCAGTCAGGGGTAGAAAGCAGCAGCATGGGGTGAGTCACAATAACATTTCTGTAATAGCGTCAGCACTAAGCAGAAAATAGGCTTAGCATTCAGCTAGCAGAGCCAACAATGAGAACAAGCAGCAGCTCAGTCTGATTACAGTCTCTCTCTCTCTCTCTCTCTCTCTCTCTCCCTCTCTCTCTCTCTCTCTCTCAGGGGTTGGATTCATCAATGGGTACAGATAGTGTGATGGCCGTGTGTTTGTTTTCAGGGTTCGATGACTGTCATATTCATAAATAACATTAATAACATGTTCATAAAACACTCACCTGTTTTTTTCCTCCTCCCTTGTCTCTTTCTTTTTCTTTTTATCCCTTTTCTCCTGCCATCGAGGTGAGGAAACATGCATTCAGACAAATGCTTGGTGAACAGCAGTTGATTTTTTGTGAGCTCATCAGGTTCCAGATTTCTCCTGGATGCCTCCAGCTCTGGCATGGATGCGAGAAAGTCCAAGGGCTGCGCCTGCTTTGATCTGACGAAGGACTGATTGAGCCAAACCAGGTATTTTAATAACTATGCATTATAACGAGCTTCCATGAGGAAAGGACAGGAAATGGTTAAGCAAACTCATTGGCATACATAATCAATCATTGTTGAACGTTATTTGTACTACTTCTAATACTGGGGTCATGCAGGGGTCATGGTGGAGTAGCTTCCTAAAGTTCCATGAAGTGATGTTATTAAACTACAGAAGAAAAAAAACAACAGAAAAAGGTTTTAGTCTCCTAGCAACAAACCTTAAACATGTCATATTAGGCCGTTGAAAAGTTAATGACACCACAAGTAATCATCCTCAGACAAGCTGAGCACAAAAGATTTCTCGCAGACTAATGGAAGGAGCCAACGTTCACCTCAACGTCAAGCCAACGTTCACCCGAAAACAAGAAGCCACGATTGGCACCCTATTCTTCTCTGTATCTACGTCCCGCACAAAATACTGGACGAAAAATAACCCTACGCATTTAGGTCGTCAGGCGAACAAGAGTAACAATCTTATAATTCAGCCAATAATGGGCGAAGAAAGAAGGGTGAATAGGAACAGGGAAGTATGAAGGTGGGAGCATCCTGATATTGGTCTTCTTCTCTGCAGGCGGTAATGGGGCAGGAAAAATGAACGTAGCAATGGACCAGGAGATTTTAATCTCATCAGGCAGGCAAGAGCAGGAAATGAGTGTTTCAGCAAGACAGTAAAACTCAACAATAAACGCAAAATAACTCAACTAGAATGAATTCTCCCGACCAAACCTCGTAACTTCGGGGAGACGTTTGTCAAGAGGAATGGGCCAAAACTGAACCAGGAAGCCTGAAAAATCTGACTGCTTCTTAACAGAGTGGTTAAATTATCCTCATATTTTTCCAAAAAAGGGTTCAATATAATGATTTGTGGGGCTGGAAAACTTTTTCAAGTTTTCCTCTTTGTCATTTTTCACGCGTTCAGAGGTTTAAGGTATTTATTAGTCCAAATTCAAAAGTATGTGTATCATTTTTAATATACAAGAATGTTAAACAACAAAAAAAAAACTCTTACCTTATCTCCCTAGCTCCCTCTCTCTCTTTCTTTCCTTCTTTCTTTCTTTCTATTGATTGCTTCACTCTCTTTCACACACAGATACCAACACCGTTAAGATGATTTCACGGTGCAAGTCCGCTCTCTGACGACACTCTTTAATTAAAGTGAAGACACACACACACACACACACACACACACACACACACACACACATGCAGACTCGCACTGTTGCCTTCAAAACAGCATCAGTTCTTCTAGGTACACTTGCACACAGTTTTTGAAGGAACTCGGCTGGTCGGTCGTTCCAAACACGACTGTGTTTCTCCTCCGTGTGACGTTGATGGTCATCAGCACCTGTTTGGTAAAATTGGTTGATCAGACACCGACTATAATCCTACAGAATCCCTGACTTTGTGCAAGTGTACCTAGAAGAACTGATGCTGGTTTGAAGGCAAAAGGTAGTAACACCAAATGAAAGTGAAAGTGACAACCCTTGTCATTGCAAGGTCAATGCACAGCAGACAATGAACCACAACGAATTCGGACCTCTGCTTTTAACCCATACACACTCAAACACCGTGCAGCAGTGGGCAGCTATTGAAAGCACCCGGGGAGCAGTGATGGGGACGGCACCTTGCTCAAGGGTACCTCAGGGCAACCTTTTGGGAAGGGGTTCAAACCCCTGATCCTCCGATCATGTGGCTAACGCAATAACCACTAGGCCACCGCTGCCCCAGCGGTCAAATATTGATTTGATTTAGATTTTTCTTTTGTTCGCTCACTTTGCATTTTGTAAATTGATAAAAATAAACAATCATTATTTATATTTCTGAAAGCGTTCTTTGTTTACAGCATTTTTTCACAGCTGCCTAAAACTTTTGCACAGTGCTGTACATGTAAAATTAAATGATTTGGCAGTCCGGGAATGAAATGCAGGAACCATACAAACAGTAGTGAACAGTTCAGAAACTCAGGACTGCTTAAGATGAAACTGGTAAGTAAGACTGGGCAGGATTTGAATTTCAATCTCTGATGGGACGGGGCCATTTGACTAAGATGCAAAGCAGCAGATGACAGAAAGTTAGAGGAACAGAAAGACAGCAAAACAAACTCATATTAACTGGAGTGTAGTTTTAGTTGGCAAAAGTCCAAGGAAATCTACCTGGAATGTCAGTGTGAATGTTTTCTGGTTCAGTGACCAGGTTTATGTGAAGTGTTGTACAGAGGAGACATCTGACTGCTATCGGGATGATTCATTCAGTGCATGAAGCACAGACAGCCAGAGAGACGTTCCCACTTCTGTGTGAACGGCGCCCGAAACTTAAAATAAAATATTCGACACTCTTCCTACTGCAGCATCTGTCAGTGTCAAGTGATATTAAGAAAGAAGCATTAAGATTAGAATAAATTCAAATAGCATTAAGAGAACTCACACTCATTTAATGTATGTTAATATTATTGTGTATTTTTGTCCCCATGCTATCCCAGCCAATAGGGATGCACAAGTCAGTGTATTTCTTCATGCTGGTCCCAAGTCCGGATAAATGGGGGTTACGTCAGGAAGGGCATCCGGTGTAAAACTTTTGCCAAATTAATATGTGGACAACAGACAATGATGTTTGCTGATGATATTGTGATCTGCAGTGAGAGTCAGGAACAGCTTGAGAACCTGGAGAGATGGAGATCTGCTCTAGAGAGGAATGAAAGTGAGTAGGACAAAGACAGAATACATGAGTGTGAATGAAAGGGAGGAAAGCGGAGTGGTTAGGATGCAGGGAGTGGAGGTAACAAAGGTGGAGGAGTTTAAATACTTGGGATCAACAGTTCACGACGAGTGTGGAAGAGAGGTGAAGAAGAGAGTGCAGGCAGGTTGGAATGGGTGGAAACGAATGGATGGAATGATCTGTGACAGACGGGTACCAGCTAGAGTAAAAGGGAAGGTTTACAGGATAGTAGTGAAACCAGCTATGTTGTATGGGTTGGAGACAGTGTCACTGACAAAAAGAGAGGAGGTGGAGCTGGAGGTTTCAGAGATGCTGGGATTTTTGTTGGATGTGACGAGGATGGACGTCACCTCAGGTTAGACGACTTGGAGACAAGGTTAGAGAAGCAAGGTTGCGTTGGTTTGGACATGTCCAGAGGAGAGACGAGGATTATATATTGGGAAAGGGTGTCGAAGATGGGGCTACCAGAAAAGAGAAAGAGAGGAAGAATAAAGAGGAGGTTTATGGATGTGGTGGGAGAGGATGCAGGTGGTTGCAGTTTGAAGGAGGAAGATGCAGAGGACAGGAAGAAATGGAAGCGGATGATCCACTGTGGCGTAAATGGGAGCAGCCGGAAGAAGAAGAAAAAGATTTGTCCCCATGTTAACATGTTAAAGCTAATTATTGGAAGAATATGATCATCTACATAAATAGACTCTTTTGTTACATCCATAAAATGAGGTATAAAATAAAAATAATGTTGATGTTTAAGGCTTTGTGGAAAAACTCACAGGTAGTCCTGTGTAGCAGCAGCTCGTGGTCACGGTTGGGTAATGCAGTGCTGTAAATGTTCTTTAAAGACTGTTTTGCTTACATTTTAATTGCATTTCCCTTCTCCTTAGACGGGAATACTTTGTCCTGTGAAAGCAGGCCATAAGCAGATGTGTTTGGCAGGACGAGATCACTGACACTTCGATTGCAGATGAGCACGGATGTGTTTTGGGTTTGCTGTGAGTGCTTGGCGAATTCACTGCAGAATAGCATGCAGTGTTGTGATGGACCTCTGACAGCATGAAGTGGGTTAAAAGCGTTAAGTTTCCCCATCTGACTCCAAACAAAAGCTTTATTTAAAAGAGACAAAATGATTCAGAAAAAAAGCAATTCAAGACAGTGACACATCGAATAGAATAGAATAGAATAATAAGAGTGTTCTGGAAAACATAAAACATGTTAATGAAAATATTAAGATGTAATTCTAAATCAAGTTTTAACACTTTTTATAGGTTAACCTTTTTTACCTTTTTGAGTAATAAAGATTTTGTGCCTGAAATGAGAAAAAAAAAAGCTTTTTGAACAATGATTATGCTAAAATGGACTAAACTACTACAGTAACACAGATCAAATAAGAGAAACTGAGACCGAAGAATAGAATAGGATAGAATAGAATAGAATAGAATAGAGTCTGTAAGCTCACAGTGGTGTATTTTTGGAGTTTAAAGCAAGATTTGTTTTACTGATTACTGATTACACTAACGCTTCAGCAGGTCTGCAGAAAAAGGAACACTGAGCTCCAATTTGCGTCACACTAATTTCCCTTCTACTGTTACTGCTCTTTCTCTCTCTCCGTCTCTCCCTGTCTCTCTCTCTTTCTCTCTTTCTCTGTCTCTCTCTCTCTCTCTCTGTCTTGAGCCTTGAGGGACAGAGCCGAAGAAAAGAGACATGTGTGAGATAAAGAGAAGGACTAAAGGAAAGTGCAGCAACACCAAGCCCATCGCAGCAGTGTGTGTGTGTGTGTGTGTGTGCGTGTGTGTGTGTGTCCAACTGCCTCAGGATGTCCATTCAACTTCACACACGGACACAGCGGCGCCACAACATGACAGTGTGTGTGTGTGTGTGTGTGTGTGTGTGTGTATGTGTATGTGTGTGTAATCCTGTTGTTCTGTTCAACGTCTGTTATTGCTGTTCAAATCGTCTAGTCTGTTACCATGGCAACTTGTTTACTGACAGGCATGAATGATCCCTGTTAAAGTAATGTTCTGTGTTTGTCTCCGTGTGAACATTATATTGTAATTCCCAGCCAGTGTAGTACACCTGAGCTAAAATCATCGAAATGAATTCAGACTCATCAGCTCAGTGTTCCACATCGCTCCAATATTTCAGTGAAATGTATTAACAAAGCACACAACTGAAATGAATAAATGAAATATATCACTGAAGTTATCACTCAACTATATCTATGTGAAAGGTATCACTAAATTATATTATTAAACTTCTATATTATTAAATTTCTGAGTCTTTTTACAGGAATATATCACTGAATTACAGCACTGTGCAAATGTTTTGAGCCCTTATTTCTTTAGATTTTGTTGAAAATGAGCCAAAATGTACATTTTTTGCAAACACACAGTACTGTGCAAAAGTTGTAGGCAGGTGTGAAAAAATGCTGTAAACAAAGAACGCCTTCAGAAATATAAATAATGATTGTTTATTTTTATCAATTCACAAAATGCAAAGTGAGCGAACAAAAGAAAAATCTAAATCAGATCAATATTTGGTGTCACTACCTTTTACCTTCAGACCAGCATCAGTTCTTCTGGCCCCACAGAGCCCTGATCTCAACATCATCCAGTGTGTCTGGATCACATGAAGAGACAGAAGGATGTGAGGAAGCTACATCCACAGAAGATCTGGGGTCAGTTCTCCAAGATGTTTGGAACAACCTACCAGCTGAGTTCCTTCAAAAACTGTGTGCAAGTGTACCTAGAAGAACTGATGCTGTTTTGAAGGCAAAGGGTGGTCACACCAAATATTGATCTGATTTTGATTCTCTTTTGTTCATTCACTGCATTTTGTTGATTGATGAAAATAAATGATCAACACTTCCATTTCAGAAAGCATTCTTTGTTTACAGCATTTTTTCACACCTGCCTAAAACTTTCTATAGTCTATAATATTAAGAGCTTTAAAGTCAGTTTTTTAATGGATCTCCTCTATTCTTCAGCACAGCCTGAACTCTCTTAGACGAGCTTTCTTCTTTATTCTTTAAGTCATTTGAAGGAATAGGTCTCCAGGCCTCTAAAGTAAGTGCTTACATATTCAGACAGGCATGCAAAAGTGTGTGTGTGTGTGTTTGTACATGCATATGTGATTCTCATAACTATGGCAGTGGTGTGTGTGTGTTTGTGTGAGTGTGTCTGGGTGTCTGGGTGTATGTGTGTGTATAATCCCCATTCACACACATGAGCAGGCTGACAGGTGGAAGAGTTCATTTTGCGGTTGAAGGTCAAAATGGCTCTTCACTTTGACAACACAGAGGGAGTTCCCTCACTCTAAATTACACTTTCCAACTCATCATCACCTTTTGCACACACACACACACACACACACACACACACTCAAAACACAGCCACGTGAACATGGCTATTGTCACAGACATTCTGCCCAGGTAGTATGTAGTTACAAACAATATTATATCTATATACCCGTATCCAGATCAATCTATCTATCTATCTATCTATCTATCTATCTATCTATCTATCTATCTATCTATCTATCTATCTATCTATCGTAAGAGAGAGAGCTATTGTTATTTTTCTGGAATATTTGGAATAGTACACTTGTCAGGTCTGTTTAGAGTCATATGTTGGTGAGTCTGATTCTGATATGTTTTAATGACTGTAGAATTATTTTTCAGATGTTAGAAAGATTTAGTGACAAGAGAACACTATAAGATTTGGGAATGGCTTTGGAACCATCATTCTACAAGGAGTCTACGGTGAAGATTTATCAGGTAATCCTGAGTTCTAGAACGAATCTCAGATTAAAAAATGAGTCGATTATTCTATATTGAATCAATGCTTCTTCTGTGTATGTAGAATGATTCAGCAAATAAAAGCCTAATGAATGGTGTTAGAATGATCATGCAAATCTAGGACAATTTAGTGATTTTGGGATATTACTATACGTGTTCATACTGCTGGGTTTACTGGCTCCCTGTGTTATTCTGCATATGACCAATAAAACTGAACCTCAACCTCAAATGGTACTCAAGAAGTCAGTCTTGTTCCAACAGGTGATTCAGTAAAGTTAATATATATTATATTATATATAGATTCATCCATCCATCCATCCATCAATTATCCGTGCCGTGAGTATGGCGTCATGTGCACAGTGAAAGTGCTTCAGGATAGGACCATGTATTAAGTGTGAGAAACATTTGTTTAAAATAAGATCATTTGATTGGCAGCAGGAAGGAAAACGAAAGCAGTTGCCAAGGTCAAAATGAGAGAGAGAGTGAAAGAGAGAGAGTGTGGTACACATAACTGCACTTAATTACCTGACACTGTTCCCAAGTGCTGGCAGGTTTGAACACTTTAGCTCTGGAAGAAAGAGTGAGAGGAGATGATGCCAATGGATGACAAGGTGAACACAAGCATTAGCAAAAAGCTAATGCTTCCTTGATTAGCACTGAGCTGGCCAATGACAGCTTCAGTTCAGATCTGGGTCACCTTTGATCAAAAACACCAAGCTTGTGGGCTGAAAGTGTAAAATATAGTAATTTGCAACAATCTTGAGCCTGCACTCGTTATTTTTACACTGTGTTAAGACAAAACTGTTGTTTTGAAGGAGGAAGATGCAGAGGACAGGAAGAAGTGGAAACTGATGATCGGCTGTGGCGGGCCCTAAACGGAAGCAGCCGAAAGAAGAAGAAGAAGTTAAGACAATACCGCTTCATGTCTTTTAAACTACCTTATCTTCAGCATATTGAATAGACATGATGAAAGAAAGGGGAACAAATGTTCTACTGACAGTCTGCAAAGTCCCTAAAGATACAAGGTTCTAGATGAAGGGATTCCAGCCACTCAGCGTTCAGCATCAGCAGTAAATGAATCACCTGATCATCTGGAATCATCTGCACCTGTTTCTTCACTGCTTCACATCTCAAGTTAAACACTTTGTTCTGGTTGAAGGTTCATCTGTGGAGTGCCCTCCAATATTTCAGGAAGCCTGGAGAACTATTCCTCAACAACAAAAAAAATGTGAAGAAATGAGGGTGGCTCAAGACTTTTGCACAATACAGTAGGTGCCACTGGCCCAGTGTCAGGTGCTAATAGCTTTGATTTCCCTGGTGGATCTGTGACCCTTTTGCACAGAAAGGCCTGGAACCTGCCAGTGAAGCTATCATGAAAGTGAAAGTGACTATTCTTGTCATTGTGAAACACGGCACAGCACACAGTGAACCACAACGAAATTACACTTCTGTATAAAACCCATATACTTACACACATGCAGCAGGGGGCAGCTATTGAAAGCGCCCAGGGAGCAGTGACAGGGACGGTACCTTGCTCAAGGGTACCTCAGAGCAACCTACTGGTCTGGGATTTTAACCCATGACCTTCTGATCCTGGGGTCTACTCCCCAACTACTAGGTCACCATCTGGCAAGAGTTATTAGATAAGAACGAGCTCTATTGAGCACGCATCCGGGGACTGGGCTAAATGCTCATTCATTCAGGTTTTCTGGGAGATTCATGGCACATTCGGTTAAAAAAGGCTCTGATTTGGTGCTGAAACAACCATGGCTGCCACTGAAGCCAATCGAGTGCTTTCTGAGTGAGCAGGCTAAACCCAGTTCACCAGGTAAACTACACTGGTGAGACATTTCTAGGTTTTACCTTTGACCTTTTGTCCCAAACCTGCCCTCGGCAAGCACCTCAAATCATGGCGCACTGGAAATACCCGCTGCGTACGTGTCTGGATAGACCGACTTATCCTCACCAAGTGGGCCAAAGAGTGGCACAGCACCCTCATGGAGGCTGAGACAGGACGTCTGCCCGCCACTGTTGTGTCTGATGCCTCACTGACAACATTCAAAACCTGCAACGATCGCATTTGTGTCTCTGCCCTGTCTCGCCGTATCGCTTCATCTTTAACGATATAATCCGGATTATAAAGATACGAATCCCGCTTCTGCTCGTTAATCCCCTTCGGAATGCATGTGTGTCTGTGTGTTTTGGCCGAACGTACATTGCTCACGTTAAGATACTGATCAAGCACACCATTACATTAGTGCTCCATGGTGTGATTTACCAGCAGCAGTGGGCAGCAGGCTTCCAGTGGTTCTCATGCAAGTTGTTTGGGGTTTGCGTAATGTCTTTGCTGGGTTGAGCATTGGAGTGTCTCGTTTAATCTGTATTTGGCAACACGAAGGGTGAAAAAGCATGTCGGGATCTACAGTTGTATTTGTTTGCTTGTTCTCAAATACATTTTGGTGAAAAGCATCCTTTAAAAGTGCTTGAAATCTGTCTCTACTGTTCATTTTGTCTTCAGCATATGCATAGGCTCTACTGTCCTGTTGGAAAATCATCCCACATGGATTTTTATGAAGCTGCATGGGGCTGAAGGGGCCTAGGTCATGGCACTTGGAGGCTAAGCCCTAACATTTCTGTCTGCTTATAATAAGTGGCAATGCTATTTTTTCTTTAATGAAAAAGATACTGATAGGTGTCATTTCCATGGCAACATTTGCACAGATGCATACTACCGCTGATTATGCACCATTGCTGTTTTTACATCACCTGTACAAAAAAGTTATGATATGCAAACTGATGTGTGTGTGTTATTCAAGTGTGTATGTATCGTGTCCACAGATTGTGTGTCGTGTATACGGTGTGTGTATTGGTAATGTGCATACGTGTAGTGTGTGTATTTAATGTGTAGTGTATGTATAGCGTGTTTATATAGCATGTGTACTACTTGGCGTGTGAAATTAGTGTGTGCATAGTTTGTGCAATGTGTGTGTAGGTTTGTACAGATTATGCATAGTGCGTGTGTGTGTGTGTGTGTGTGTGTGTGTGTGTTATGTGAGTCTAGGCTGAAACATGTTTCTGGCGGAGCTCGTCAGGCCGCATTCTCAGTCATGCAGAGCAGACACACATAAAGCCCACCAATCACAGAGCGGACCACGGGCTCCGGGTTGAAGTGTGTGTCAAGGATAGATTACCCACAGTGCTCCTGTGTCCTCCTGCGGGTCTCCACGGCAACCAGCGCAAAGCATAACCTATGCAGTCTGTCCTTTAAGCTGTTGCCTATGCAGTAGACTGTTTATCATGTGCCGGTGTTCGGGGTTTGTATCTGATGTGCTTTTAATTCTCTCATTATTGCAGACACTGACATTCGTGTCCATCTGGTCATTCTTGAAATAATACTTTCTTTACTGAATGTATCTTTATTTTTATTTACACTGATGATGTACAGGTTTATAACATAACATTTAACATCTTAGGCTAAAGTGGCAGGCAAAAGTGACCTGTTCGGTTCTGATTTGGGTCACTTTCATATGTGGTTTGAAATCAGGTCTGATTTTTTGCAGTGTGTCCTCAATTATATCTGAATTCATGCAACTTTATCATGACTCTAGAGGGACGTGTGACAAAAATACAAACATAGCAGAAAGTTGTGATGGAGGAGCTCGGTGAAGGGACAGTGAGGTGTTAGATCTCATAACACCTGAGCAGAAACTTCTGCACAAGGGAAACTTTTATTGGTCTGTGTTTCAAAGCAAATCGAAGCAAATTGCCAAAAAAGAGTCACACACAAACTTGACTGTTGGAGAAAAGTAAAAGAAAGAAAGCAAAGAAGTTAAAACCTCAAACCAACAAAACGGTCTTGGTTGAATCCCCTGCCTGAGCTTGATTGTGTTTTGGGTGATAAACCCAAGTGTCATGTTAGAGTTTTGCCTGAAATCTGTTTCGGTGAAGCTACTCCTGGCTCTGACTCACATCCACACACACCTCCATCCCAAAATAGCAGCTATTGCTCCACAGAAAGCCTTATTTTTAACTTTCTTTCTCTCCTCACTCTTATCCTTGTTAGCATGTGTCCAAAAATAATTGTCTTAAAGGCACATCAACACATGAAAGTGAACAAAGTGAAAGTGACTCTTGTCATTGTGAGGTCACAGCACAGCACACGTGAACCACAACGAAATTGGACCTCTGCATTTAACCCATACACACAAACACCGTGCAGCAGTGGGCAGCTATTGAAAGCACCCGGGGATCAGTGACGGGGACGGTACCTTGCTCAAGGGTACCTCAGGGCAACCTACTGGTGAGGGAATCGAACCCACAATCTTCCGATGCGGGGGCAACGCCCTAACCACTAGGCCACCGCTGCCCCCACATTGTGTTTAAATTCACATTTTAAACACAATGTGAACGGCTCTAAAATCAGATCTCATCAGTGCGTCTAAACTGAGAATGGAGTTTTAATCAGTGAGTTATACAGAGATGTGAAGTAACTTTGGTATTTGGACTTTTCGCATTTACAGCACTAAGCCGATGCTCTAATCCGGAGCGATTTACATTTCTTAACCACAGGGACAGTCCTCCCAGGAGCAACTTGGGGTTAAAGGTCTTGCTCAGGAACCCAATGATGGTAGTGCTGGAGGTGGGATTCTAACCTTTGTTTTATTAAACTAAAGTTGCATGAAGGTTTGGGTGTAAGGCAGACTGTTTTTGTGATGTCACAAAACCTAAAATACTGTCTATCCACACATCCAGCATTCATCAGTTCAGCTCCATCCATCAGGGTGAATACAGGACATCCAGGGCTTTGAAAGGGGTCATGTTAAAAAGCACGACAGCCATTTTTAGAGCACTGTTGTAAAGTAGTGCTGTAAGTAGACCTCAGAGAAAGGAATGAGAGGGAAGTGTGGGATATTGGCTCTTTAAGCTCTGGCTGCACTGACTTGCAGTGGGCTGTAGACTCAGTGCTTTAGGCAGCGCTGTGTGACGCAGTGATCTGTTGATTGTGCTTTGGCTCTGTACTGATGGTAAACTGGCTAATAAGACTACATACCCATCATGCCTTGCTCCACTAATCCATGCACTGACAGTGCCTGTCACTGAGGGTGTAATTGCTGAGAGCAGACAGGAAACACTCGGCCTTTCCCTCTTGCCTGCCTGACACGAAACACGCACACACACACACACACACACACACACACACACACACACACACACACTTTTTACTTTCTTTAGGGCCTGCTCTGACTGACAGGAGAGTTTACTGTGTGTGTGTGTGTGTGTGTGTGTGTGTGTGTGTGTGTGTGTGCATGACATGCTGTTTTTCAAAGGAGAAATTCAGGTAAAGAAAGGTGTGTGTGTGTGTGTGTGTGTGTGTGTGTGTGTGTGTGTTTGCTGGTGATGACACAGAAAGAATGATAACATTCATTAAAAACCAGTCATATAGTTATTCCCACATGACTGACAACATGGCAGTGTGTGTGTGTGTGTGTGTGTGTGTGTGTACACTCACGTTAGGGCCTGTGCAGCTCCAGGCTGTTTAATGGAGTATAATATCTTTGTCATGATGGGTATTATAGAATGCCAAACAGACTAATGCCTCTATACTATACAGGGTCCCACAAACAGCTAAATATCTGCAAACATGTGTTGTACTTTGCGCTGCGAAGCTGTGTTAAATTAACTGACACTTGTAGACTGGCTGTGTGGAGTTTATGAACTGATCTCAGCTGTTCTGCAAGGCTACGCTGCTTTTGCAGGGGGATGTCGCCCTCTACTGTCTTAACGAGGTACTACAAGGGAACTCCTTCTCCCTGACACCAGAGCTCTACTGCCACCCTCAGTTTTTTGTCTTTAACAACAACAACAACAACAATAAATGTATTCGATTTTAGTAGTGTAGTATATTCTAATGTGTAGTGTATAGTGTATAGTGTAGTATATTCTAATGTGTAATGTATAGTGTAGTGTAGTGTATTCTAATGTATAGTGTAGTGTAGTGTAGTGTATTCTAATGTGTAGTGTATAGTGTAGTGTAGTGTAGTGTAGTGTATTCTAATGTATAGTGTAGTGTAGTGTAGTATATTCTAATGTGTAATGTATAGTGTAGTGTAGTGTATTCTAATGTGTAGTGTAGTGTAGTGTAGTGTAGTGTAGTCTAGTGTATTCGAATGTGTAGTTTATAGTGTATAGTGTAGTATATTCTAATGTGTAGTGTATAGTGTAGTGTAGTATATTCAAATGTGTAGTGTAGTGTAGTGTATTCTAATAAGTAGTTTATAGTGTATAGTGTAGTATATTCTAATGTGTAGTGTATAGTGTAGTGTATTCTAATGTGTAGTGTATAGTGTATAGTGTAGTGTAGTATATTCTAATGTGTAGTGTATAGGGTATAGTGTAGTGTATTCTAATGTGTAGTGTATAGTGTATAGTGTAGTGTAGTATATTCTAATGTGTAGTGTATAGGGTATAGTGTAGTGTATTCTAATGTGTAGTGTATAGTGTAGTGTAGTGTATTCTAATGTGTAGTGTATAGTGTATAGTGTAGTGTAGTATATTCTAATGTGTAGTGTATAGGGTATAGTGTAGTGTAGTGTAGTGTAGTGTAGTGTATTCTAATAAGTAGTTTATAGTGTATAGTGTAGTATATTCTAATGTGTAGTGTATAGTATAGTGTAGTATATTCTAATGTGTAGTGTATAATGTAGTGTAGTATATTCTAATGTGTAGTGTATAGTGTAGTGTAGTATATTCTAATGTGTAGTGTATAGTGTAGTGTAGTGTAGTCTAGTGTATTCTAATGTGTAGTGTAGTGTAGTGTATTCTAATGTATAGTGTAGTGTAGTGTAGTATATTCTAATGTGTAGTGTAGTGTATTCTAATAAGTAGTTTATAGTGTATAGTGTAGTATATTCTAATGTGTAGTGTATAGTGTAGTGTAGTTTATTCTAATGTGTAGTGTATAGTGTATAGTGTAGTATATTCTAATGTGTAGTGTATAGTATAGTGTAGTATATTCTAATGTGTAGTGTATAGTGTAGTGTAGTATATTCTAATGTGTAGTGTATAGTGTAGTGTAGTCTAGTGTATTCTAATGTGTAGTGTAGTGTAGTGTAGTGTATTCTAAAGTATAGTGTAGTGTAGTGTAGTGTAGTATATTCTAATGTGTAGTGTATAGTGTAGTGTAGTGTAGTATATTCTAATGTGTAGTGTATAGTGTAGTGTAGTGTATTCTAATGTGTAGTGTAGTGTAGTGTAGTATATTCTAATGTGTAGTGTATAGTGTAGTGTAGTGTATTCTAATGTATAGTGTAGTGTAGTGTAGTATATTCTAATGTGTAGTGTATAGTGTAGTGTATTCTAATGTATAGTGTATTGTAGTGTATAGTGTAGTGTAGTGTAGTATAATGTATTCTAATGTATAGTGTAGTGTAGTGTAGTGTAGTATATTTTAATGTGTAGTGTATAGTGTAGTGTATTCTAATGTATAGTGTAGTGTAGTGTATAGTGTAGTGTAGTGTAGTATATTCTAATGTGTAGTGTAGTGTAGTGTAGTATAGTGTGTTCTAATGTATAGTGTAGTGTAGTGTAGTATATTCTAATGTATAGTGTACTGTAGTGTAGTATATTCTAATGTGTAGTGTAGTATATTCTATTGTGTAGTGTAGTGTAGTGTATTCTAATGTATAGTGTAGTGTAGTGTAGTGTATTCTAATGTGTAGTGTAGTATAGTGTATTCTAATGTATAGTGTAGTGTAGTGTAGTATATTCTAATGTATAGTGTACTGTAGTGTAGTATATTCTAATGTGTAGTGTAGTATATTCTATTGTGTAGTGTAGTGTAGTGTATTCTAATGTATAGTGTAGTGTAGTGTAGTGTATTCTAATGTATAGTGTAGTGTAGTGTAGTGTAGTGTATAGTGTAGTGTAGTGTAGTGTATTCTAATGTATAGTGTAGTGTAGTGTAGTATATTCTAATGTGTAGTGTAGTGTAGTGTATTCTAATGTATAGTGTAGTGTAGTGTAGTGTATAGTGTAGTGTAGTGTAGTGTAGTGTATTCTAATGTATAGTGTAGTGTGTATAGTGTAGTGTAGTGTAGTGTATTCAATGTATAGTGTAGTTTAGTAGTATAGTCTAATGTAGTGTAGTAAATGTATTCTAATGTATATAGTAGTGGTATATTCTAATGTAGTGTAGTGTAGTGTATTCTAATGTATAGTGTAGTTTAGTGTAGTATAGTCTAATGTGTAGTGTAGTGTAGTGTATTCTAATGTATAGTGGTGTAGTGTAGTGTATTCTAATGTATAGTGTAGTTTAGTGTAGTATAGTCTAATGTGTAGTGTAGTGTAGTGTATTCTAATGTATAGTGTAGTGTAGTGTAGTATATTCTAATGTATAGTGTAGTGTAGTATATTCTAATGTATAGTGTAGTTTAGTGTAGTATAGTCTAATGTGTAGTGTAGTGTATTCTAATGTATATGTAGTTTAGTGTAGTATAGTCTAATGTGTAGTGTAGTGTAGTGTAGTGTATTCTAATGTGTGTAGTGTAGTGTAGTATATTCTAAATGTGCAGTGTAGTGTAGTGTATTCTAATGCATAGTGTAGTGTATAGTGTAGTGTAGTGTAGTGTAGTGTATTCTAATGTATAGTGTAGTGTAGTGTAGTGTAGTGTAGTGTAGTGTAGTGTATTCTAATGTATAGTGTAGTTTAGTGTAGTATAGTCTAATGTGTAGTGTATGTAGTGTATTCTAATGTATAGTGTAGTGTAGTGTAGTATATTCTAATGTATAGTGTAGTGTAGTGTAGTATTCTAATGTATAGTGTAGTTTAGTGTATAGTGTAGTGTAGTGTAGTGTAGTGTATTCTAATGTATAGTGTAGTGTAGTGTAGTATATTCTAATGTATAGTGTAGTTTAGTGTAGTGTAGTGTAGTGTAGTGTAGTATAATGTAGTGTAGTGTAGTGTAGTGTAGTCTAGTGTAGTGTAGTGTAGTGTAGTATAATGTAGTGTAGTTTAGTGTAGTGTAGTCTAATGTGTAGTGTAGTGTAGTAAGTGTATTCTAAATGTAAAGATAGTAGTTAGTGTAGCATAGCCCAATGCAGTGTAGTGTAGTGCATCTCTAAATGTATAGTGTAGTGTAGTGTAGTATATTCTAATGTATAGTGTAGGTGTAGTGTAGCATATTCTAATGTGTATAGCAGTTATGTACAGTGTAGTGTAGTGTAGTGTAGTGTAGTGTATTCTAATGTATAGTGTAGTGTAGTGTAGTATATTCTAATGCATAGTGTAGTGTATAGTGTAGTGTAGTGTAGTGTAGTGTATTCTAATGTATAGTGTAGTGTAGTGTAGTGTAGTGTAGTGTAGTGTAGTATATTCTAATGTGTAGTGTATAGGAATGTGTGTCTCTGCAGCACCAATCCTCCCCAGCCTGCCTGACGTCACCCCCTCTCTATTTCAGTCCCTTAAATCTGATTAACGCAGATCTACCAGTAGGGGGAGCTGCAGAATTAGTAGAAGGAAGGAGGTTAGAAGAGGGGGAGTTATAGGACGATACATTGGCCACCACCCTGCGTCTTTCTGTACTCCCGGGACCCCCAAAACCCTCCCCTCAGTTAGAGGAGGACTGCACAAGGGAGAGAAAGATAAAGGAGGGATCAATTAAGAAACAATGCTCACGCTTCTCACCGCGATGTACCTGGTGGTCCGGGCTTTTTCAGCTCAGGTAAGAGCCAATGAAAAACAATGAACCAAGCCTGGCTCCTGAATCACCAGCTTCTGATTCGAATTTTCCCTTCCACCTTAAGTGGTGCAGCAGTTGCAGAATTTAAGGTGGAACGGAAAATTCGAATCAGAAGCTGGTGATTAAGAAGCTAACTTCATTCTCCTGGACAATCCCCCGCGCGCGCGCGCACACACACACACACACACACACACATACACACACACTCCCTCACACACACCCACACCCACACCCACCCACACACACACACACACACACATACAGTGGAATCTCATCTTGTAGCTGCATTCAGATTCAATGTATGCATTTCTTCATGTACTGTCATTTCAGCACCATGGACAGCAGTACTGGATTTCCCAGCTCTGCACCATCCCTGCCTCCCTGCGGTTATATAATGACAAACCTGGCCTCACTAAGCTCATCCTCTTTAACAGATTCTCACAAATAGATATATGCAGTCCTGTGCAAAAGTCTTGGCTCACCCCTCACTTCCTCATTGCCCCCTTAGTGTCAGACTTGCTTGTATTTTAATGTTTTGTTGAGGCTTCCTTAGGGACACTTTTCTGTCTCTCATTTTCAGTCCACTCTCTGTACCTGAGCAGTTCTCCAGATCTTCCTGAAGGACAGTGTTGTTGTCTCTCATTTTCAGTCCAGTCTCTGTACCTGAGCAGCTTGATAGTTCTGTGTTGGTTAATCCACACAGTGATCTACGTCTGAACCTTCAAGCAGAACAAAGTGTCTAACTTAAGACATGAAGCAGTGAAGAACCAGGTGCAGAGTTTTGCACCAACAAGTTAACTCCCTAGCAAAATGTGATGGCTCAATCAAGACTTGCACAGTATAATATATATACAGTACTGTGCAAATGTTTTAGGCAGGTGTGAAAAAATGCTGCAAACAAAGAACGCTTTCAGAAATATAAATATGATTGTTTATTTTTATCAATTTACAAAATGCAAAGTGAGCGAACAAAAGAAAAATCTAAATTAAATCAATATTTGGCGTTACTACCTTTTGCCTTCAAACCAGCATCACTTCTTCTAGGTACACTTGCACAAAGTCAGGGATTTTGTAGGATTATAGTCGGTGTCTGATCAACCAGTTTTACCAAACAGGTGCTGATGATCATCAATGTCACACGGAGGTTGAAACACAGCCATGTCTGGAACAACCTACCGGCCGAGTTCCTTCAAAAACTGTGTGCAAGTGTACCTAGAAGAAGTGATGCTGTTTCGAAGGCAAAGGGTGGTCACACCAAATGTTGATATGATTTAGATTCTCTTTTGTTCATTCACTGCATTTTGTTGATTGATGAAAATAAATGATGAACACTTCCATTTCAGAAAGCATTTTTGTATTTATATATATATATATATATATATATATTGCTAATAGTGCTATTACTTTTATATCAGCACCTGGGTCACCCGTGGTAAAAAATTAAAGCAGCAGCAAGCGTAGCCAGATTCATCCAATGGCTGGACCTCAGCCAGCCACATTGCTGTGGAGCAATTGTGGAATAATGCAGCCACACTGGAGCCTAAATGTCCTGCTACAGCATCTTAGTATGTTTGAAGTCAGGACTAAGATTAAGTTTAATCTAAACCACTGACTTTCTTACTTTTGAGACAATCATATCTGGATTTGCTGTGTTTTGATCATTGTCTTACTTCATAATTGAATTCCTCTTGAGGTCATAAGCCGATGGCTGGACATTTTCAAAGAAAGCAGAATTCATGATTCCTTCAATGATATCAGGATGCGGTGTCAAAAACATCGCACTGACATCAGGTGCTTCAACCAGTGCAATCTCCATTGACAAACACTGGCAGTAGAATAGGTTTTACTAAAGATGTCTTTGAATCTAAACAATATGCTGACACAGGATGCCAGTCCAAGTCAGTTGGTGAGATTTCTGTTCTGCTTGGTCTGGATCTTGGAAGCATCTTGGAGCAACAGCAGCTCAGCCATGGTGGAAGAGATGACACAAATTCACCAAATTGGTCTGTAACATCACTTAAGAGTGACAAACTGCCTCTCAAACCAATGCCAGCACAAAAAATGTCTCAGGAGCTTCAAGAAATTAGCGACCATCCCTGATGAATCACTCCTCACTATTTGACAGTCTGGTGGACCAAACTGGGTTTAGTGGGTGCCAGGAGGTTGCTAACTTATTGCAATGCATTTTGGGAATGCTAAAGTATGGTCGAGGTGGTTTAATTGGCCGAGGCTGTTCATTCAGGGCCCCTTTGTTCCAGGGTAAAGTCAATGTTTCAGCCGGCAAATATTTTTTAGTCACGTGTCCAACTTTTGCAAATTCATAGGGATGACTTTTCCTGTAAAAAGCTCTGACCTCAAGCTCACTGAACACTAAAGATCATCTAGAGTGCTTGAACTGCTTATACTTCACTATGGCAAAGAAAAATCCAAGGCAATGGTCTGATAAAACAACTTATTTGAGATATTATATGAGCCACATTAAACTAGTTTATAGACCCCTGGAATTAAAAACCCCTTAAAATTTGGAAATTCACAGCTTTTTCCTAAAGTAAACAAAGTCATTCAGATTGGGTTTGGTGTGAAATAATTGATCTTAAAGACACTTTCTGCCGTTTAATTTATCCAAACCCATTGGTGAGCCTACCAATATGTTGTATTTATCTGGGTTTGGTGGATCCCAGGAGAATGATACTTAACTATATTGCATAGAGCCTGCAGTAAAGTTTGGTTGAGGAGGCATTATGGGCTGGAGCTGTTTTTCAGGGTTTGAGTTTGGACTCAGTTCTGGGGAAGGTTAATGCTAAAGCCCAGAGATATTCTAAAGAATGTTATGTTTCCAATGTTGGCAACCATTTCTAAATCTCCCTGTCTTCCCAGCTAGACATTTTTGTTGGGGTCTTTATTCATTTCCTACTTGTTTTCTTCCAGTTTGTCTCCACATCCACATAACCATTTGCTTCTTGGGAGTTGTCTGGAAAATGGCCAGCTTGAACTTCACACAGACTTTGAATTGGGGGCTGGTATGTTTAATGTCCAGTTCAACTGCTCTGGATATTTGTGTTTGCACATCCAAGTCCTCCAAGCCTTGTCTAAAAAGGTTAATAAAAGGACTCTCACAATTATCAGGCAGGACTGGTCAACCCAGACAGGTTATACAGCTACACCTGTTCTGGTTCTTTTTAGATCTAATTTGATGCTACTTTTTTTCTTCAAGTTGAATAGAATGATTATAAACCAGATGGATATGAAAGCTTTACCAGCCCCCGAAATGTAAATGGAGCACCATTAACATAAAATCCTAACTTTGAGCTGCAAACACCAGGATTAGGCCTCATTGCAACCCAGATACACACGGCCTGTACTGTCCGAGGATCAGCTTAGCAGAGGAAATCTCAAATATGAAGGAATTTAAGACTTTTTTTGGCTAGTCGTTCACCCGGTGTGGTAGCAAAACGGAGAGATCTGCAGAACAACATCAGGGTCACCATACTGGTGCTGTGCCCAGCAAGAAGCCCGAAATCAAGGTCAGACTTGGTAGGTACCTTTTAGAAATGTATTAAGAAAGAAGAGAGAGCTTTTCAAAGCTGAAGCTCCAAAGTACAGAAGAGGTGCTTAAAAAGAAAAGAAAATGTGAGCTGAGGTGGAGATATCCACAACAGGCTTTCCTTTGGAAAAAAATTTTATTTTTATTTTTTGAAATAACTCCAAAGCAGGAAAAACAGTTCTGTCTTTAAATGGCCTATATTATTAATTCACCAGAAAATTCTAAATCATTTAAACTGATTTTGAATTCAGTGTTTTTTGGACATATTTACATATATTTGCATGCCCCGCCCACATACATTTAGCCCCGCCCTTCATAACGAAGTTATAAGGAGTGTTTCAGCTTGAATGAGGCGTAGTTTACAGCTGCCAATCAAAACATCTCATTTGCATTTCTCAGTCTTAAAGGTGCAGTAACTCATTTTTTTGAGGGATAATGAAAAATGGATTTGTGAAAATTAAAAAAGATAACTATCAACTAAGTCCTTGGGGAGTAGCATAAAAGCAATATAAAAATGTAAAATGTGAAACAACATTACTCAGTATCGCTTGGCGAGATAAGCGGTGAAGAAGGATCGCATTTCAAAATTGAACTGATAACGGACGCTCCTTCCAAATATGGCAATAGAGTGGGCGTGGCGTCTTCGCGGTTCACTTGGCGCGGTTACTCGTGGGTAATGTAGTTTTATGGCCATGGAAAAGAGCCGAATTCCCGTTAAAAAGAACTACATATCCCAGCACACAGCTGGAGCGCCGCTGGCTGCACAGCGCTGACATTTCTGTACAAGAACAGAGGTGACCCATCTCTCTGGACCACAGTGGCAGAGCAGAAGCTGCGGACGTTTAATCCCTGTCCTCAACAAAGCAAAGGCATTTAAATATGGTGAGAGTCAAATATTCACTCTAACTAGCGATCTTTTCAGCCACAGTCATGTCTGCTGTGGGATGCTTTGTGTGGCTTCTACTTTAACGAGCGACCGTTAAAGCCGTTCGGATGGAATGTTGTCACTCAAACCTTATATAATGGGATTTAGCTGTTAATACTAACCAAAGCAGTTTTATCTGAGTTTTAATCTTTATCGTGAGCTGGCTAACACTGGAGCAGGCCTCTAGACCTGTGTTTCCACTATTTCCGCCTTCTGCAGGCGTTCAAATGAGCTTCGATGCGTTTTTTTTCTGAACTGGCTAAGAAGTCTTCGAATTTTCCGGTCCACCTTAAATGATTCAGTGTTAAGCGCGCGGCGGCGGTGGCGCCAGAATGAGACTCCAGTACCGTTTAAGGTGGAACCTAAAATTCCAAAGTCGAGGTTGAGGAGAGGGAGCCAGACTGGCGGGTGGGCTGAAGTTAAGATCGTGTGGATGTGGCGGTGTAGGCCCGGTCTGAGCCGCGGGCAGCCGTGTTGTCGGAGTGGATGTGATCGGGGTGAAAGTTGCTGTGATTGGGTTTGTTCATGTTGTTGCGCAGTGAAGCGCGGATGTGCCTGCAAGTGTGTCTGGATGTAAATGGGTCATCTCTCTGTTCCCCTCTCTCTCTCTCTCTCTCTCTCTCTCTCTCTCTCTCTCTCTCTCTCTATGCTTCTGTCTCCCTCTCTTACTATCTGTCTCTCTTTGTCTGCTTCTCGGTCTGTCTGTCTCTCCCTCTCTGTCCTTCTCTCTGCTCTCCTCCCTCCCTCTCTGTCTGTCTGTCTCTCCCTCCCTCTCTGTCCTTCTCTCTGCTCTCCTCCCTCCCTCTCTGTCCTTCTCTCTGCTCTCCTGTCTGTCTGTCTCTCTCAGGCTGAGCCCATCCGTGTGCTGGTGACTGGCGCTGCCGGACAGATCGCCTATTCCCTGCTGTACAGCATTGCTAAAGGAGATGTCTTCGGCAAGGACCAGGTGAGAAAAACTAAAAACACTGAGTTTTACTGCAGGGGGGAGTTTTTTTTTTTTTTTTCTTTTATTCATTCCAAAAAAATCCGGCAACTAACTTCGCATTGCACAAAAAGTACAAAAACAAATAAAGCATGTATAAAACTCTCAGATTAAAGAATAACTGTGTAACGACGGTGTGTATAATTTCATATTTTTAAGTACATAAGCATGCAGATATGTGTCTGTATGCCTATAATCACAAACACACCAGTGTTTTTATTTATATATCCTGGGAGAAAACCTATTCCATCTCAGGGCAAATGTTTAACATTTCAACAAGACAACCAAGAAAATGAAGGGTGAATGTCCTGCAGGGGTCCCACCAGAGTCTCAACCTGGACCCAGTCACCATCTCTAGAGGGAGCGGACACTGTGTGCCATGACTCATCATCCTACAAGAGAAAGAGGAGTACAAACCTGGCAGGATTATTATTATAAGACTTGAGGTCTTATAATAAAATACTAAGCGAAGGGTCTGAGTGCTTATAACAATGAAATGTCTGTGGGTTGAGAGTAAAGTGACTCAGGGCTGGAATTAGCAGGTTGTCACAACTCTTAAGAAACAAAAACGGTTTTCTTAATTTTATTTCTGATGCATATTAGAATAAATCAATTGTATTTCTTTTGACTTGTTTTCTGATCACTTTGGTTCCCGTATAAGTAACTGGGGAAATGAGTGAGTGCTGCTCACTCCAGCAGCGTTAATGGGTGTGCTTTTCTCTCCCTCATGTGCTTCAGCCAATCATCTTGGTGCTTTTGGACATTCCGCCCATGCTGCCCGTTCTGGATGGAGTGGTCATGGAGCTGCAGGACTGCGCGCTCCCACTGCTGAGAGGTGAGCTGTCTTGACAAACTTAGTTTCTGCTCCGAAAAAGTATTTTACTTGGTTTCATGCAGAATCCAGCCACTAGGGATGCACAAAAAAGTGTATTTCTTCGCACCGGTCCCAAGCCCGGATAAATGGGGAGGGTTACATCAGAAAGGGCATCTGGTGTTAAACCTTTGCCAAATCAATATGCGGACAAAATGCCCCCCCAACATTGGTTGTAATCAAGCCAGCAAATCCAAATAAAAACGTTTTTCCCACATGTAGACCCGGCTATACAGGATGTTACCATATGGCTACGCTTACTGATGTGAACGGCAGGGGGAGAAGCGATGCATGGTGTCACATGTGAAGAGCGTCTTGTTTTATTTCCTCCACGACCACCCTTCATTCATGTTTTTCTTACTGGCGTTGTAATGCACTGATTGCAGGCATTGTTTTTAAAGGACAGGAAGTTTGCTCTTTGCTCCGAGTAATTTCTGACGCTGGTCTTAGGTCAGCATTCCCCTTCACTGCTGCACGTGGTTTATCTTCGTTCCGTGAAAGATTGCGAAAGTGCTGAGTGCTAATTAAGTAGAGAGATTAGGCTGGAGCGGTCAACACAGGACATTGCTGAAAAATGAAAATCCGTTTTCTATCTGTGATCCAAAGATCACATTTTCTTTTGGTTTATATTTGTTGTCCAATGTATTGAATATGTTGCATCAGCACAAACATGTTGAAATTCATGTGAAAAGAATGCAACATATATTTCAGTTCCCTTTTTCTGTGCATTCACCGAAACACAGGCCTTGTCTGGCATTTCTGTTAACACTTCCCACATCTTGAACACAGAACCCATAAGAGGCCTGACTTTGCAGGACGGAGAAATCCGGATAGAAAACTGTGGGGAGTTAAAGGGGGTGTGATCGGTTCAGCTCTCTGATTGGTTCGCTCTCTTAAACCAGAGCCTATCAGGGCACAGATGCCCACGGCACAGTTTAGAAGACCAGTTCAAAGGATGGTAGACACTCTGAAAGTGAAGCAACAGCTGAAGTCCATTCTGATAAAGTCGGCCCTTCTTTAATGACGGTACAGGATCCTAATCAGGCCAATCAGTCGATTAACGCAATACTGAGAAGGGTCTGTCAAAACCAAGGCTATCTTAAATCACAGAAGTCCTTATTATCTCAAAGCTTCAACGGGCCACTTACTTTCATCGTGTTGGCTAGTTGCATGCCCTTTGTGCTTGACACTCTTATCAAATTAATTTTATTTAAATACATTTTGCTGTTTCTGTGCTCTTTTCTGTTGATTTGATTCCCAAACCAGTAGTTATAGTACTGCTTCAGACACACTCACTTTTCAATTGACCTTGAATGTTTTTATTCACTTTTTATGAACTAATGCTAGTATCTAAAAATGCCTCCATATTTCAAGAAAAGCTCACAATTTATACTGTTTTTCCTAAAACCTGATACATTTAAATGGCGAGAGAGAGAACCAGTAAAGTCTCATATATATATATATATATATATATATATATATATATATATATATATAAATGCAATGTCTTGTTAAAAACTCCCCGCCTGCACACAACTAAATTTAGTGTAAGAGGACTAATTGTGCTCTCTTGCATAGAAACATGCAGATGGTCATAAATTAGTGTCAACTATAAATAACAGCCCTGGTAGTGCTAGATATTTCATTAAACAATGTATTTCTGGGCTTATCCAATCCAGAGTGTGCTTGTAGTTCTACTCTTAGAGGCTATTACAGTGTAGGAAGGTTCTATTTTGACATTTATTTTGTCCTTGGAAGGAAAATGCTTCTCCGCCCCTCTCAAATGTGTTTGTGGCAACACGTGTGAATGAAGAATTCATCGTCTTTGCTGCAGAGAGCAGTAAAAATACAGAAAGGATATGTTTGAGTGGAAATTAGCCAACAATATTATCTATTTTCAGCTCCATGACTGTTTCGCTCCCATTCTGATAACTATATTACTTGCTCAGTAACTTCTTCCAGAATGATTCATTAGTGGATACTGCATAATGTACAACTTAGAATAATGGGAATAAGGAGATTTTCATTGGGTGAGGAGGATGGACAGGATTAGAAATGAGCCCGGGTTAGGCGTTTGAGAGACCAGGTTAGAGAAGCAGGGTTGGTTTGGACATGTCCAGAGGTGAGACAAGGATTATGTTGAGGTTGGAGCTGCCAGGAAGTAGATGATGAATAATTAACCATAATTAATGTCTAATTGGAAGTAGATCATTTGTTTAGTAGGTAGAATTAGTGTCTGCCCAACATGAAATATTGAAAAGTGTTCACCCCCTGTCTGCAGAGGTGATCCCCACAGATAAAGTGGAGGTGGGCTTTAAGGACCTGGATGCTGCCATCCTGGTGGGCTCGATGCCCCGGAAAGAGGGGATGGAGAGGAAGGACCTACTGAAGGCCAATGTAGCCATCTTCAAAACGCAGGGAGCGGCACTGGACAAATACGCCAAGAAGACCGTCAAGGTAGAGCTGCGAGATGCGTTGCTTAAGCTATATTTTATGAAAGAGAAAGATTTGGCATGGACTTTGGCAAACTTCAGACAGATATTTTTTGTTTTTTTCCTTCCTCCCCCCCATTCCTGTATTTACACTCACCTGCTCGACTTGTTTTGACTCACCAAGGTGTGTCCTTTTTGTCCCTGAAACCTAACATGAAAATGGAAGCACACTGAATGGAGCACAGCAGATTATCTCAGATTTGCTGCAAAACTGCAGATATTCAATGTCGTGAAAGCAGCCCAAAGTTAGTTCTTCATTGTTGTGTAACGACTCAAGCTGACCTTCAAAGCCAATGAAAATATTCCTCTATTGTTACCTGGATTATCTTGTATTTTATCCAATTGTGCACGGAGGAGAAAACGAAGCAGTGTGGAAGCCACCAGCTCTTCAATACTTTTCTTCACTCTTTCCTTCTCCTAGGTGTTGGTGGTTGGTAACCCGGCCAACACAAACTGCCTGATTGCGTCCAAATCTGCTCCATCCATCCCAAAAGAGAACTTCTCCTGCTTGACCCGGCTGGACCACAACAGGGCCCGCTCGCAGGTTTCAGTTGATCTTAACAGTCGATGCGTTATGAGCAGTTAATCAGCCTCTGATCATCAGTGTAGCCCATCATGTTTTCTTTAACTATAAAATCACATGACGTGTGTGGTTTCCATGGAGTTTTGATAATATTGATATAACTGACAGAGAAAGCAGCATATGTCAGACATTTTTCCAGAAGAATAATCAACCTTGACTTGAGTATATGTGTTTTTTGTCAAAATGGGGGATGTTTTTTTTTCATGACGCTTTACCAGAAAAGAGTCCAGCTACCCCTGGTCCACCACCATAGTTTAAAGCGCACTGGTGCAGAGAAAATCTGACTGACGGTAGTGTTCCTCTGCCTGAAGGTGGCGATGCGTGTCGGTGTATCTTCAGACAAGGTGAAGAACGTGATCATCTGGGGAAATCACTCCTCTACGCAGTACCCAGACGTGCACCACGCCGTGGTCCACCAGCAGAACAAGGAGGTACCTGCCTTTGAGGCTGTGAAGGATGACAACTGGCTGAAGGGCGATTTCATTACAGTGAGTTACTGCAGCTTCGGGCAAAGAATGACTTTAGAGCACATCATTCCTGAATTGATGTAAATTCAGTGAAAATAACAAGTAACTGTTGCCATAGTAACGGCATTAAGAATAGCTTAAAGTTAGACTGAGTTTGTGCTCTAAGTTATTCATTCATTCTCTCGCTCTCTGTCCCTCTCAGACGGTGCAACAGCGTGGAGCTGCTGTGATCAAAGCCAGGAAGCTGTCCAGTGCCATGTCCGCCGCTAAGGCCATCTGTGACCACATGCGGGACATTTGGTTTGGAACCCCTGATGTAAGTCTGGGTTGCGGGACAGAAGCCTTTCATATTCCCTCCACTGTAGTATCCAGAGACAGAATAGCAATTCACAATGTCCAGATATCTAGAACGACTGAAGCACACGAATGATTTACTTAATGAAGTGATAATTATGAAAACTAGAACATGCTGTTATGCATAATAGTACAATACAAGCGCTGCAGTAAACGGGTAATGATTCTTTCTGGAGAACCAAGGTTCATTCTCTGTGTCTCTCTCTAGGCTGAGTTTGTGTCCATGGGTGTCTACTCCACTGGGAATTCCTACGGCGTGCCTGATGACCTCATGTACTCATTCCCCGTCGCGATCAAGGTCTGAACTCCTTTATTAACCATCACCAATTCATTGTCTTCTAAATCATTAATCAATATTTATGTTGTGGTGGTGGTCTAGTGGTAGGGTACTTGCCTACGGACATCTGGATCAAGAGGTCCCAGGTTCGAATCCCACCTCTAGCACTACCACCACTGGGTCCCTGAGCAAGACCCTTAACCCTGAGTGTCTCCAGGGGGACTGTCCCTGTAGTTAGGACATGGAAGTCGCTCTGGACAAGAGCGTCTGCTAAATGCCGTAAATGTAATGTAAACATTTAATACTCTCATTAAAGGGTGGCTGCAGTGCTGCTGCACACAATCAGTGATGATAACCAATCACCAATCATTTTAGATCCGTCTTCTCACAGCCAGAAAGGTCTTGGTCTCAGTTCTAGGTTGGGGAGTCCTGGGTCCTTTCTGTGTGCTGGATTAGAGATACAGCATTGCTATTTTAGGTGTGACCGTTTCTGTCTACCCTGCAATGGCCTGGTAGCTCGAACCTGGTTAGAATTAGCTGGAGGAATGAGGAACTGATTAGATTCTGGAAGAAATGCCTGAATAACACTTATCATTATCTGATCGGGGCTTAAACTCTGTCGTAAGGTGACGAATCACTTATTGGACAAGACTTGGACACTAATATAATGGTTAAAAAGGAATTATAATTCAATCCAATGTTCAATAAACTCATTTCCTGTCAAATGTATGGATTTTCTTCAAAATGTCTTGTTTTACAAACCCCTTACATGGGTTTTGACATCATTTTTACGTGTGTGTCCTCTTTACAGAATAAGTCCTGGAAGGTGGTGGATGGTCTGCCGATTAACGACTTCTCTCGTGGGAAAATGGACGCCACAGCGGCTGAGCTGGTTGAGGAGAGAGACACAGCCCTGTCCTTCCTCGGTGTGTGACTAGTCACCTCCACCGCAACGGGGCAGCACCAAGACCCTAGACCCCCGCACTCACAACTGTAAAACTAAGACCAACACCAGCGCTGTGTGTGTGTGTGTGTGTGCGCGTGTGCGTGTGTGTGTGTGCGTGTGTCTTTAAATGTGTGCATGTGTTTTGAGCGCTCATTATTTCACACAGGAAAAGGAAACATTGAGGATTAAAGTAGCCAATCCGCTGAGCCTCTGCCGGACAACACCTACAGGAGAAGCTTTCCAGGGTGAAACGCACATTGTTGTCCCGACTAGTGAAACCATACCTGTCCGTCAATAAACAGAGAAACGTACATTGTGTTTTATTGCTTTTTATATGTACCACTACCACACACAGACAGACCGGTCGGTCAATTTTAACACTGGTATGAAAAGGTTGTAGAAGAAGGTAGTGCTGGGAACTCCCTTTTCAGCATGTTCACTGAGAGACAAGGCAGTTTTAACTCCTTTATATAACTGGACAAATTTATATGGAATTAGAAAATAAAAATCTGAGGTTGATCAAAAACCCTAGAGCTTAGTCTTCTAAAATTAAAAAGAGGAAAACGAAAGCAACTGTTTTCACACTATATTCAAGTGTAACTTTAAATTATACTTTTAATTCATTTTTACTTGCTTAATTTGATGTCAAAATAGATTGATCATTTCGATGAAAATATTAATTACATTTTCTGGTAAGGAACTGAATTAAATAAAATATACAATGTAATTTTCTTATGTTAAAATTACATTTTTGCTTGAAAATTTTGTTTGAGTTCCTGCTAGATAGAATTTATTTTAAAATCAACTTGAGTAAATATATTTTAAATTTGATTAATTGTTACATTTAATACAATTTTAATATTTTATTTACATTATATATTTGTTTATATTAGAAACATAATTTGGGCTTAAAACCTGAATTCATACTTTTAAGAAATGGTAAAAAAAAAATTACAATTTTTAAAAAAAGTAATAAGTAAAAAGTAATTTTTTTATACACCGAGAAGCTACAAATACCAGTAAAATCCTAAAAAATCATTTTTTAATTAAAAAATACGAATATTTCTGTATTCACGAAACCTTAAAGCATTTTCCCTCCATACATATGCTTCACTGCGACCAGGAGGTGGCAGTATTGCGCACGTTTTTAATCCTCGTCACCTGATTGGTCGCTGCGGTCAACCTCCTGTGCTGTGATTGGCCGCCGCTGACAGAAAGGCGCATTGCGTGAAGAGCCGACTGAGGCTGTTGACCCCGTTCGGTCGCGCTTTGGACTTGAGTAAGTTTGCTGAGTCTCTGACACCTAAAAACATGAGTGTGTGCGTGTTTTCAAGGCTGCCTTGATATGCCTGCCTTTCTGAGCGCTTTGCGTCTCCCAAAGTTTGCTTTCAGCTTCATTTACCCGCTTGAATGGCCAAGCTAAGCCCCCTTTGCCCTTGAAGGAGGTGAATCAATGTTCATTAGGAGCCTGGCGTGGTGTGTATTAGTGTGTTAATAGGGATAATAACTGGTGTTTAGTCGTTAATGTAGTCTTTAAGAACCACTTGAGAATACCCCATCAACAGAAACCCAAGATAAGCCTCCCCCCCAGCTTATTTTTGGAATTTTCCGTTCCACCTTAAATGGGCAGCGGTGTCAGTCGGGCGCCAATAGGCGAGGCGCCAGAATGAAACCGCTGCCCATTTAAGGTGGATCGGAAAATTCCAAAAAGAATCTTGGAGGAAGTGAGCCAAAATCCCTCCTACGTCCTTCCCAGCCTTGATGTGGTAATGAGGATCTTCTGAATATTCCAGTAGCTGTTGCATGAAGATAAATAATCCACAACCAGCCATCCTTTGGATCTATTCATCTAAAAAAAAAAACCAACATGAAATAAACCAGCATAAGGCTGCTGTTGCACCTTATATGGAGCTTCTTGCAAGCCTGGGCCTTCACAACCCAGCAGCACCACGTGACCGAGACTTTGTGGTGACCCCAGGCTATAAAAAGAAGGAAAGGTGAAGGGTTGGGTAAAGAGCAGGAGAAGGTCATGGAAAGGGACACCGATCGGCCATAACATTAAAGCCACCTGCCTGACGTTGTGTCAGGACTCATGTTCAGTTGTTTGGCAGCAGCGTGGAAAGAGGGAATCGTTGCTAGGGAGAAGGTTGTCGTGAAGGGGTTAGCAACAGTGTTAAAGTGTCAAAGTAACGTCCGCACGAATCCCAGGGTTCTTAGTGCATCATCCTCTTCCTCTTCCGCCTGCTCCCGTTTAGGTTGCAGCAGTTCATCCGTCTCCATTTCTTCTCCATTTCTTCTGGTCCTCTGCATCTTTCTCTTTCACATTGACCCCCCGCATGTCCTCTCTCACCACGTCCACGAACCTTCTCTTCTCTTTGTCTCCAAGTCGTCCAGCCTGAGCTGTCCCTCTAATAGGCTCCGCCCCCTGTCTTTTCATCAGTGCCACCGTCTCCAATCCACATAACATATTTGGTCCCAGTACCATCCTGCCTTCCCTTCCACTCATTCTGGTACTTGTCAGTCACAGATAAATCCTGCCGCTTCTCCACCCGTTCCAACCTGCCTCTCTTCTTCACCACTCTTCTCCCCTGGTGTGTCCTGGGGCATTTTCTGCAGCGGACAGGGGTTCAGCGCGCCCCGCTTCCAGTTTGTGATACAGTAGCCAACATCAGCACTAAAATCAAATGAGTTCCTTCGTCCAGCTCAGGCATCAAAGTCGGTTTTTATGTGTTATTTGTTGCTTGGCAACACCCTGCTACCGAAACAGAGTTAAAACACATCGGCTTGAATTCTTTTCCTCTTTTTAGGTCGCTTTGGATAAACATACCCGCTAATTGAGCGCATATAAATGTAATGTAAATGTAATTTCAGACTTTATTAATAAATAATAAAAAACATTCTGCCGAACTATATGCACATTTCTTTTTACCAATTTAAGTATTTATTTTTTCAAATATTTACTAAAATGAAGGGTATAGTCATTCAAAACAAATGTTGTTAGAGATAGAGAGTCCCAGGGGAGAGTGAGTGGTGATTGGTGGAGATTTTAATGGTCATGTTGGTGAAGGGAAGAGAGGTGATGAGGAGGTGATGGTAGGCATGGTGTCAAGGAGAGGAATGCTGAAGGTCAGATGGTTGTAGATTTTACTTATTTTAAAAAGAGGGAGGAGCACAGGGCGACGTATAAGAGTGGAGGAAGATGCTCACAGGTGGATTATATCCTTTGCAGGAGGATCAGTCTGAAGGATTGATTGGAGATGTAAAGTAGTGATGGGGAGAGTGCAGCTAAACAGCATAGGATGGTGGTCTGTAGGATGACCTTGGGGGACAAAAAGAGGAGGAAATTGAGGACAGAGTCGAGGATCAAGTGGTGGAAGCTGAAGGAGGACTGCAAGGTGGAATTCAGGCAGGAGTTAACACTGATACTGGGAGGAGTTGAAGAGCTACTGGATTGCTGGGAGACTGCTGCAGAAGTGATCAGGCAGACGGATAGAAATGCACTTGGTGTGACATCCGGAAGGAAGAAGGAGGAAAAGGAAACCTGGTGGTGGAACCCACAAGTCCAGGAGTGTGTACAGTAGAAGAGGGAGGCAAAGAAGGAGTGGGACAGTCAGACAGATGAAGAAAGTAGACAGGAGTAGAAGGAGATGGAGCCCAAGTGTAAGGAGGGAGAAGAGGACCTTTTCTGATTGGCTGGACGGAGAGACGGAGCTGGGAAACACAGGCTTGAAGTTACAGCTCTGTGCAGAGAACCCGGGACTAATTTATACATTACCTTTAACAGTATATTGACATAAATGTGAATGATAAATACTGAGGGAAGAGGAATTGGTATAATATTTGTATTAAATATTTGGAAATATTTGAAAGATTTGTAGATATTTTATTATTTAACAGGATGAGTCAGAAAGATACAAACAAAGCTGTCAACAAGACCAACAGACACACAATATACACACAATATACATTAAAGTCCTTTTTTGCAGAGTATTTTATTTATGATGCTCCTTTCCTCTTTTAGTTTTATTAGTTTATTTTGCATCACTGCACCGTCCAGGAGCGACTCAGGGACAGAACGGAAACGAGTGCGTTTTTCTGAGAATTAGAAAAAAAACTATTTATTAATCATGTTCTGAAAACGGGGGACGCTTTAGTAAGGCCGACACAGTCAGTCAAGGCTGAAAAATATTGGAGGAAAAGAGAAAAAAAAAAAAACACCTTTGGAGTACCCAGGGTGATGATGTAATTACTCCATTACTTTTACTTTACTTTTACATTACTACTTATTAAACACAAGTTATACATTGATTTAAAATGTAGAAATGAACAAAAACAAAAAATTTTGATCTAATGTATTTTTAAGAGACAAAATATGAGAAATATGAATTTTTCCAGAAGTTTTTTGTGAAATACTCTGAATGTTTTGGGTTCGATTTCGTCCGGGAGAGTGAAACCTGTACCTGTACTGTACAGGTGTGTGTTTTCACTCTTGAGCGGTGGATTATTAAACATTTCACAGACGGGACAGAAAACGTCCCTCTGGCCTGGCGCAGCTCTTCTGTGGGACCGGGTCCGTCGGAGAGTTCTGGGCGCCCATGACTGTGGCCGGGTCACCGGTTCTCCTTCTGTGGAGCATTTTTGGGGGTTCTGACCACTGAGAACCGGGTTCCTCACAAAGATGTGCTGCTCTGGAGACGCTCTGATCTGAACAGTCATTCAGTTTACCAGCTTCCAACACCAACCTCACACTCACCTCTCACTCACCTCACACCCACTTCACACCAACCTCACACCCACTTCACACCAACCTCACACCCACTTCACACCAACCTCACACCCACTTCACACCAACCTCACACCCACTTCACACCAACCTCACACCCACTTCACACCAACCTCACACCCACTTCACACCAACCTCACACCCACTTCACACCAACCCCACACTCACCTCACACCCACTTCACACCAACCTCACACCCACCTCACAACCACTTCACACCCACTTCACACCAACCCCACACTCACCTCACACCCACTTCACACCGACCTCACACCCACTTCACAACGACCTCACACACACCACACACTGACCTCACACCCACTTCACACACACCCACCTCAAACCAACCACACACCCACCACTCTCGTCACACACACCCACCTCACTTCAACCTCACACCCACCTCATTTCAACCTCACACCCACCTCAATTCAACCTCACACCAACCTCACACTCACCTCACACCCACTTCACATCAACCTCAATTCAACCTCACACCCACCTCAATTCAACCTCACACCCACTTCACACCAACCTCACACTCACCTCACACCCACTTCACACCAACCTCACACTCACCCCACAACCACTTCACACCCACTTCACACCAACCTCACACCCACTTCACACCAACCTCACACTCACCTCACACCCACTTCACACCAACCTCACACCCACTTCACACCAACCTCACACCCACTTCACACCAACCTCACACTCACCTCACACCAACCTCACCTCACACCCACTTCACACCAACCTCACCTCACACCAACCTCACACTCACCTCACACCCACTTCACACCAACCTCACACTCACCTCACACCAACCTCACCTCACACCAACCTCACCTCACACCCACTTCACACCAACCTCACACTCACCTCACACCCACCTCACACCAACCTCACCTCACACCCACCTCACACCAACCTCACACTCACCTCACACCCACTTCACACCAACCTCACACTCACCCCACAACCACTTCACACCCACTTCACACCAACCTCACACCCACTTCACACCAACCTCACACTCACCTCACACCCACTTCACACCAACCTCACACCCACTTCACACCAACGCCACACTCACCTCACACCCACTTCACACCAACTTCACACCAACCTCACACCCACTTCACACCAACCTCACACCCACCTCACACCAACCTCACAACCACTTCACACCCACTTCACACCAACCTCACACCCACTTCACACCAACCTCACACTCACCTCACACCCACTTCACACCAACCTCACACTCACCCCACAACCACTTCACACCCACTTCACACCAACCTCACACCCACTTCACACCAACCTCACACTCACCTCACACCCACTTCACACCAACCTCACTCACCTCACACCCACTTCACACTGACCTCACACACACCTCACACCCACTTCACACACACCCACCTCAAACCAACCACACACCCACCACTCTCGTCACACACACCCACCTCACTTCAACCTCACACCCACCTCAATTCAACCTCACACCAACCTCACACTCACCTCACACCCACTTCACATCAACCTCAATTCAACCTCACACCCACCTCAATTCAACCTCACACCCACTTCACACCAACCTCACACTCACCTCACACCCACTTCACACCAACCTCACTCACCTCACACCCACTTCACACTGACCTCACACACACCTCACACCCACTTCACACACACCCACCTCAAACCAACCACACACCCACCACTCTCGTCACACACACCCACCTCACTTCAACCTCACACCCACCTCAATTCAACCTCACACCAACCTCACACTCACCTCACACCCACTTCACATCAACCTCAATTCAACCTCACACCCACCTCAATTCAACCTCACACCCACTTCACACCAACCTCACACTCACCTCACACCCACTTCACACCAACCTCAATTCAACCTCACCTGCCAGTGTGAACAAAGGTGTGTGTGTGTGTCTGCAAGTAAACTAACTGTGACCGTGAACTAAAACACACTCACTCCCTTCATTCATGGCTGCATTTAAGGGTTCTAAGGAGTGTCTGTGTGTGTGTGTGTGTCTGCACACACAATTTTACCTTTACCCGATTTATCTCTGATCCGTATTTCTTGCTTTTGTCACCTCGAGGAATCCTGTGTGTGTGTGTGTGTGTGTGTGTTTCTCTGTGTGCGTGTGTGTGTGTGTGTGTGCGCGCGCGCTCGCAGTTCTCATTTCTCGTTTCTTTCATGCGCGCGCGCGTGTGCGAGGTTCTGTGTGCGTGTGTGTTTGCGATCGCGCGCGCGCGCTCTCCAGTGGGAGGGAGCGCTGACTCGTGCGCGCGTGCCTGACGCTCGCGCCCCTTTAACCCCGGCGAGTTTTTCCCGGTAAATCAGTTCTCGGGCTGCTTCTGCTCCGGGACTCTCTCCGATCGCGAGCGCGTTTAACCCTCCGGCTCTCCGCGACACCTCCACACTCATCATGTCCTTCATCGCCGGTGAGTCGATCTGAGAGTTTAAACCCGAGCTTAACTCTAAACTCTCTTCAACATCTTTACTCTTCTCTCCGAGAGCATCTCACTAAAGTGTGGAATTTCACAGGCGATCAGTGACACTCACCTGCTAGACAGACAGACAGACAGACAGACAGACAGATAAATAGATAGACGGATAGATAGATTAATTAAAAGAGATTAATTGAAAGATTTAATAGATTAATTAAAAGACAGGCAGATTAATAGATAGATAGATTAATAGACAGACAATCAGAAAGATAGATACAGACAGATTCTTGGAAAGACAGACAGAAGGACATAGATAAGTAGACAGATAGATTAATTGACAGACAGGCAGCTAGACTGATAGAGACTGATAGACAGATAGATAAGCAAACAAGGCCAGATAAATCGATAGTGAAGGGTTTAACTGATAAAGATGACAGATTGATAGAGAGACAGGCAGGCAGATAGATAGATATATAGAATGATGGATAGATAGTGAAAGAGAGATAGACGGAGAGTTAGAGGGGAGATTGGTAGATTATATAAGCATTACAGATATAGAGAAACATGGATAGGCAAGCAGATAGATGGATAGAGTAATAGACGGACAGAAAGAAGACAGGCCGATGAATAGATGGATAGAGGGAAAGAGAGATAGACAGACGGAGAGATGTGTGTTGAGAAGTGATGGACATGGTGTGTGTCCTCATCCTCGTGGGTGTGTCCTCGTCCTCGTTCAGATTCGCCCCGTATCAGAAAGATCTGTCACAAATAAAAAGGACAGAAATATTGAGACAAAGCCAGTTTTAAAACTGTTAATCGAATATTTATTGAAAACTTTGTTCTGTAGACATGAAGAGGAGCGACTGAGCACATGAAATCTGTAGCACTCGTTTGTTGTTTTCCTCTCCTTCTCTTCCCCGCAGAGTTGAGTCGAGGCTGTCTCAACGCCAAAATGACTGAGTTTCAGGAGAAGCTGAGGCAGCAGCATGAGAACTCCATGCACAAAGAGCTGGAGAAGCTCCTCTGCACCATCAAGGGAGTCGAGGCTGAGGTAAGAGAGTCAGTTTAAAGCCCCCAAAATAATGACGACCATCCGCTTTCACTTTTAAGAACCTTCAGATTTCCCGTTCCAGGTTGGGTGGGTACTTTGTTTCTTCGTCCTGGGAAGAAGGGAGTATTTGTTTCACTTTTGTTCTATGGGCAGTGGTGGTCTAGTGTTTAGGGACTTCAGCATCAGAAGGTCATGGGTTCGAATCCCGAACCAGTAAGTTGCCCTGAGGTACCCTTGAGCAAGGTACCGTCCCCATCTTTGCTCCCCAGGTGCCGGATGTATGGATGCCCCCTGCTGCACGTGGTGTATGGATAAAAAAGAAAGGGTTACATTTACGGCATTTAGCAGACGTTCTTATCGTAAGAGCGACTTCCATGTCCTAATTACAGGGACAGTCTCCCTGGAGACACTCAGGGTTAAGGGTCTTGCTCAGGGACCCAGTGGTGGTAGTGCTGGAGGTGGGATTCGAACCGGGGACCTCTTGAGCCAGAGGCAAGTATCGCATTGGCAAGTATCCTACCTCTAGGCTACCGCCACCCCAGCAAATCAAATTAAATTACCTTTAAATTAAAGGTTAAATTACCTTTCAGGAGGAAGCAGAAAGCTGCTGCGATTAAGCAGCTTGTCTGTGTAATTGTGTTAATTACGGTATCAAAGGCAAAAGTTGATTTTATCTGCCTGAGAGTCGAACACAAAGGAGGCTGGGGTAATTAAAGAGAAGCACAGGAAGCAGCACTGAGGAAGGAAATCGGGGACTCGTGGTTTGGTCAGTAAGGCGGAAGGCAGGAAAGAACCGACCTTTAATGATGCAGGCAAAACGGATTCCCCTAAAATCTGTTTGTTGTGAGCTCTTTTTCAGAAAAGCTGCAAATTTCACGAATGTAGATCAGGTGCAGGGAGAGTGTATAATAGAGACAGTGAGTCGGTGGCCACACCGTGTCAAAAATGACTGAAAAAAGATGGCAAAAAAAAATGGCTGACATAAATAAATGCACTAATATGACTTCAGTACATGGCATTAAATCAAATCTCACCAACCGATGATCATCAAAGGCAACAGTTTTTCATTTTCAGCCGTTCAGGGTTGTGTTATATGATGAGATATTGACAAAGTCTGCTTGCCAAGTCAAAACGAATCAGCCTACAGACTCGGGTAATAGCTTTAGAAAACTTATCCCACATTTTAAACTAGTTTGACTCATCTATAATACTGCTCACCACTGGGGTGGTGGTGGTCTAGTGGTAGGATACTTGCCTATGGCCCCAGGCCTCAGGATGTCCCAGGTTCAAATCCCACCTCTGGCACTACCACCACTGGGTTCCTGAGCAGGACCCTTAACCCTGAGTGTCTCCAGGGGGACTGTCCCTGTAATCAGGACGTGGAAGTTGCTCTGGATAAGAGCGTCTGCTAAATGCCGTAAATGTAATGACTCAAACCAAACTAAACACTGATGAGATGGTTATGATTCGATTAGGTTGCCTTGAGGTTCCCTTGAGCAAGGTACCGTCCCCGTCGCTGCTTCCCAAGGCTGTCCACTGCTGTGTGTGATGAATTAAAGATAGAGGCCATTTGGCCTTGGTCCACTCTGGTCCATGTTGTGTTTCACAATGAAAGGTAGTCACTTTCACTTGACACGAGAAGACCTGCAGCTCAGTTTTGTCCTCATGGTTTCGCGCCTGCTCATCCGCTTTTGAAAGTGAAAAAAGTGAAAGTGACTACCCTTGTCATTGTGAAACGCAGCACAGTACAACATAACGAAATTCAACCTGCGTTTCACCCACACACACACGTGCAGCAGGGAGCAGCTATTGAAAGCGCCTGGGGAGCAGTGATGGGGACGGTACCTTGCTCAAGGGTACCTCAGGGCAACCTACTGATGAGGGAATCGAACTCCACAATCTTCCAATCCAGGGCAACTCCCTAAACACTGGACCACCGCCGCCGCAAGAAGATTGACAGATCTTGGTTGAAACACGCAAGAGTTTGCGTTTCTCCTTGCGCTTGGAGGAGATGTTCCATTTCTTTCCTGCTGGATTGTTACTTGTATTAAACTTTAACTTTGTGGCTTTGAGATGATAGCTGTGGTTGCTAGGTTACAGGCAAGTAAAGTAAGACCTGGTCTCTTATAGAGCAGCGAGGTGGTCGGCTCTAATTGTGATACAATGACGCTCTTAATAAAAAGTTTAATGATGAACTGCAACACCGTTTCACTGCTGATGCTTCTTCAACTGTTTAAATGTGTCGCAGCAGTTCTGGTCCTAAAGTCCAACGTCACTAGTAATGACCGGGGATCAGTTCGCTGACCCATCGATCCCCATCGGCTGTCTGGGTGAAGTGTCCCTTCGTTGGACTTTGCGCAGCGCTGTTGATTTCTGAGAGGAAGGGAAAGAAAAGGTTCCTGTTGTTTGAACTGAGTGGGCCTTTATCTGATCGTAACTGATGATCGACGGCACACGTCCATCAGCCTGCTTTATCCTAACCCTGCCTTTTTACACCAGCTGCTCACGGCAGGAGTCGTAGTTAAAGCTCGCCCAGTTTCCCCGCAGGTAACGATAGCTTCGTTAAAAGCAGCCTCCCGCAAGGCAAGACCAAAACCATTAAGGGGAGGTTAAAGGTGAAGAACTTAATTATGCCAACATGCCTTTGAGCATTGCGGCATGGGCATCAACTTCAGAGTGTGAGTTCATTGTGCTTCAGGCACAGTGGAGTTGTTAGTAAATGAAGTGAGTATATTCAGCGGGCCTTTACGCATGCAGCAGTCAGATTAAAAAGAGAAAAAAAAACAGTCCACTGCGTTTAAAGGGCTTGTTTCGCTTCATTCTCCTTTTTGTGTGAAGAAAAACAAACTGTTACGCAAAGTGTAAACTCAACTGGAGGAACTGCCCGTTTTGAATTCACTGTGGCAGTGATGTCACAACCATGAACACATTTACATACGTCCGCTCGTTTATCCATAAGCAATCCAGTCCTGCCCTTTCAGTCGGAGTGTAGGACCAGCAGTTACTGGAGTGGATGTATATTGGTCTTAGCAACAGTTACTAAGACGTTTAAAAATTAGGGCAGAGGTGGCCTAGGGTTTAGGGACCAGACCCCAGGATCTGGTCATGAGCTCGAATCCCAGACCAGTAGGTTATCCTAAGGTACCCTTGAGCAAGGTATCGTCCCTGTCACTGCTCCCCGGGCGTTTTAAATAGCTGCCCCCTGCTGCACAGTGTGTATGGGTTAAATTCGGTTGTGTCTCTCTGTGTGCTGTGCCGTGTTTCACAATGACAAAATGGTCTCTTCACTTTCACTAATTTAGCATTTGTGTGTGTGTGTGTGTGTGTGTGTGTGTGTGTGTGTTCTTTCCCTCAGAACTCTAGGAAGGATTTTGAAGGATTTAAGCAGCTGTTCCACAGGTTCCTGCAGGTGAAGGGGCCTTCAGTGGACTGGGCCAAAATCAACAGACCTCCTGAGGATTCGGTAAGAGTTACATCCACTCCAGACAGAACTGTTTGCTCGAAAGGTTGCAGGGGGTTTGGATCAAATGTTATTTTCAGAAATTGCTGGAAACAGTGCGTTGAATCTGTTCTGTCGTGATAAAGACAGGGGACTTTTATTTTGGTGAAAGTAGTACTTAAGGGCTCACATTTATTAAATTGCACAGTTATACATATGAGACAACCACACATTGACACAGTAAAAATAAGTGTGTGTAAGTGTGAGACCTCCAGGGTGAATGGAGGAACCAAGTGGAGTGTGTGTGTGTGTGTGTGTATTTGTGGATGTGAGGCCAAGGTTGTATTAGCAGTCCATCACCACTGTGACATTTCAGTCCCCCTGATCTTCCACAAATACTCTCATGCTGGACTATGAATAGACTGACCCCTCCAGTATTTTGAGAGAGAGAGAGAGAGAGAGAGAGATGTATAGGAAAAGCAACCAAGGCTTAGGACATTTCTGCCATTGACTGACGTTCCTTTCATGTGGACACCAGTTGTTCATGTCTGGTCTAAGTGTGGCCAAAACAGCTGATTAGGAATTATTTAAAACGTCACACTTTGAGTTCACAGAGTGATCCGAACTCAGACAGTCATCCCAGTCTGGTTAAATGATTGAACCAGTAAAGATACATCTCAAAATGACACTAGTTTTTTTCATTATTTCACAGCTTTACCACAAACTAACAGCTTTTTGATGGAATTAACTGCCCGTGTTAAAAGTTTTGCATTAAAATCAACCGAACTTTTGAGGTTTTGTGAATAACCTGATGGTCTATTGTGAACAAATCACAGCCTGGATGCTGCGTACACAGTGATGTGTGTGTGTGTGTGAGAGAGAGAGAGTACATGTGTGTTTAACAGCACGTCAGACACGCATGAATGTGGTTGTGATTTTATGAAAGGTCGCAGGGACAGTGTGTATTGTCACATGGGCGGAGTGCATTCATGAACTTTGAGGAATTTGAAACTCCATCTCCAAATTGCCCTTTATCTTTACCTTGAGGCCACCTTAAAAATGACCTTTAACACATTTAACATCCGGTCATGTGTGTGTCTGAGCGGTCGCCAGTGTTTTATCTCCTGGATCTCCAGGATCTCTGCTGTTGAATCAGTGATTATGCATATGAGCAAGCTTGGCTTACATGCTTTATAATCAAGTTTGAGGAGGTAAAAACAAAGTCTTGTATCTCAGTTTGGTAACCTTAAGTCATTTTGGACCTTTTGCTTTATTCATCTGGGAAAAAAAAAGTCGTGTTTAGGGTTGAAATTGAAATCTGAAGGTGATTTTGGGGGAGAAAATGACAAAAGAAACAGCATAGAATGTGTGAGAGTGAGAATGAGGAGAGAATATCAGAGATAAGTTTGGGAAAGAAGGAGAGATGATGGGGCGTTATCAATTGAGAGAGGACTGGATGGGATCGAAGGAGAGAGAATTGGCCTAAGAGGAGACAGAACGACAAAGAATAGGATGGCAGAGACTAGGAGAGGGTCGGATGGTGCTGAGAGGAGGAACGATAGGGAGGAGAAGACATCAATTCAGATGATAGAGAATGAAAAAGAACAGAAAACCAGAAAAATAAGACATGTGATCTTTAGCACGTGCTGGACCAAATCTTTTAAAATGGATTTTTTTTTTTAACTTTATTTAACTTTCAGGATTTCAGTGTTCGTTTAAATGGACTTTGGCCCCAGTTAAACATGAGCAGGGTGAAGGTCAAACTCGAAGCCTGCTAAACCCAGAGGACTGTGTGTGTGTGTGTGTGTGTGTGTGTGTGTGTGTGTAAGGCTGGCCTGGTGAACGGTGCTTGTTGTGAACTCTCATGTTGCTCGTCCCGTTGTTCTCGCTATTTAAGTCCCAAATAACGTTACCTGTCATTGTCGATGCCTCACTCGTTCTGTCCTTGAAGAAGTGAAGAAGTTTGTCTCCGTTTCAGCTTCTGTGCCAATTTTTGCAAATTCCTTTGGATGTCGAATTTGTGCTCTGTGTAAAATGAGGGCGAGATAAAACAGGATGTAACGAGGAGATAACTGCAGGCCAGCAGAGAAGAATAAACGCAACAAATCAACATCTTACGGAAACGTTAACTTCGATAGATTTGTCGTGGGGGCTCAGTAAGCGCTTCTTTCCTGAAGTTTCGACCCTCAGCCGGTGCAGTTGCTGCTTTACATCGTGCAGTTGGAGATTAGTTTATTTTTGAGGCTCATGACATTCAGTTCAAGTACAAATCTCAGCGAATTTATTCATGTGCTTCGCTAAAGGACAGCCCCGCTTGATTTGTTTTTTTATGCGTTTAAATGTATCGAAAAATAAGCCTTTCATGTTAGGAAAGTGAGCACATTCTTTATTGAAAAGTGTGTGTGTGTGTGTGTGTGTGTGTGTGTGTGGGTGTGGGTCTAGTACCCAAGAATAGCTCTTCCATCAGGCACTTTGTCCCGAATGCCAACATTGCCTCCCCTCCATCTCCCCAGTCATTCCTTCTCTTCACCCCTCCATTTCATCTCACACTTTATTTCCTCCTTGGATTTCAATACGCTCAAACCACAAGGTCAACAGTTCAGAGTCTGTTACTGAAAGTATAAATATTTTAAATAAGCTCTGAAGACCGAGACACTGTTTATGGGCTCACAAACGGGTTTGGACGAAAACTTACATTCCAACTCCAACTCCAGATACTACAGCCGTGTCTGCTGTCTGGCGTTCGGTTCCTTGGTATGATTTTAAGGACAGAAATACAGAGACGGTTCTGGCCCTTAGACATTTGTTAAATATGTTTATGTTTAAGCTGGTAATGCCGGAGTAATATTCTGTCCCAAGCACAGAAGAGCCTAGGTAGAAAAGCCACAGCAGACGGGGCAATTTACAAGGAATAACACAAAAACGAACACCGATGTAACAAAAACAAACAACCAGATATACAAGATATTTACAATCGGCCAAAACGTCAAGGATCCCGCCAGAAATCTTTCCCCAAGTCTGAAGTCTATTTGAAGAAATTTCAAGTCCTGCATTTGTGGCATAAAAGCCCTTTTGAGGGATACATATTGTTTGAAATTCACGCTAGTTTGAATCGTCTCTTTCAGATCCAGCCGTACGAGCGGATCCAGGCGAAGGGTTTGCCGGAGAGCATCGCGTCCAGCCTGAATAAGCTGGCTGTAGTGAAGCTGAATGGTGGTCTTGGCACCAGTATGGGATGCAAAGGCCCGAAGAGTCTGATCAGCGTTCGTAACGAGAACACTTTCCTGGACCTGACCGTGAAGCAGATTGAGGTAAAGTGGTTGGCAATCACAAAGAACCTAAACAAGCTCTTATTTCTGTTCAGATTTCTTCTGTTTTAGTATGTTTTTGTCATGGTGCCAAGCTAATTTGCACATCAGGGCTGAGCAAGCCATGTGCGGGAGAGCTCCAGCACACCTGTTTTCACTCACAAGCTTACTGTCAAATCCTTCAGGAGATGAGTGATGTGTTTTTTAGCACAGGAGAACAATAAGCTGCGCGTGGTCCTGGAGGACAACACACCTGTAAGCTGTTGAAATAAAGCAGCTCGCCTCTTTAATGACTCTAGAATAACACGATTAAGCCTGACGTTTGTGCAGTTTATAAAGCAGAGTGATAGAAGTTTGAGTTTTTATGCATTTTAGAAAATAGATTTGATCATTTTTCCATTGTCTGTGATGGACTGCTGACCTGTCCAGGGTGTTTCCCCGCTTTTCACCCCATGTGTCTTGGGATTGGCTCCCCATGAGGCTTCTCATAGAATGAATAACTTTGGCATTTTGATTCTAGGATGCAGAATTCAGAATCTTTTTCTTGTTCTTAGAATGTAGAATTATAGGATTAGGAATTTTAGAATGTAGAGTTTAGAACGATGTTTTAAAGGGACCATTTAGCGGTTGTATTCTAGAACGTTAAGGACATCTGTTGTTTTACTGCTCGTTAGACACACGCTCAGCGGCAGACTGTTCACGTTCAGACCGGTTCATTTAACTTCCCACAGTAAAAAGAGTCAGTATTTTGGACAGTTTGGGGCATTTTTAAACCCCATATCTTCAGCAAAGTGCTGTGAATTCTGCAGTTCAAGGGTGTGTTTACTTGTGTTTCTGAACATGTTTGACTTTCCTCTTTTACTCCAGCCCTGAAAAGTCCTCTGTTTTATCTTATGGGTCGTTATTCGCAGTGAGAGGCTCCGGCAAAAATGTCCCCGCTGTGTCGATGACTGTTGAACTGTTGCGTGACACGTCTCTTTTCTTTTTTTGTGCTAATTCTTTCTCTGTTTATACATCATTTCTAACATGATCATGATTCTCACTGCTAACCTGCCCTCGACTTTGAGTTTTTAAAACTGCACAGTATGTTGTGGTCTAAACCTGTGGCGCATCAGTGTGATCTGGATGTAAAATGGGATGCGTGACCTTAAAAGTCTGGGAAATGCTGGTCTAAACAAATCCAGTGGTTTAATGCAGGCCAGTCTTTGATGTCACACTGATTCTCCGGTGTGTTTTAATGCATATGCTCATCATATTACAAGCAATGTATGCAAAAGATCAAATTTCATGTTTTTTGTAGGTTTGAGAACCTCTATAAAGAGCATAAAACACTCAGTTCCTTTTTGCTGAGTTTTAAGGGCACTTATGACGCATTTAAAAACGTGCCTGCTGTATAGTGCGTTACAAGGATTTTGTCCATTTCGGCAGACTTGTTGCAAGTGAACTTCCAAAAGGAGGAACTTTGCCACTTCCTGAGCATTCTGAATGCGGTATGTCCCTCAGTGCACAGCCGGGCTTGCCCTGCAAACTTGACGGACCCCAAAACAAGCAAAATTGACAGCTCACAAATTTGAAGTTTGCGTTTATTTATTAAGCAGAAGCTTTTATCCAAAAAGGATTTGAGGAGCAGCATTCAAGCTGCACTACACTGAGAGCTAAACACGAACTTTAACTGCTACATGAAGTTACTAAATAAATACTTTCTCATTTATATCTTGTAGTGCAATAAATGAAAATGGCATGAAAATGTGCATTTTTAAGAGAACCGTGTGGACTTGGAGCCGGTGTGATTTAGGAATGTCAGCGTTTTGGAAGTGGAGGTAAAGAAAAGGCATTGTGTTCTGCAGTGCAAAGAGAAATCGACTTTGTGGACTTTTCCAGCTCTTTCCACGTTTCTAAAGATTCTCCTGTGTGATCCTTCATGAAGGACAGCTTCAGAATCTGTGCACAGATCCAGTGTGACAGTCTGACTGTTTAGTAGAAAAGCAGAAAATATCATTTTGATTGTTTAATATCATTTAGGGAAAATGGCACATTTAAGTCTATTTGAAGAAATTTCAAGAAAGAATGGATGAAAAATAAAAATGAGCTTCAGCGGTTCACGGTAATAAGCTGGGAGGAAACGCTCCGAAGTCATGTTTGACCAAGAAAGCACAAACTCTTGTTATAGATTTGATGACTTATGTTCCTTTACACAGTGAAATTGATATTTTTTTTCGTGTGTGTGTGTGTGTGTGTGTGTGTGTGTGTGTGTGTGTGTGTGTGTTGCAGCATCTGAATAAGAAATATAACGCTGATGTCCCTCTGGTCCTGATGAACAGCTTTAACACAGATGAAGACACCAAGAAGATTCTGCAGAAATACACTCACCACCAAGTCAAAATACACACTTTCAACCAAAGCAGGTACACACACACACACACACACACACACACACACACACACACACACAGTTTTCCCTCATAATGAGGACATTCTGTGCAAAAATAAGGGATTTCACCCTTTTGTTTAATCATTTTCCAATAAAGCAGCAATGGAACACAAGTTATTCATTTCTCAGCATCGGAAAACAAAAGAAAACAAATTAACAATTAACAAAAAAAAAAAACCCACAAAGTTTAACAGCTCTCAGCCTTTCTCAGCCCTGAAATGAGTCAAGCTTGATCTTTGTCTTTAAAGATGTCAGTTTTAAAGTGCTAGTCATCGCAATAACGAGCTCGTCTCAGTTTCTGGTTCTCTATTTCCTTCTTTAAGATCCTAAACTCATTAAAAGCTCAGTATGAACTCCTTCTAAACTTGCTTGAAGTGACCTCTGACCTCCGCTTAAACCAGAAAAGACATATTCGAGAGGCAATTCTCTCTCTCCCATTCTCTCACTCTCTCACGCCCTGCAGATATCCCAGAATAAATAAGGAGTCTTTGTTGCCGGTGGCAACCAGCATGGGTCTGACGGGCGAGAACTCTGAGGCGTGGTATCCTCCGGGTCATGGAGACATCTACGCCAGCTTCTGTAACTCAGGGCTGCTGGCGAAGCTCCTCTCTGAGGGGAAAGAGTACATCTTTGTCTCCAACATTGATAACCTGGGCGCTACGGTGGACCTGCACATCCTCAACCACCTGATGAGCCAGCCGGCCGACAAACGCTGCGAATTTGTGATGGAGGTCACTGACAAAACACGTGCTGACGTCAAGGTGAGGAGCAGGGGGTGAAGAAAGGGTCCTCAGAGGTCCAGTAGCTACAGGTTGGACATATGTAGAGTGTTCAAATCCGTGATGATCCAACAAGGTGTAAGATTTTCGCCATTCTCTGCTCTAGTCAAATGATTTGTTATATTTGTTTTTTATGGAGATGCATAGAAACTTGAAAAATTTGAAAGAATTTTTGCCCAACTAAAGTCTACTTCAGCTATTTGTATTCTAGACTGAGTGTATGTGTTTGCGCCTTAGGGTGGTACTCTGATCCAGTATGATAATAAGTTGCGACTGCTGGAGATCGCGCAGGTGCCCAAAGCGCATGTGGACGAGTTCAAATCCGTCACCAAGTTCAAAATCTTCAACACCAACAACCTGTGGATCAGCCTTCCCGCCATAAAGAGGCTGCATGAACAAAACGCCTTGGACATGGAAATCATTCTCAACCCAAAGGTGAAAAACAACACACACCAACACACACACACACAAAATGCACATCTCTGCAAACATTACATAATCCTGTAGGTCAGACCCGAAACAAGTCAACTTTATTTATAAAGCACCTTTTACAACTGTCGTTGTCACAAAGCAGAAACAGTCCGAGCCCAATTGGGTAAGCAGAGAGCGACAGGGGCAAAACTCCCCAAAACAGGAGGAAGAAACCTTGGGAGGAACCAAGACCCAAAAGGGGAACCCGGGGAACCCGCCCTCCTCTGGTCGACACCAGAAACAAAGAAGAAAAGACATCAGTAGAAGTGATGATGCAGAATACATGAATCTTGTTTAGCCACACATTTAAGTTTTTTTGTGATGAAGATGACTTCGACGAAGAGCAAAGTTTTTAGTGTATCGCCAACCTAGTGCTCCTGGTTTATTCTGAGCTTCTGACTGGAATTTTCCATTCCTCCTTAGCATTAGGTTCTGACTGCTTTGGGGGGAATGGAACATATTCACTGGCTTCACTTAACATGGAACTGCTCCTCAGGCGCTGGATGTATGGCTGCCCACTGCTCCACTTACGTGTGTGAGGCTTAAATGCAGTTGTGGTTCAGCGTGTGTTGTGTGTTCACAATGGCAAATAGTCACTTTCACTTCTCTTAAAATAAGAGCAGAATTTAAGCTTCAAACTCCATCACGGCTGTAATCAATTCTTTTACATTTACAGCATTTAGTCATTTGTCCAGAGCTGGGCGGAGAAGAGTGGCTGGAGTGATTTGTGACAGACGGGTACCAGCTAGAGTAAAAGGGAAGGTTTACAGGACAGTAGTGAGACCAGCTATGTTGTATGGGTTGGAGACGGTGGCGCTGATGAAAAGACAGGAGGCGGAGCTGGAGGTGTCAGAGTTAAAGATTTTCGTTGGGTGTGACGAGGACGGACAGGATTAGAAATGAGTATATTAGAGGTACAGATCAGGTTAGACGTCTTGGAGACAAAGTTAGAGAAGCAAGGTTGCGTTGGTTTGGACATGTCCAGAGGAGAGACGAGGATTATGTTGGAAGGAGGATGTTGAAGATGGAGCTGCCAGGAAAGGAGAAGAGGAAGACCAAAGAGGAGCTTTATGGACGTGGTGAGAGAGGACATGCAGGTGGTCGGTTTGAAGGAGGAGTTTGGCCGCATTCAGACCTTTTGCTTAGACTTAGCAGTGCCTTTGGTTTGATCAAATGTGTTATTTAAAACAACAAAAATAACCATTTACCCATATGACGGAAAGAGTGATACTTCTGCTGTTTTAAAGGGTTGAAGATGAAAACTAGTTCTAGCTAGTTTGTTCTAATGCGTCTCTGTAGCGCAACCGGTTAGCGCATTCGGCTGTTAACCGACAGGATGGTGGTTTGAGCCCACCCAGGGATGGTGCTGTGTTTCTAGGTGGCCTAGTGGTTAGGAACTAGGCCCCAGGATCAGAAAGGTCATGGGTTCGAATCCCGGACCAGTAGGTTGCCCTGAGGTACCCTTGAGCAGGGTACTGTCCCCGTCACTGCTTTCAATAGCTGGTGGGTTAGTGCTGGACAGGCCAATCACACCAGGGGCCATTTAGACACGAAGACAACTGCACAACCATGACTCACAGAAAGATCAGCAATCAGCTCCCATCTGCGCTTCACACTCAGCCCTGATCCTGGTTGGCTACGCGTGAGTAGTTCGACCATATCACCAACTTTATGCATATATTCCGACTCCAAGCTGTAGAAACTGAAGGCTAATTGGATACGGCCCCCTCCCTCACCTGATCTCAACCCTGTCGAGAACTTGTGGACCTTCTTAAACGGGAGATTTACGGGGAAGTAACAGTCCACCTCTGGAAAAGTTGAATATAACTTTACTAAACTGCAGGTAAACTACGAGTAAAGCACTGCGGTCTGTTATGAATAATGTAAATGTATCTGCTCTCCCAGACACTAGACGGGGGTCTGAACGTGATCCAACTGGAAACGGCCGTTGGTGCCGCAATCAAGAGCTTCGACAACGCGCTGGGCATCAACGTCCCCCGCAGCCGCTTCCTGCCCGTGAAGACCACTTCTGACCTCCTATTGGTCATGTCCAACCTGTACAGCCTGGAGGCGGGGTCACTCACCATGAGCGAGAAGAGAGAGTTCCCCACCACGCCGCACGTCAAACTGGGCAGCTCCTTCACCAAGGTAAGCCTCAAAGGGCCTGACCAATCAGATTTTAGAGAACTGTCTCTAGGGTTAGAACTGACCTCAATATAAACTACACCCAAACCCAGCAGGCGGGCCCGAAATTGCCCCCTAAGTGTGAGTCTGTCTGCCCTGCAATGGACTGCTGATCTGTCCAGGGTTTTCTTTCGATCTGTGAGCAGTGGTTAGGAAGTGTGGATGGATGGATCGTTTTATGAACATTTACAACATTGTAACGTATTGAACAGATTTGACCACTTCTGCCCCTTGGAAATAATACCAAATTCCACAGATTTGATCCTCCTTTTGTGCCACTGTAGATCATCTGGATCATACGGGTGGCGGTGGTCTAGTGGTAGGATACTTGCCTATGGACCTGTGGCTCAAGAGGTTCGAATCCCACCTCTGGCACTACCACCACTGGGTCCCTGGGACCCTTAACCCTGAGTGTCTCCAGGGGGGACTGTCCCTGTAATTAGGACATGGAGGTCTCTCTGGATAAGAGCGTCTGCTAAATGCATAAATGTAAATGTATCTCATCCAAAGATGCTTTAATAAACATGAAGCCACATGTTGGAGATATTTAGAGCAGGTGCATTTCTCACTTCAACCTGAGAACCTCACGAACACTGAGGACATCTCAAATCCAAGCTCCCAAAGGACAGTAGTGTTTCCATCCCACTGACTTGGCCTTTACACCACAGATCACGGCTGTGTTATATATCTAGCAATATATATGACTGAATACTGCTGAGGTTACAACTGCATGCTGGAGTTCATTTAAGCAGAGTGTGTGTGTGTGTGTGTGTGTGTGCGCATGCTTTGTAGGTACAAGATTTCCTCCGGAGGTTTGAGAGTATTCCAGACATGTTGGAGCTGGATCATCTCACCGTGTCTGGAGACGTCACTTTTGGCAAGCAAGTCACTCTGAAGGTAACAGGGGTCGGGAGAGAGGAGGAGAGTTACACTGGGACACATGCTGTGTGACGGAAGGAGGATTGACAGATGCTGTGTATGACTGGAACTTGTCAGATAATTTGGGGTCAATGCTTCTGATTTGGGCTTGTTGACTCGTTCTGGTTGAAGACTGAGTAAATGGTGTAGATGAAGAGAAACCGTAAACGTTTGGGATATTTTTTTTTTCTCAGTTCATATTTTTGTCCTGTTGCAGGGCACAGTGATCATCATCGCAAATCATGGAGATCGGATTGACATTCCGGCCGGAGCAATGCTGGAGAACAAGATCGTCTCAGGAAACCTGCGCATCCTGGACCACTGATGCCTTTTATATGCACGCGCACACACACACACACACACACACACACTTACATGTTGCCTCTTACATACAACCAACATTCAACCTCTGAACTGTTACATCATGTCTGTCTGTCTGTCTGTGTAGGTGAAGAACTATGTACGTGTGTGAATGTCTGTTAATAAGCTTGTGCACAGATAACCCTTGATTGAAATGTACAGATGAAGGTATATGTGTGAATACCAATGTGTACATCTTTCTGTGTGTGTGTGTTCCTGTGTCATAACGCTCCCTCTCATTCTCACATCTCGCACTCACCCTCATCATTAAGTGTTCCTTTCAATCACGGCCAGTGAACGTAAACTCCTGCGGCACTCTGCCCTGCTGGAGTGAACACACTGATGATTAATGACTTTGTAACCGTTTCCCCACCAGCTGGAGATTCAGGTTCAGGTTTAGGAATGGGACTGAAGCCATATCTGCTGCCCTCACAGTGATACCAGGCTCAGGTCAGGCTGTGTGTGTGTGTGTGTTTGAAGGCGATGATGGCTGTTGGAAGTTCTGGATAGAATTAAAGTGCAATATGCAATTACACTACTCTCTTTAACTTGTTTAAAATCTATTTTAATTCATAGAAATGAAGCACTTTTGTAAATAATGTATTACTTTTATAAGATGAAATTAGCCAGCGCTGTCATGTAATCTGTCGATTTTACAGAGAACTGGGCCGACGTCAGGTGTAGATGGTGCTTCTGGAAGCTCATATCCCACTAATTCATCAGATTACATGTACAAACCACATCTGGAAAATGGAACCAGTGAGCAGTGGCATTAGAACCTGCAGCCAATAGACATCGTCTTTATTAAGGGGTCCATACCTGCTTTATGGCCCATATCCGGTCAGTGCGATGGGAAAATCACAAACATAAAAAACTGGAGAGATACAGAACGTAGGTATTGTCCATAATATTTATTATTACACATTTAAGTGCAGTTAGCACTGTGTACTTGGTGCCCCTTAGTGGTCGTAAAGAAAGTGCAGGGTTAAACCAGTTGGGACACAATTTTACAGACTCATCTAGACATGCAACAGAAAAAGCCAACTATTATTTCTGATCATCTGTACAATTCTGACAAAACAAACTGCCGTAATCAGTTCCAAAAACCAGTGCCATCGTTAAAAGGTCTAGAATGTCTGCGAGATAAAGTACTTGGAGGGGTAGAAGGTGAGCAAACTGATGTCCTGCAGTAATACATTTACCAGCAGCCCACCTCAGTTTATGTTCCTACACAGAAGTGCATCAAGATAAGGATACAGATAGCATTTAAAGAAAAACTGCATTCACCTCCCGTTAAAACTAATAAATCACCAGCCTGACGTCTGTAGCAGAAATTATATTACCACGTCAAAGCTGAGGAGAAAACGCAGATGAATCAGGGCTGATTCTGAAGCAGGAGTTGGGTTTAGGGTCGTAGGGCGCTGGGCAGATCTTTGGCTTTTGCTTTGACCATCCTGAGTTCAGCTGAAGGAAGAAGCCTGGTTTAGGGAGAACGAAAAATGAATACTCAGCTTTTAACCTGAGTTTACACAGACTAGAATAATCGCTTGTTCGTGAATATTGACTAAATGTTGACTTTGTAGCCTGCAGGAGTTTTTAACAAGGAGTTTTTCCAGCACTCTAATAACGTGGGGCTGTTTAAAAGGCAGGGTTTGCATGACTTATTTGATCACTTTGGCTTAAAAAGCAGTGGATTTGGACGGGGGTAACAGTCTCGGTGATTCTTCAGCAAGTTTTGAAAGTCACTGTTCATTCAGTCCATCACCCCTAGTAAACGTCCCTTAAGCTAATAAAGGATACTGTGTTCTCTACAGGTGTTCACGCCTCTGCCTCATCGTTTTTCCTTGGGAAAAGCCCAAATCGTCAGTTTTCTGCCTGTCCTAAGATGTTAAACTAGAGAAACAACGCCAGGCTCAGTTTTCAGCAAGATTTTCCTAAATAATGGTCTTGGATCAGATTTTGTAACTAGGATCACCTTTAAAACATACCACCCTGCAGCCAATGCACTGATCCAGGATCATTTAATAGTGAATAAACAGCGAATCTTAGATCACGATGTACCCGTGACACCGAATCCCTTCCTCCTGCAAATTTTTTGCAGTTGTGAAGCCTTTATCACTGCAGCACCTTCACAGTCTTCTGATCAGCAAACAGTGGATCCAGGCTCTGTTCATTCACCAGGTCAAATGTCCAAAGACAAGCTCAGCCAAGACACGCAGGACACCACTGTGGTCGCAGGTAAAGCCATCCAAAAAGCATAAGAGTCATCAAAAAAAAAACAAAGCAATCCTCAGAGGTAGAAAATTCTTCTCCCACAGTGTCCACTCTTCTTCAGAAGCACTGTCGATCCTCTAAAAAAGGTCCTTCTAGCGTACAAATTCTCAGTCCCGAGCTCAGGAGGAGCCTGCGCTCGTCAAACAGAGGTCGTGTCTCCGTACTCCTGATTCCAGCGGACATACTGATTCAGGGTCTGAGCGCTCACAGACTTCTTGATCTTCTTCAGAGCCTCCACGAAATCAGAGAAACAAATGTTCCTCATCTGTGAAAGAGAGAAGGAACAAGTGAGGAAAGCAAAATTAATGAGGAAGGCAAGGATATAAAAAAGCCAGAGATTAATACAACAAAAAAAAGCAGAAAGAAAGTGCACCTCATTTGCTGACATATTCTTCACCTGCTCTGGACTCAGTTCTGTGGACCCAGAAAGAGATTTAAAGTAAATCAGAAGAGGCAGAGTGGCGTCCACTGTGAAACAGGTTGATATCGAGCAAATATATCTTAAAAACTACTTTCACTTTTACCAAACCTACACCTGGGTTCAAATCTGAAGAAAGAAAAATCTTCGTTTTGAAGCCCTGTTTTGACTGAAAAAAATGTTCAAACTGACCTTCTTTACCAAATTAGTTGATCGATACAGTTCAGTCACATACAAATTAAAACAGAATAACGGGTTGTAGTTTCGATCTTTAATGTCACCTCGTATGGGTCCGAGCGCGGCATCTTTGGCCAAAGAGGTCAAATCACTGCCTGAGTAACCCTCAGTCATCCTGTGCACACACACAAATTGGAGATGCTTCCTTTTAAATAAAGGTGACAAATGTATGCAATGTGTGTGTGTGTGTGTGTGTGTGTGTGTGTGTGTTAGAGCACTGACCTAGCTAGCTGCCTCAGCTCTTTGGGTGTCAGTGGGTTGCCATGTTTTTCCAGCAGATTCTTCAGCAGTTCCAAACGAGTCTAAAAGGCACACACGCATCAGGCTCCAATGCATAACTCATGCAGTTATGATCTGAAGCTTTAAGAAACTCCATGCTTTGTTGATTTACTTTGTGGAAAATAAATCGACATCCTCTACAAAGAACAGCCGCTTACGCACACCCACTTACGCACACCCACACAGGCGACAATTGATCTCCAATCCATCAGATGTATTTAAGATGTGAATCTTACATTTACCACCACTTTAAATATACGGGGAAGAACTAAAACAGACTTTTTGCAGGAGTCATTTCCCCTAATGAGCTGAATGCAATAGTTAAACAGTGAACGCCTTTGAAAATGAGTTCCGTGTCGAAAACGGTGCTTATCGGCGCCGTGATTTTCAGGCTGACCGCACACAAATTAGGTTTCACATTGTAAAGTCGGCCTTCAAATATACAGAGGCCTTTAAAGAGAATCAAAGAATGAGTGGCTTATTAAAACCTGGCCCTACCTCCTCCGTGGGCAGTGACACATAGATACGCTTGGGAAAGCGCCTGCAGGTCAGAGAGATTTAGATATTAGCATCAAATCAAAACGGCATCAAACAATCACAGAACCACCTTCACAAAATCGAGCAGCTGTTATTGGCTTTTGTTGGTCAGAGTCTGTCGACGCCCTTCGGTTTCTGATCACAGGGTCCGTGTCGCTGCTGTACTGAGATCCGACCCCCACGTGACATTAAATAACAGAGGGCAGATAAGGGAATAAGGCAAGTGCCAAAGCTTAATTAACCTCAGCACGGCCTCGTCCAGTTCCTGCGGTCTGTTAGTGGCTCCCATCACCAACACTTGATCATCTCCTCCTGACTGCACCTACACACACACACACACACACACACACACACACACACACACACACACACACACACACACAAAAAGAGAACAGCACACAAAGAGGTGGGGAGACAATGGAGCAGGAAAAGGAGCAGGATAAAATAGGAAAAGAGAAACAAGAAAAAGATAAAAATCCAATAGTACACAAAACTACAGAGAGAGAGAACAAAACAATGAAAGAAGAAGAGAAAGAAAGAATGATGGAGAAAGAGAGAGGAGTTTATACCCCGTCAAACTGGATGAGGAATTCAGTCTTCAGTTTTCTGCTGGAATCATGTTCCCCTTCTCTTCTCTCACACAGCAGACTGTCTATTTCATCTGCACACACACACACACACACACACACACACACACACACGCTCCTGTCATCAATTGATTAAATGAATGAATGAATGAAAGAAAGAAACAGTGGCTAACTAACAATAATCATTTTTAATGGAGGGGTTTAGTGAGGATATTTAAATGTTTTGGTTTTTGTGACATCATAAAAACAATCAACAATCAAATTTGCACCACATGGAGTGAGACCATTTTACACTTTATAAAACACGTGAGACTTTTGTCAAACAGAAAAAAACAAAAACGGATACATTTTTGTTTCCAGTGCTCCGTTATGCGCTCTTTAATCAAATTAAAGGCAGCTGAAGCTACTCACCGATGAAGATGATTGAGGGCTTTAGCTCCCTGGCAACAGCAAACAGAGCCCGAACTAGCTTTTCACTTTCACCAACCTACACACACACACACACAAAAAAGATCTTTCTATCTATAGCGTGTGTGTGTAGGGTGCCTGATAACTACTCAAGTAATTATATATCTACATAGCAGTTAAAAAGTCACTATATAAATATAGATTTATAGATCAGGCCATTTTCATCTGAATGTCATCGGACCCTCTTAATTCCATGTTTTTTTTTTTTTTAAATGTTGATAAAGGTGATGCTGCCAAAAGTACGACAAAACACATCGGCTTTGGAACACGTTAACCTGAGTGATTTACTAAAACACTTCATTTCCCTCCCAAAGAGAAAACCCACTCCGAGCTGGAGCTCCGAATACAGAACTGCAAAAATCCTGGAAGCAGGGAGGAAATCTAATCTCCTGCAGAAGAATCAAAACGAGGGCCTTCTATTGGCCAGATTAAAGCCACTCACATATTTGGAGGTCAGACTAGCAGCACTGATGTTAAAGAAAGTAGCATTGGATTCCATGGCAACCGCTTTGGCCTGAAGGAAGAAGAAAAACCACACAGAAAACACAAGAGACGGGTATAAAGAATGTTTTTTTCCCCCAACACGCCAGCATTCGAACATTTGGATCATACTTCACACAACATAAAAGCAATGTTGTAAAGTAAAAAAAAAAAAAAAAAAAAAAAAAAGATTCTAATATCTTAATATCAGATCATGAGCAGGATGCTGAAGCTGTCTGGAACAATAGATGGACTTATTACTGCTTAATCCTGTTAAAAATCTTAATCCTATCACAATAAATACAGTTTTTGCTGTACATTGAAGAACTTCTCCTTCCTGCAGCAAATGATTCCAGACATTTTTTCGACAGTCTAAACTGTGCATGCTCCTGCCTTAGCAAAGCTGTATTTTAGTGCGTGTTTTGTTCGTACCAGCATGGTTTTCCCGTTGCCAGGGGGACCAAACAGGAGCAAGCCTCTTGCTGGAGCCCGGAGGCCAGTAAACAGCTAGAAAACAAAAAAAATCATCATGACTGTGAATCGAAAACGACCAGAATAAATGGGCTGCAGTCGTGTGGCAGCCTGGTATTGTCTCAAATCAAGGTAATAACATAAAACAGCTCTTAATAAAAGAAAAAAAAGGGTTCTTTGATGACTTGTATGAAGAAATTAGATGAAGTATTTGTGCTTCAGTGAGCGTTAGACCCTCTTATTATTAATATTAATACAAATGTACTGGAATCAGCATTGAAACACGGTTTTATAAAGCAGTTTAACTGCATTAAATCAACCAAAGATCCAACTAGGAGGAGTTGTTTAACTTTGTTGGAGTTGATTTTTGGCCAAACTCCTCTAAATTAGTGTCTGCTTGTGTGTGTGTGTGTAGAGATGTGTGTTCACCTCGGGTCGTAGTGCTGGCAGGATCACAATCTCCTGTAGAGCCTGCTTAGCCAAATCCTGTCCTGCTACATCCTCAAACCGCACCACTGAGCCACTACACGCACACACACACACACAATATTCCAAATATACCATATTAATACCAGAAAACAGCAGAAGACCATCAAATCATTTTTCTACGTCCAATTTCAGGCGTCCAATCTACAGCAAGAAAAGTGAATCCAGATTCGCAGACCTGCACACTGGAGTATAAACACAGTGTGAAATCTGGAACATGAATTCGGTACATCTCCTAACGTGAAAGAGACTAAAGAAATTAGTGGAAAAGAAGCTCACTCGTCCACGATCTCATTTAGAATGAGGTTAGCCAGTTTGCTGTCGACGTTCCTGAAGTTCTTCATGTCTCTCTTCTTCTGTGGAGCGGAGGAAGGCACACCAGCACCCTTAACGTTCCCTCTGCCGTCACCACGAGCACCAACCTGACACACACACACAATAATAATGTTATTTCCACTCATGTACTGGAACAGCAAGGTCAACTCATTCGTTTATGTTGGCTGTGCACTGAACACATTTGTGCTCAAGATCAAAACATGTCGCAAGGATAAAGCTCCTCCCAATTAGTCTGCATGTCTCCGTAAACTGGCAGATGAATCGTTTCTGCAGATTTCAGAATTCATTGATCTGCTACCATCTTGAGTTGTACCTCGTCCAGAAGCAGCCCTGGAAGCTCAAGCCCTGAAACTACCTCCCCTGTGATTTACACTCTTTTTCAGGACGAACAGATTTTTCCTTTTTTCTCAGCATCGAAATGGCATGCTTTTACATTTACAGCATTTAGCAGACGCTCTTATTCAGAGCGACTTCCATGTCCTAATTACAGGGACAGTCCCCCTGGAGCAACTCAGGGTTAAGGGTCTTGCTCAGGGACCCAGTGGTGGTAGTGCTGGAGGTGGGATTTGAACCTGGGACCTCTTGAGCCACAGGTCCATAGACAAGTACCCTACCACTAGACCACTTTTCCCCCCTAGTCAGCTGTCTGGTCTTCATGTTGGTTTTCCCTTTTTTTAAACCAAATACAGCCTCTACAGGTTTAACTACACATTCGCCTGAGAGTCGAAATCAAGAGCTACAAACGGTTGCTCTTGAAACTACTTTTGCTCACTTGAAAAACAGTTTTCAATGCTTAGCAAAAACTCATGACTTTCGTCTATTCATGACTATTTGTTCCAATATTTTTTGAAGGTATGCGAGTGAGTGTGCGAGACTTGTGATTGTTACCTTGTGGCGTTGGATGGGTCGGCCGGTGGCTGCTGCAGGCAGCGCAGTGAAGGTGTGTGCACGCTGGGTGTTGCTGCTTGCTGGTCTTGGAGGGGGTTTTACTTTCGGCAGAGATGTAGACGGACTTGTCTTCTTGGGAACGGCACCGCTGACTGCAAAATGCACACACGGTATCTTCAGAATCAGGATACGCGCAGTATAACGTTAGAATAAACAAACATGAGCACGTTACAATATGAGAACGTGGTGACTTCAGTAAAGTTATGAACATCTTAAAAGAATATAGTTCTTCTCACTGCTTTTTACACCCAATTTGGTAACAATTTCATTTTTATCCAAGCTGGTTTTTTTGACCGCAGAGCTCCAGCCCTGTCGTTTACCCACCTGGCCGCAGGCTGCCGTTGGAGTGAGGCTGGCCACAGCGGTCCTGAGAGTCAGCCTGGAGTTTAGCTTTACCACAACCCGAGAGAGAGAGAAGGAATCATGAGAGATGGAGAAAAGGAAGGAGAGGGAGCATTTAGATAAACCAAATCCAAATCCAACAAAAACAGCAACAGGGGAAAGCAAATGAAACGGAATGAAAGAGATTTTCATGAGAAAATGAGAGGGGACAGTTAGAGAGCACATCATAGAATCAGTTTTTTGTGGCAGGGAGCATCATATGTCGTCCAAGACCAAGCGTCTCCAGTCTTAATGTAGTCTGAAACAGCTGCCCACAGTGAATTCATTAACAATACATATAACTCAGATCATCTAGACTGCTTACCCAGCAGCTGCAGTCGATCTTTGGCCATAGTCAGGTTGTTAGACATCTTAGCCTGTAACCGCCTGGATCGCTCAGAGCTTTCTCCTACAGACATTGAGCAAAAACACGTCAGAAAATCAGCATAATATGATGTGTCTTTACCCAGAAGTCCTCTAATGAACTCTGGGAACTAGATAGAAACTTAAAATTTGACCCTTGATGTATTCCAACCTCTGCCTTAAATGCATCCGTCTCTCCCACTGCAGATCTCACCACCGTCACACTGCCCTCCTACATATCCTGAACTGCTCTCACATACACACACTTCTCCGTAACACCTGACTTCCTCATACAATACCACAAATAATGTTTGTATTTAAACCAGCAATGTGAAAGTGAAAAGTGAAAGTGACTATTCTTCACTGCCCGGTCACAGCACAGCACACAGTGAACCACAACAAAATTGGAGCTCTGCATTTAACCCAAGCAAACACCATGCAGCAGGGGGCAGCTATGAAAGCACCTGGGGAGCAGTGATGGGGAAGGTATCTTGCTCAAGGGTACCTCAGGGCAACCCACTGGTAAGGTAGGTTGTATCGTCAGACAGGTCAAAGCTGATGGTGCCCCACAGCAAGGATCTGTTCAAGTAGACAGCTGGGTTTGACTTCACTGACTGATCAGTGTAGCTAAGCAAGCCCTCCCATTGTTCAGGCTGCTAGGTGCATGAATTAACCTACGGTGCTTGATTTCACAGTGGGTGTGCACAAGTTTGTGTGGGAAAGCATCACAGCATGTGCTGTAACTATGAGGTCCCTGGCTCTGTGCTCGGATTCTTCACTCTGGAAATGCTACACAGAAAGCAAATATGTGTGAACATGCATGTGCTGGGAAATCAAAAAGTGATGGACGCTAACTCACCAGTGCCTGTGACCTGGATGGCGATGCCTTTCTCCAGTTCAGTGATGCCTTTGCTGTACCATTCAACTGCTTTAAGCTTGTTACCTACACACACACACACACACACACACACAGGTATATGTTTTTGGCTCTCATTTTCAGTCCAGTCCATGTACCTGACCAGTTTCAGAGGTTTTTCGTTGATTTCCCAGTGACCTACAAATGAATGAATGAATACTGGTAATGCTGAACAATGAGTGGTTGGAACTCCTTTATCTAGAACCTTGTATCTTAGGCTCTCTGCACCCTGCCACAGTAAGACATATGATTACATTTCTAAGATAATCTACTCAATATGCCAAGGATAAGTTTTTTTTTTTTGCACCAACAAAGTGATTCCCAGCAAAATCTAAAGAAATGAAGAGATCAAGACATTAATGCTTGTGTAACTCACCAGATCGGCACTCACAAATATCAAACAATATTTCAACAGCTTGACCGCACCTATTAGGAATGCTAACATTACAGGCATGTTTTAATATTTAATAATGTGAACAATGAATGGACAGAAGGCAGTGACAAACACGGACAAAGGCAACAGCATAAGACCTTGTCCTTGCTGTAGCTTTAATTAAGGGATGCAGACACATTCGATTTCTGGCCAACTTTTCAAAAGAATTAACTGCATTTATCCACAGCACTGAGTTGCCAGTGTTAGCGGCTCTCGGTGGAGAGCTTGTGAACTTTGCTGCCCCCCTCTGGTACAAATAGAAACTGCCCATAATATATAAAATACGTATGTACAAAATTCCCACGTTTTTAAATCATGAAAAATTGTTAATCATCAATCATTTTTATCTCATTGCATTAATTTTCCATTGCAAACGTTTGGAATTATGTTGCTAGGTGGTTGCCATGGTATCAAAGGCAGTTGCTAGGCAAAATAATGGCTTTGAATAACATTCATGCAGAATTCAGTGTGCGTTGAATATTAACTGCTAACATGAGCCAATCAGATTTCAGAGGAGGGATTCTTTCCATTTTAAAACATAATTATAATATTTTCCTTATACTGTTATAACGAACTCTGGTCATTTGGGCATTTTTTTCCCCCATTCTGCTTTATTCCGATCAAGCCCAAACGGCACTGAGACGGGTCAACTCCGTATAGTAAATGGTGCTCTGCGAGTCTTCTCAGTCAGATGTTGTCAGTGATAAGTGCCTGTTCATTTTCTATCAGGGAAGGGGTGCAGGCCGGAGGAGATCAGGAGTGTGGCGATGGAAAAATAGCACAATGTGCGTGTAATATGTTATGCGAGCAATCAGGAGCCTATTTCTTCTGTTCTAGGTCAATGGACCATGGAGTTTCCTTTTCCCCGGGCATGTGCATAAACAGAACAGCCACACAGAGCCTCTGTATTGAGCAATATAACCCTGTTTTATTATTTACAAAATGCTTATCCATCGCTAACTAATTTGCCAAGCCGGCTGTTTCAGTTTGGAGGCCGTTGTTATTATATTACCCTCAAATCAAGAAGTGTAAACCAGTTTAAATTTCTGTTTTTATGAAACATCTGCAGTGTTTAATCCAGCTGTGTGACGATTTAGCCATACTTGTTATCTATATTTGTCTCGTATCTCCAAATTAAATGTTAAGAAACTTCAGACACCAAACATATCTTGGCTGAGTGGATTTGTATGAAGGTGAAGTGGAAATTAGACTCTTTTCAATTGAAATTTGACTTTTAACTTTCGATTCATTTTTTCAATCTTTGCCATTTGTGCTCAACACAGGGTATCAGTTCTTGAGGGAAGAACCAAGGATCTCTCACTTATATGTACCACACTGGTGCTGCCACTGTGACAAGCTGGATGCGAGAATGGATCTCCATGTATTTTCAGGTCAGATTCCAGGTATAAACCCTCAGGTAGATGCTCATTTTTACATACAAATCAAATCTGTGAGTCAGTGTTTCATAAACAAGGCCCCTGGTTTTCACAGAGCCTACAGCTGTGTGACTCACAGCCTACCTCCCAAATTAGGGGCACATTTTCCACTCCACTGCTGATCAGGACAATCGTTGTGATTCTGAGTCAGTGCCAACCACCTCTATCGATCCCCCAATCATGCGGCCCAAGTGGGACCTATGCACCCGCCAAACTGATCTAGGGTCTGGTTTAGGGTGAGCCTACGCAGCAGTGGAGGTACAAGAAAGAGGAAAAAAAAACCCTGATCTTTTATGCAGGGTGGTGTACAGAGAGAGACCAGCATAAGGGTCCCTCAAATCTGTACTCACTCCAACAGCATTCGTTTTTCTGTTGTATGACAACAGTATTTGTTGTCATGCAAGTATTTGTGGAGTATTTTTGTGCACAGTCCAATGTCAGGCATGTCAGGTTGACTGGAGATGCTAAACTCTAGTCAGGATTAAGAATGAATGAAAGTATGATTTTCCAGAGAACCGCTTTCTTTAGACACAATTCAAGCCAGTTCTTCCAGATTCTAAATCGAGCTTGAGATTTGTGAGGGTACAACATCACATCAGTGCCATCATCTCCAACCCATACAACATAGCTGGTCTCACTACCGTCCTGTAAACCTTCCCTTTTACTCTTGCTGGTACACGTTTGTCACAAATCACGACAGCCACTCTTCTCCACCCATTCCAACCTGCCTGCACTCTCTTCTTCACCTCTCTTCCACACTCATCGTGAACTGTTGTTCAAGTATTTAAACTCCTACACCTTCACCACGTCTACTCCCTCCATCCTCACCGCTCCATTTTCCTCCGTTTCATTCACACTCATGTATTCTGTCTTTGCCCTACTCACTTTCATTCCTCTCCTTTCTAGAGCAGATCTCCATCTCTCCAGGTTCTCCTCAAGCTGCTCCCGACTCTCACTGCAGATCACAATATCATCAGCAAACATCATCGTCCACGTGGACTTTCCGTCTAATCCCGTTCATCAACCTGTCCGTTACCATTGCAAACAAGAATTGCCTCAGTGATGACCCTTGATGTATTCCAACCTCTGCCTTAAATGCATCTGTCCCTCCCACTGCAGATCTCACCACTGTCACACTGCCCTCCTACATATCCTGAACTGCTCTCCCATACACACACTTCTCCGTAACACCTGACTTCCTCATACAAAACCACACTTTGCCTCAGCTTTCAATATGTTTTTATGATGTCACCGTCCGGTTGAAATATGACGTAATTGGACCAATTATGATCAACCAGAAGTGTCCGACGCTCTCATGTACAAAACATGAACACATTTTAATAAAATACAAGATAAGTAGCACTTCCTGATTCCGGGTGTGAGTGTTTACGAGACATACATAGACAGGAGAAGCGGGCAGGACTAAATACAACAAAAAAACGAGCCCAGAGGCCTTGAAGGTGATGTAAACATGTACCTTTGTCGTCCTCGTCGATGCGCAGAGCCACAGAGATGAACTCGAACGCCTGTTTGTGGTGGTTTCTGATCCGGGAGGCCGGGTCGTCCACCGGGTCGTCCACCGGGTCGCAGAGCCGGGCCGCCATGGGGAGAGAGAGGAGCCCGGAGAGCCGGGACAGCAGCCGGGACACGCGGAGAGGAAAGCCGAACCGAGCCGGACAGGAGAGCAGCAGAGAGCCGAACTCATCCAACCGACACCACAACAACGAAAACCATCCCCGGAGTTTAACCAGCAGGAGGGGGAGCGTGTAGGGGTTAAGCTGGGGTGTGGGGTTAAACTGGGCCGTGGTGTAAAATTGGGCTGTAAAGCTGAAAATCCCACCTGTTCAATTTCCCTGTAGATTGTTTACGCGGAACCGTCGGAGGTCACGTGATCATCCACTGCGGGTGTGTCATACGGAGGCGGAAAATAGAATAAAAGTCCTTTTTTTAAAAAAAAAAGGCATCAAATCTATAATGAATGGTAAAAGTCCTTTTTAAAAAAAAAGTCATCAAATCTATAATGAATGGTCAAAGTAGGAGTTAGTTCATGATGAATTATTAAAGTAAAACAAAGTTTGAATAAATGAACAAAATTAAAGATTACAATGCACAGTGAAAGGTGTAGGGTTAAGATCAGTGTCATACAGGAGTTTGCGTCCAAATAAAAATATTGATAGTGTTGATATTAATACAGGTTTTAGCCATATGTTCTTCTTCTCATTATTTACGTGAAACAGGACTCTTGTGTAAGCCAACACGCTTAATTTAGTTACCTCAGGCCAACTTTATCTGCCTGTGCAAGCCAGGCTACCTGTACCACCTGTGGGACAGAATGTGGAAGTATTTAAATATTTAATGTTGCACTTAATGTCACACAGATTGCCAAAGCAACAAAGCAAAAAAAAAAACAAAAAACAAAAAACGTTGCTTATGGGATGTTTCTCTATAAATCTTTAGCAAGGTGTTGGAAAGCCCAAGGTGTGGAGAAAGAGAGGACATGCTGTTGATTCAGAACATTATAGCTCATCTGTGAAGCACAGTGGAAGGAGTGACATGGCCTGGGCTTGCATGGCGGCTTCTGGAACAGGCATGATGATGTGATTCATGATGGAAGCAGCAGGATGGATTCTCAAGTTTACAGGGGCATTTTGTCTGACAGTTTACAGTGAAATGCATCCAAACTAAGTTTGCCCCGGTTCTGAAGATTGTGGGTTTAATTCCCTGACTGGTAGGTTGCCCTGAAGTACTCTTGAGCAAGGTACAGTCCCTGTCACTGCTCCCTGGGTGCTTTCAATAGCTGCCCTCTGCTGCACATTTAAGGAAGATTAGGAGGGAGATTGATTTCCCCCCCAATAAGATGCATTTGGTTGTTTCTTATGGTAATAAAAACTGGCCTAATGTATAGACAAAATCTGATATATAGATATTGTATAATCAGTCAATAAAGTCAAAAAAGTCCGTTTCAAAAGTGTTCACAGACTAAACCTGGTTAAGAAAGTGTTGTAAAGATTCAAACTAGATTTTAATTGATATATGAATGTATTTTCTATAGCTAGATGAAGAAGAAATGTCCCAAACCACAATGATATGATTTCACCACCACAGTTAAATGCCTGCATAACACTAGTTTGCATGTTAAATATGGACTTTATACTTTCCTACATTTATGTTCTGTATTTTGTGTATGATTTCAATTTGATCCATTATGTCTGTACTAATTACCCCTAGTAAATATACATACTTTTCACACTAGGTGAATGATAAAAAATGATAAAAAGTATCATTCAGTTAGGAAAACTAACTTCTTTATTGTCCCAAAATATGTACACAAAGGTTAGAATTTCACAATTCAGTTAGTAAATAGATCTCGCGCATGCGTTGTGCAAATCGGACGGCTGCCGTTAAACGGAATAGCGGAAATGACGTACTTTCGCGCATGCGTAGTCCAAAGCGGGTTTCCGGTTCAAATCGGTTAGTGACAGAAACCAACAACAAACATGGCCGACGGTAAGCGCGTTCACTCCTCTTTGTGGTTCATTTATTCTGAAAATAGAGCCCTGAGGTGGCGGCTTTGCAGTTTTAGTTCGGCATAAAGCATAAAACGATGAGGTTTATTTTATTTGTGTGATTCTCTAACACCTACAGCGGCGCAGTTAGCTCTGTATTTAGCGCGCTAAGCTAATTTAACGACTGGGGTCCCACCGGCTCCTTAAATTCACACATTCTGGGAAATGAGCAGGGTTTCTGGGCTGTTCTTCCTTCCTCTGACCTGTAATCTGGCTCTGTTGCTCAGTTTAGTATTTTCTTTGGGTTTGTTGATGTAGATACACAGGCTAGACTATGCAGGACAGTTCACTGAAAAATCAGTTTATCCGTTCATCCTAATTAGGTCAGTGTTGTCCAAAAGGAAGAGATACAAGGCGCATTGCTATTGGGTAGTACAAAATGTTAAGTTTAGTATAAGTGCTCTGTTAAAGTGATGAGTAAGCATCCCTTTTTACACTGCCTCCCACAGGACTGAAGGTAGGGAACACTAGCAGGATTCCCAGTGGTCATTATTTCAGAAAAACATGGGAGAAGTCAATTCCATACATATAATCTCAGGGAATTTGCTCATTTTTGGAGGCAAGTCATGTGGGATTTAGATGGGGTGGTGGTTTAGTGGTAGGATGCTCTCCTCTGGACCAAGAAGTTGCGGGTTAAAAAACTGACTTATGTTCCTGAGCGCCACCCTCAACCCCAAGTTGTTTCAGTGAGAATGTCCCTGTTATTAGTCAATGGAAGTCGTTCTGGATAAGAACGACTGTTAAATGTTTATTTGTAGGCATCTGCCAAAATCCTGTTTCATAATGTACATGTCTGTTAAGGGAAAAAAAAAAGAAAAATTGTATAAATTGGGACATACATCTACATTGATTAGAGAAATGTGAAGTAAATCCACCTTAGAAATATTCCTAGAAGCTTAATATTGAGGTAAAATGAGGATGCTATAAATGCATCATTAAATATAGATCAAATCGCAACATTAAGTCGCTGCAGTTGTTATTGTTTCAAGCAAACATCTGCTGAAACCAGTAAAATTCTGTTGTCATTGTGCATCTTTACAATCAGCCATATATTTGGTGTGGTTCAGTGCAATGAAATTATTTGTACAGTCTTTTTATGTTACAACTTTCTCTGAGGTGGGTTTAAAAAGCGTTTCTCTCAGATATCTGGCTCCATTCATCACCACTAAGAACTTTTCTGAATGCAGGATGAAGCATTCATACAAACCACCCTTTATAATTTATTTATGCAGAGATCTGGAAAATATCAGTGATGTTCCTGTTTAACTTAACCCACTTACACTGAGTTTTGAAATATACTGGTTTATGATTGCATGTTTTTATTTGTTTGTTTACAGATCACACAGATGCAGATCAGAGCATGGAAGGACACACTCCTGTGAGATACTTGAATATTCAAATTCAGTGTTAACTCATGAAAGACTGCGAGATCCCTGACACTCTTCTTAGATTTGAAAAGCCTTTATTGTAGCATGGCTTTGAACTGAAACTCTCAACTTAATTCACCTTCAGCAAAATGGGTTACAATAAGATTCTTGTCATTGTGAAACACAGTACAGTACACAGTGAACCACAACGAAATGACACCTCTGCATTTAACCCAAACACACCGTGCAGCAGGGGGCAGCTATTGAAAACAGTGACTGGGACGGAGCCTTGCTCAAGGATACCTCAGGGCAACCTACTGGTCTGGGATTTGAGCCCACAACCTTTTGATCCTGGGGCCTCCACTGTCCCTAAACATACTCAGCTTATGTCGAACGCATGATAAAATATAGTTAATCTTACTGATTCACAAACATGATATCGTTTATAATGTGTACAGGTACAATTAAATTCATACCTGAAAGACTTCTTGTCAAGAGAACATTCAGCAGTCACTCAAAATATAGTGCAACTTAAAAATAAATAAAATTCAACAGTAAGGTAAATACAAACTACAAAACAAAAAATCATAATATAAGAAATATGTGAGGTGTTAATGTTTCATGGCAGTGATTCAGCTGTAAAAGTCAGTTGACAATACCGTTTAATTTAAAGAGAGGAAAATGCAGGGCTCTTAAAAAAACAAAACCCAAGACTGTTAAGTTTGGTTTCTGTTATTAGAAGATAACAGATTTGAGCTTTATGTAATCTTGAGTTATTTTAGGTTTTTTATTTTTATGTATTTGTTGTCTGGGGCCTACAGATGGCATTGTCCTTGGGAAATCACAAATTTGACCCATTAGCCATCAGTGCCCACAGTCTAAGTGAGTTTGGCTCTTTGTAAATGGAGAGGTCTGTCTTCCAGTCTGTTTGGGGCAGCGGTGACCTAGTGGTTAGGGAGTTGGCCACAGGATCGTAAAACTGTGGGTTTAAACATGTATGTTGCTCTTTCATAGCCGTCCACTGCTGCACGGTGTTTGCATGGGTTAAATGCAGAGGTCCAATTTCGTTGTGGTTCACAGTGTGCTGTGCTGTGACCTCGCAATGACGAGAATAGTCACTTCCACTTTCACTTCCACTTTCCCCCCGGCACTCAGCGGGGTGCTTCCTATTGGTATGCTGTCAAATGACGCTACGGTAGTTAAGCGGTAACTTTTCACACGTGCGAACAGTCTCCCCGCTGGACATCATGTTACGGGGAAGTTTTTGCAATGGGGTATAATGGATGACTTAATTGGGCAGAAAATCTGTAAAAAAAAAAAAAAAAAAAAATCAGGGTATTGTCAGGATATAATTGTCTGTGTATGTTTAGATGTTTTATTTTTGGACTGCGGATGATCGGTTTCTCTAAGATCCTTTGCAAATTTGTTGGTTTGCACAATAGTATGTATCACACCTCAAAAATGCATCACAACACTTTTTGTCCATAGCCAGGCTACAACATAGACTCTATGAAGAGTGCCATTGACATTCATCTTAATTATTAAGTTTTTCAGCCCCACTCCATAGACAGCGTTTCCCACCTTTGTATATTTACCTCTGTACCAGTAGTGCTCTCTGTATGCATAGTTGTTTGATAAAATATTGTACCAAAAATTCACATTAGTCTTCATTAGCCTGACATTTAGTGTTTGTGCATTTTTAGGTTGCAGAAAACCCCCATGCAGAATATGGCCTCACAGAAAACATCCAGGTACTGCATTAAAAAAGCAAGAGCTTAGAAATGCAACATTCCCCAAAATATGTTTTAATCGACAGCAGTTCATTTATCCCTTCAGCTCTCATAGTGTTTTCCACTGGGCAGTGTGAGACAGTGCTATCTGTCCATACCCTGGTGAAGTGTTCCTTTCCACATTACAAGACAATAAAAGTCGTAACCAAAACCGTAGCAACGATGGAGGAATGGATTTCATTTTTTCAATGTTTTTATGTGAGCAGTCATAGAATTTATTTCTTAGCCTCAGTGACTGGAGCTAAATGGCTCAACCTAAAATCAGCACATTCTACTTCCAGCCATTTCTGCAGTTACTTCCTTTAAATTTGTAGAAGAATAAATCTGTGGAGAAGCCCAGTATCTTTCCAGTTATCTACAGTAAACCGGGCGGTTGAACTGAAGCATTATTGGTTGTTGAGAATCGTTTTATTGGCTTATTGAAGCAATTCATGCTCACTGACCTCACTGCATAGATACGAAGTACTGACTTAAAAGCACTCAGAAATACGGCAGCAGTGACGTGTTAAGCTGTTTTATGTTGGGGAAATGTTTGTCCATGTTTATTAAAAAAGAACCATTAACATGTTTTGCCTTAAAGCTCTTTATTAACCCATTTATTTTGTACTAGTGTTTGACCAACCTGAAAGATACCAGTAGCAGATCTTCTCACTATAAGTTCATCCACAGTTCTTGCTCAATCTGCTCGGTACCCGACTGAGAAGGGTAATCAAATTTGGGTGCAATTGACCACCAAAATGACAACAAAATGTGTGATTTGTAACTGCAGCACTGCCTGGTGGAACTACAGTGGAACCTCGAATCCCGAACTGCTCCTCAATCGAGGAGCACTGTTTTCAAAACACGAACAGCTTTGTGCGCAAAAGAATTGCTCCATACAATTTTTCGAATCACGACCCGGCACACCAACAACTCGAGAGAACCTGTATGGGTCGGAATTAGTTGCGCGTTTGCGTTTCCGCGTCAGCAAGGAGTACACAAAGGGAAGATGCTTCAGTTTAAGCATCACTCTTCCCTACTTCTCCTTGTGCATTATTTGTTGTTGTGATCTTTCCACTTTTCTCGCGATAAATCCCGTCCCCGTAGCACCAAAGAAGGTACAAAATGTTCCATTTCTGTTTGCTTTTTAATGTATTATTGTGATTACATGTTTTAGATGTTATTTCTGCAAAAAATGAATTTATATGTACAATTTTTGGGACTGGGAAAGAATTATTTGCATTTCCATTATTTCTAATGGGGAAAATGATCAAACAAATCGGTGTTCGAACACGAATGTGGAACGGATTATGTTCGAGACTCGAGCTACCACTGTATAGAAGATCTGTATATGGGTCCACACTTTTTCGTTTTTCACTCCACAATTTAGTTCATCTACATAGTGGTTACTGTAAAACCGAAGATGATTAAAGTCTCATAAGATGTCACCGCAGCCTATGGACAACACAGCTTTTAGAGTGAAGTGTGTCCATTGAAAGGAAAACGTAGCTCATGACTAGACAGCTGTGCGGACTGCTGTGTGTCACTAATGAGTCTGTGATTTCACCCATGCCTGCAGAGAATAGCAGAGAGCGAGAAGGCCAATGCTGACAAAGTCACCAAACAGAAGGTGGATTTACAGACCTTACAGACTCTCCCCACACGAGCGTATCTGGATCAGACGGTGGTGCCAATTCTTCTCCAGGGACTGTCTGTGCTGGCCAAAGAACGGTAAGGTATCAGCACAACACTGAATAGGAGATAAGGAAGATAGAAGGGCAGGATGGCATGTTTTTTCAAAGCAATGCCCTGGCAAACCACATTAGGCAGGCATGTGCAGTTAGACCACAGAGGTGACCAACTTTTTGCCCTCTTACTGCACCAGTACCCTGTTATTTAAAATTTTATTCAGAATTTACCTCACTCACAATTCTGGAAATCCTACTGCCTGTGTAGTTGAATACAAACCAAAAATAATGTAAGGATGAGAAACAGCACAGTAGTGTTTATGTTAAAACCCTAGGATTGCAATATAATCATATGCAAAAGTTTGGGCAAACCCTTAGATAAGGGATAAGTACACATCCCCTACCGAGAACACAAGTATTGGCACATAGTGGCTATTGATTTGATGAATGTAACATATTGGGGGGGATGGAAATGTAGTTTAGCATGATATGATGGAGAGACAGAGAGACAAGGCCAGATGTATTGGAGGTGGGTTTAAATTATTTTACCATCATGTGGATGGAAGGAGAGCTACCAGATTGCTGGGAAACTACTGCAAAAATGGTAAGGGAGACAGCTAAAAGGTACTTGGTGTTACATCTGGAGGGAAGAAGGGGGATAAGGAAACTTGGTGGTGGAACCCAGGATTGTATACAGAAGAAGCAGCAAGTGAAGGAGTGGGACAGTCAGAGAGATGAAGAAAGTAGACATGAGTACAAGGAGATGAAGCGCAGGGCGAAGAAAGCAGTGGCCCAAGAGAAGGTGTTTGGTGAATTGTATGAGAGGCTGGACAGTAAGGAGGGAGAAAAGGACCTTTACCCATTGGCTAGACAGAGAGAGATGCAAACGTACTCACAAGTGAACAGAGTGTGTTGAGCAGATGGAAGGATTACCTTGAGGGGCTGATGAATGAAGAGAATGAGTGAAAGAGAAGACTGGATGATGTGAGGAGAGGGAACCAGGAAGTGCAGATAATAAGCAAGATAAGCTCAGTGATGAAGAGGATGAAGAATGGAAAGGCTGTTGGTCCGGATGACATACCGGTAGAAGCATGGAGGTGTTTAGGAGAGATGATGATGGAGTTTCTGACCAGATTGTTTAACAGAGTCTTGGAAAGTGAGAGGAGCCTCAGGAGAGGAGGAGAAGTGTAATGGTACCGATTTTCAGAAATAAGGGTGATGAACAGAGCAGTAGTAACTACAGAGGGATAAAGCTGATCAGCCACAGCATGAAGTTCTGGGAAAGACTCGTGGAAGCAGGTTAAGAAAAGAGCTGACGATCAGTGAACAGCAGTATGGTTTTATACTGAGAAGGAGCATCACAGATACAATGTTTGCTCTGAGGGTGTTGATGGAGAAGTGCAGAGAAGGTCAGAAGGAGCTGCGTTGTGCCTTTGTGGACTTGGAGAAAGCAGATGACAGGGTGCCTGGAGAGGAGTTGTGGTTTTGTATGAGGAAGTCTGGTGTTACAAAGGAGTATGTGAGAGTAGTTAAAGATGCTGAGATTTTCATTGGGTGCGATGAGGAAGGACAGGATTAGAAACAAGGTCCCTAAAGCGTTCAATAGAGACCATTTTATGTGAAAGTGTAAAGAAGTTATTCATGTTACTCAAGAAGACTGAAGACTGCATTTTCACAAGTTCTGGCTCATTCCACTCACCCTTCTTTGTCCTCCTTTCTCTTTGAAGGCCTCCAAATCCAATTGAGTTTTTAGCCACGTTCCTACTGAAGAACAAGTCACAGTTTGAGGATCGGAATTGAGCCAAGGAATGAGAAAAGCAGCCCTCCTTGAGATGGAGTTTTGATTTCACTAGAATCTTGTCATTTGTTGTGTCTTTGCTATGTGGTAGGTTTTTTTCCCCCCCCAAATAAAGACATTGCAGCAGAAAACAGGCTGGTTTCATCATTTAAACAAGCGATGTTAAAGGTTCTCTTGGGTTTTATGGTTTATTTTCCATTTTACAGTTTACTTTCATTTCTTACAAGAAACGTTATACATGAGGACCAAAACCAAAATTCAGGTGAAGGATACGTTATTTAAAGATACAAAATCACTTCAAATTTTACACAATAATTTATAAAATATATACTTCCTCTTCAGTAAAAAGATCACATACTCTCGGTTTACACAAAAGCTCTGATAGCAGGTCAGTTTGTCTCCCAGGGATCCCCATGCATTTCATTTAGAGCACTTCTTCGTGACACCGCAGAGCCATGGCGTTAAAACATAATAGAAAGTAAATGGCTACTCCGGCTCCCCAGAAAACTAAAGGAATTGAACAGCTATAATTTAATAGTTTGCTTTACTAATGTTATATCCAAAAAAAGACAAGGCTAGACGAAGGACCTATTACTGGTCATGCAGGGTTTAAAAAAAATCTTAATCGCTGTAACATACTGTTATAAACAGGTTAATGGCACACCATTTACAAGATGAGGTCTTGTGATATTAACTGTCAATTTAACACAAATAAACCTTGCAATATGAAAGCGATTCATCTGGAACAAAACTCAACTGTACTGTCACAAGCAAAAGTTAGAACGTCCTGGTCTAATGACGTTTAGACGTTTACTCGTGCTGAAAACAAACGAAATTTTCTTCGAAGATTTAGGTTTACAAATTAGGGGAAAGCATAACTTCTGCTTTTCGACAAGCTGTATTTTGATGTTAAATTTAAAAATTCAGCAAATACACCATAATGGTGCATTAAAATGTGAAAAAACAACTTCTGCATACGACTGTTTCCCGAATCGCAGTCCCATCAGCATGCTTCCAAAGAACAATGCCAAAGGAGCTTAAGAAATGCTTCATTTAGTGGGGCTGATTATGGGCCCTTTATCTAAGTGAGGATTTAATAGCTTATATATTTCTTTAAAAGTTCAATGATATATTTTTGTCACCAAAAAAAAAAAAGTCAAGACGGGCTATGGGAGTCAAACCCTCACCTGAAAACCTTGCACGGTGCCACAGAACAATCAAGTGACACCTGATTCCTCCAATGTCAGCAAATGATCTAAACATCGCAACGATGATCAGTTTTTCTCTTTTGTAACCTTCTGAGGCTCCATGCTCTGTCCACAAATGCAGTGTAGCCGTAGCAACTGTTGCCAGGCTCGGACAAGCCGTGCATTGGTAAAAGCAGCATTCAGCCTAATGAGAAACTGCTCCATGTTATGATGTCACAGGTGTGATGTCACAATGACTATTTACTTTGATGAATTTGTTGGACAAAGCCTTTTACTACAGTTTCTCATTACGATAAATGTGACTTTTTGTCTAGGCTTGTCCAACCTAGCAAAAAAAATTCACTAGAAAGGACTGATATTAACTAATGTCCAAACTGGGCAAGACACAAACAGCTTTTTCTTCATATCTGACCGGCAGGGTTGACTGGCTGGTTGCCCAGTTTTTGGTGCGTCATCAGGCAGCCTGCTCTCAAACACCTTCTCCTTTCAGATAAGACTGAAACCAGCTCAGACACGAGCATAAATAAACACATTTTGTAATTATTCTCACTGAAGTATAGTACACCAAGGTCACTGGTGTGCACCTATGGCATTCCTATGGACAGTACGACTCTCTAGGTCGCCAGTCCGGGCGTCAGATATAGTACTGGTGCGCTGCCAGGTTGTCCATGAAGGGCCGCACCAAGTTGTCAGTGGAGAAGTAGAAGACGAGTCCAAATGTGATCGAGATCGGCAGTGCCGGCAAAGCCTTTTTAAAGATGGCCAGCAGCAGAAGAGTGAGGCACAGACCCTGCAGACCAAAAAAAAAAAAAACAACATTTTTTAAAACACCAGCACTGCAAACCAGGAATTAACCTATGATGCACTGTGCTAACTGGCATCTTTTATTAATAATTGAACATCCTCTAATAATTATACAAAACAAGCATGCTTTTATACTAGTTATAATCTGGGGGGGGGGGGGGGGGTTACCCTGTGGTAGCATAATCTAGGAGTTAAATTCTGAAGACAAAAATCACAAAGCCTTTTTTTTCATTCACCAAAACTCTGTTCAGGACCTCTTGATTCATCTTCCAACAGCATGAAGCCTATCCCAAAATATAGCCACCAGCAGAAAGTGATAGATGCAGGCACTCCTGTGTTGCCTTTAGCAACAATATGCACACCAAGCAGTTCAGAAGCTTAACTTTCAGTTCAGTTTTGTGGTGTTACACTGTATGAACCATGTCTACAAACATGTACAAAGATAAGGTACACGGCATGGCTGCTAGGATTTCCAAAAATCCTCAGAAGCTGTGAGTATTTGTCCATTTTTGTAGATCAAAACATGCTGTAAAGTGTCAAATGCTCCAGTGTAACAAGCAGTTTAGGCTTCAGAACTGTTATTTAGCTCAAGTGTTATGACACAGAATATGACAGAACAGCGTAGCTGCATCTTGGCTAGTTGGAGAAAATGTGTGAAAGCTTTTTGCAGTGACTCACAATGAGGATGGCCACAAAGCAGGCCAGAGTGGTGTTCCAGTCTCCACCCGTGGCTGCAGCCTTTCCCACTAGAACACTGTAGAAGATGAAGTCTCCCAGACCCAGCTTCACTCCCCCTACAGACACCAAATCATTTCAGACATGATCCATTTAGACATGATGACAGGCATGAACTTTTCAGTGTCACAAAAAACCTCATCAAAACCTCAAACAACAAGCAACAAAGTACATTGACACAACAGATCCAATAAAACTGGATACTATATTTACATTCATATTTTCTGCCAAAGATGCTGACTAATCAGCCTGGTCAGCACAGAAAATGATCCTAGACCAACACCCAATCCTAAATAGTTTACAAATGTTGGGTTGACAAATTTATTGCTATGGAAATCACTTACGGTCTTCCTCTAGTTCCTCTTCAACTGAGTAACTTCTGTTCTGCCTGCGGAGCCTCTGTCTGTGAGGCTCTGCTCTTTCCCTTTCCGAAGCGCCGCTTTCAGTTTGACGAACTTCATCATCTGAGGGAAAAAGGGAATTTAACATCTAGCTGTGGTGAAGATTCCTAAGGTATAAAGTTCTTCAGGGAACCAAAAAAAAGTTTAAAAAAGTGGTTGTTTTTTTTCCCCCCTCAAAGAAGGAGGACTTCCTTCTTGGCCTTATGAAACACTTACCTGCACTCTGGTCACCAACATCAGTATCAGTGGGTGGAGATGGTTTGGCCATTCCTACCATCCAGATCATAGCAGCTGTGAGTGAGAGTGACAGTAAGAGAGATGCAAGAGAAAAAGAGAGTTGTTCAATTTTACTGAATACTTTCATGCATCGTAAAAAGAACATTTATTTGGAGATCCTGTACAGAACACTTTATAAGCTGTCTCTTATTTCAGAGTCCGCATGTAGGGGCTTGGATTTTCACTGACAAAACGTTTAGGTGTTTGGATGATGGTGGTCTAGCGGTAGGATACTCGCATATGGACCATGGTTCGAATCCCACCTCCTGCACTACCACCAATGGGTTCCTGAGCAAAACCCTTAACCCACCAGGGGGTCTGTCCCTGTAATCAGGAACTGGAAATAGCTCTGGATAAATGCCGTCTGCTAAATGCCGTAAATGTTTAAATGGTCTGGTCTACGGAGGGCTTACTGATTACATCTCAACCTTCCACACAAAGTAATTCTCCAACAAACAAGCAAAAATGTGAAAACACAGGCAGACTGTTGTTTTTTTTAATTGTTTTTATAATTTGTTATTTTTATAGTTTATATATGTTGTAATTTGTAAATATTTTTTTAAAAATATTTTTGCAATTTCAACTGCCAAGACAATCATCATTGCTTGCAATGAGTGATGGGCTGCAAAGGACCCACCCATTGGGGAAGAGAAGGCTGCCTTTGAAGGAGCCTTTAAACTGATACAGCCTTTTTGAAATCTAACACTCTTAATCTGTTTTGCTGGAACATTAAATGTGTTTTGTTGCTACAGCAAAACACCATATCCTCCATGAACTTCCGTGTCAAATCAGCAGGGCTTAAACAACCCCAGCTATGGCCTCCTCTCCAGGAAGGAATTTAATTCATCCAGTAACTACAGGAATTTTCAGTTTACAACATCCAACAGCTGAACAAATCACCAACGCGTAACAACAAAAAACTTCCCACAGGTCTCTTATTTAACAAAGTTTCCACTAAACATGGATATTCTTTGACACTTCTTGGCTGTACCACTCTCTCACCACAAACTCTCTCAGTTTTCAGACATCAAAGTGTTTTTTTTTCCCCCTCAAGTGTAACATCAGCTTGTTAACTGAACCGCTTTAGTGTGACTGTGTGGAATGTAACTTACAGGAGTAGATAAGAGCAGGAAAGATGGGCTCGTTCCTCTCTTGCGCTGTTTCCACCAGCATCCTCAGTGGACCCTTAGGACACAGCACAGCTATCAAATCTGCGGAGGATTACAAAAACAACAACAAAAAAAAAACACATTTAATAATCAAAACAAAAAAAAGAAATCACATGATGTAAGCAGACACTTTCACATCAGCAGTAGTCCTGGACCAGAGAAACAGTAATGGGCAATGAAAATTTTTTTTCTGCAGGACGATTAGCACTAGCAAAAAGACTAGACTAGAAAGACTTGCCTGGTCCTAGACCACAGTACAGTACAAAGAGTGGCCCAGTAATATACTTTATAAACAAATACTGAATATGCTTCACGGTATCTAGTTTAACATTTTTTGATCATTTTAACATTTAATTCTACAGCTTGTTACTGTGTAGAAGTTAATAACCGTGACAGGTGTAATCACATGACACTTTCATGGATTGCCTGTTCTATGAAACTATTTTATATAACTATGGACTGCACCGAGAAAAAGTGTGAAGAAATTTGGCAGCTAAATTAATTTAGAAGCAAATCATAAAACATTATTACGCTAATAATCTAATCATTGCTAAGATGAATGTGTGTGCTCTTCACCATAGACAGAGATGGCCCCCAGTATGACCCAGGCTGACCACTCAGGGAGGTATTTGATGAAGACGAGGGCCATCAGAGCACTGATGACGATGAGGTAAGCCTGCTGCAGCTGTAGGGGACCCTTCCAGTGAATGCAAATCATCCCGACTGCCCCGAAGTTCCAGATGATCATGGCCACAGTGGGATAATCCATGGCCACGTTATACGTCTTAAACACCTCCCTGAGGCAGAGGGTTAAAGCTGAAGTTATGGGCAGCATGGTGTCATTTTAAAACTGTTCATTGTTTGCTGAAGCATACAGAGAAATCGTGCTTAATTTTCACTCCAGTTCATGTTATTGTTTGTAAAGAGTAGAAATGAAGCTGATTTCAATGAAAAGATTAAAAGTTTCTGTCATCTTTGTGGAGGAAAAAAAGGTTTTAGAAGAAATTTTAACACATATTCATGACTTAATAAAGTTCACTAATGGGTAAAAAGCATGTCCAAAAGTATGAAAGCATGTCTGGAATAGCAACAAAGATCAAAGATACTTCCTGTTTTGGTTCCGATAAAGCCCAGTGTATATCAGTTTGTATCCATTATACAGAAAAGAAGTTAAAATAAATAAATAAATAAATAAATAAATAAAATTACAACACACACCTCACTGGGCTGAACAGTTATTTTTACTTTTCTTTTTTGGAACTGGAAAGAGTTCAATTTTAAGTTTGCAAAGGTTGATTTATGAATTTTATTGTAATGCTCCAAGATTTTAATTCCAATTGTTCAATAATAATGATTCAATAATTAAGAACATATTAAATGGCAGTATGGCACGATACATCTAGACTAAGTTTTATAAATTAATTAATTAATTAATTTAATAAAAAAAAAAAAAGATCGAAATGAGATATTTCCCCCAAAGTAATTGAGCACAACTTTATTAGTGTTTTTGCACAAAGCACATGAAGTAGACTTGTGTGACTTACCCCAGGTACATGTAACTGAACCAGAAAAGCAGCATTAGAGAGGACACGATCAGCCACCCATGGATAAACTGAAAAGAAACCGCATTATGATATGTCTAAAACTGTTACCACCACTGTTAACATGCCCAGAGAAGCTTCTAACACGTGTTGATTCAGGGAAATTTTGCCAAGCCATTCCTTTAATTCTATATTTAAACTGCAAGATTAATTTGCTCAGTTCTGATTGATCGTTAACATTGTCACACTCGGGGAATCAGACCTGTGCCACAACATTCTGGAACTGTTTAAACAGGGCAGAACAAATTTCAAGAAGGGGAAAAGCATTCTAGAACAGATTCAGCATGAGGAACAACTTTCTAGAACCGAGTGAACAGGGGGAAACATTCTGAAATAGTATGAAAAACATTCTAGAACGGTGTGAAGGGGTGACAGCACTTGAGTACGTACTAGAATGTTCTACCCATACACACTATTTAAAAAAAAAAAAAAAAAAACAAACTGCAGCTGGACATTGTAGGAATTACACATACATGTGGACCGGTACCCAAATATCTAGTTTGGTTGTCAGTTTTCCACTTTATTTGAATGGTTTTCTCCAAACAGCAGATCAGCCTTTTTTTTTTTTTTTTTTTTTTTTTACCTTATAGCAGCGATACTTGTAGAGCACCACCAGAAATATGGTCATAACCACGATCACACTGATCATGATGATGGTGTTGAGCACCGAGTTCAACAACCTCTGCCCCACAGAGTTGGTGTCCTCTGTAAAAGGGGTGTAGATCCTGAAGGAAATAATCAATGCACGCTAATTAGTTTTAATAACAAGCCTGAGAAGTGCACACAGAAATAATCACAGTCAAGCAAATGTCTTCCAAAAGGTAGAGCTCACAGTGCAAAATATGTAAATATCTTTGAAAAAAAGAACAGAACTCTGACGTCATGAGCTACACTGTTATTTTCTCTTCTTTAGTCCCGTCAATAAAACCTGTGATCGGAGAGCATGAAACAGATTTAACCTGAAAGCCATGGCCATGCAGAGAAAAACAAAAACATGGCCTTATTATTCAGCATTTACAGTAACTCGGGGCTTTCATTTAAAACTGGAAACAACCATCTGTCACAATCATAGCCGTCAAAAAACAACAACAAAAAAAAAAAACGGAAAAAATTACATATGTATCAAAATCTTGGGAAAATAACATGGATCCAGCCATCATAATAGCTGAATAATTGCCTGTCCATCCCAGGTCATGAACGATAATACCAGAAAATAATATTGAATATGATCTAAACTACTATAACCAAAGATACAAGCAAAGCGAGGAAAATAGCATATTTGTAAAATATGTATATCTAGTGTAAAGACAATTCTAAAAGCCTGGACTACGCTTAGACCTGCTTGCTTCATGAGTATTATCATCATCAGGATTATACCTGGAAAAGGCAGAGACTTAAAAAAATTAAATAAATACAGATTTAAATGCACCCAAGATGCATTTCAAACCGATGCAGAGCCAAACGTATTCAACAGTCAAATCGCATTTCAGAACTTTGATGGCATCTTAACTTTCTGTTCTACTTAAAAAAATAAAAAATAAAAGGTCCTTCAGACTGCTGCCACAATATAAAGCACTGCTTCTTCATACTTGAGTTTCTTTTGAACAGTTGGCACAAATAAAGCAGCAATTTGGTTAATCTTTGCCCTGCTTTATAATTTTTCTTTTTTTACCGTCTTGCTAGTTTTAATGCATTTATAACTGGATAGCTTTTCTGGAAAGTGTAATCTTGTAAACGCTGACGATTTTGTGGTCTTTCCGTTTAAAAAGAACAGGAAAACCACAACCAGCTAAGATGCATTTGGAAAACTGTCAGGCAAAAATCTGATCAGGATACAATCCAGATTCTAGTTCCATTCAGTAACTGAGTGTAAACAGGATCACAGTATATTAAACTTACAGCTGCTGGCCATTTTTCTCTGTGTAGAAGCTGACTGACTTTATGGTCGCCACAACAACCACCATGCAGAGCGTGACGGGGACGAAGAGCATGATGACGTGCTTGGCTCCGTACTTCAAGGTCAGCTCCTCATCCTCGCCATCGGGGACGGGAGTAGAGTCTCGCTCTGTTGCTGCGGCGACGCCATCATGAGTGGCGTGCCCTGCCTCTGAATCGGAATTAGGAGGCCGTCGCTAAAAGGCAGACAAGGAAAAGGATGATCATGTGATGCAGTTATGCATTTGGAGAAAAAAAAATGAACAGTGTTGGATCAGCAGACAAATCCGCTGAACAAGAGCAGCTATTTAGAAAAATGGTTGATATTTCCGTCTTAAAGGCCCAGAAACATAGACTGACTTCATGCCAACAAAATATCTTTTCTCTGATCAGAAACAAGCAACTGTGATTTACAAGATGAGACTTGAACTTTGACTGGACTCGTACCATGCTCTGTGGTAGGATTAGCCAAAATGATGATTTTTTAACCAGACACCAGGCACTCAAGGACAGATTAGTGTCCAAAAAAATGACTATACAGCGAGAAAATGTATCCATGCTGCTGGTTATGAACTGTGATGTTTTCCTCCATTGGGAACTTTGTTAGGATAGTATCTGAGATTTTAAATATAATGTCTAAAAACACAAAACATGGCTTAAGCTCCCTTGAAAACCTGAGTAGAAAAGGAGAGTCCAAAAAGGAAGACCAGTGAGAATCTGCAGAGATGGAGGAGTGGTCTCAGATTACTTATGCTGTATTCTCCTTACTCGCACAAAGTAACGAATGTCGGGGTACAACAATTCTGACAGATGGATTTCTTAACAACATCTGAAAAAAGTTGTTTGCTAGAATAAATTTACTCTAATTAAAGATTAGATTTATGTTTTATGTTGAGACTGAGCTAATCCACTAATGTTCCAGGGTGTCAAAAATTACAGCGCTGACTGTACAGGTGTAAGTCAGAGTAAACTTGCTGATCTTAAATTGAACTTCCACACTCTTGCCACTCCTACAATAAGGATGTGAAAGCCAATTCATATGACCACAATCACAAGGGCACAGTGGGCTGAACTGAAATGAGTAGTTTTAAACTGCTTAAAGCCTGTAGAACTGCCTGTGCCTTCCAAGGAAAATAAGCCTCTTCAATGCCATTATCCACTAGGTCAATAAACATATTTCCGTTATATAACTAATATAGTTATTAGCTATATATTTAAAAAATTCATCTCACTGTAGCATAATGTGTAATCAAATATCAGTTGTAAACATTGATCAAATCTCTCATTTTTAAGGAAGCGTCTGTGAATAATTCCGCTTCACTGTTCATCCCTCGTATCAGTTTATATACAAAAGGATTTCTAATAAACGCTGTTCATGACCAAAGGCCTCTTTCACACAGTCTTTCCCATGAATATTTAAAGGGCAGCATCTTGTATCATGTGAGCAGCTGCTTCTGTGATTAAGAACCTTTCTTCTTCCTGCAATCCATATTAGTGTGCTGTGTAAAGTCAAAGAAACCAAACAAAATGTGAGCGCAATCTGTAATAGTGTTGTCACTAAGTGTGGGCAATGAGATCAATAGATCTATGATGGTTGAAAATGGGTGATAAAAATGGAAAAGTTCTTGTTGTGCATGAAAATCACACAAATGGAGTGAAGACATCTTTAAAACTCAAACTCAATTCACAGGAAGAGAATGCGAACAGAGCGGTGCGAACAGAGTCACTTGTCAAAATGAGGCAGATTTGCAAGTCAAAGCTGCAGGAGTTCTTACTAACATGAAACTGTATGATAAGACTAAACCCTCACCCGTTTTGGCTCGGTGGCACCCTGCTGCGGCTCATTCTGCCTCGTGTACGAGGGCAAGGACGGACTTTCGGACGGCACCAGTGCCGTCCTCTCGTTACAAGCATCGTCTTCGCTGTCTGAGGCGTTCATGAATGAAGCAGAGTGGAGGGCGAATCACACACAGCTGCAAGAAATGAGATTTTCTTTCAGACAGGGACAAAAGTGGCTTATTAAATGTCAAACTGACCTCATGACTCATGTAAAGCATTTCATAAACCATATCGATTTTAGCCCTTTTTTCCAGCTACCTGCATGATGCTGGCACGTGACTGATCAACTGGCAGAAAATGTGAACAGACCTTAAGGCTTGTGGGGAGAACTTATGTTTTGTTCCTCAATGAAACCTCCGCTTACTCCTCACGGCTCAAGGGTAAAGGAGTGGTCATTTTTAATCACAGATGAATTAGTTCTCTACATAAAATGCATAACAAACTGAATGGTTTTTGTCTTTGCAGCAGTTATTTTTATGCTATGACTTATGAATAACTTTGTGGGTTTGAAGAAAGCACTGTTGCTGTGCTCACATGATCCCTTTTCTAACTTCGCTTGAGCTACAACTGCTTAAAAAAAAAAAGCAACGGCCTTTAAACCATTTTGAGATTTTCTGCCCGGCAGGTCAATGACAGAGTCAGCAGTAAAAGGAGAAGACAAACAAAAAAAAAAAAGCTAACTGTTATCACACAACAAATATTGTAATAATGTTGAGTGAGTAATAAGTATTAAGTACAGGACAAATTTAGAGACCTGAGACGTTGCAATACATGGCTGCATAGAGGGAGCCCAGCGTTCAATCCAGAACGTTCACACCAACCCGAAAGAGGCGGTTCATCTTAAAAACATCAGCGCTAACAGGAAAATACCTGACCTTGGTCTGACTCACTGGAAACAAGCAAGAACTTCAAAATCCAATGACCAAAAGCAAATTGGTCATCATTTTGAGGGGCAGAGAGGGAGACAGATCAGAGAATGACGATGACCGATAAGAGGAAACAGAAAAAGAGGTAGTGATTTGGCAGGAAGTCCTAAGACTATGTTTTAAAGTCTCTGGATTAATGAACGTGTGTGCCAAGGCGACTTGTACAGCATTCATGGTTGGTCTGAAGTTTACATGTAATCCTTCTGTGTTGCTCCCTGTTAAATGAGCTGTTGTGCTAGTTTGTTAGTGTTTGCATCATGGAAGATCCCATCCAAAATGACATAGTCATGCTCAGTCACAAAGTTTATTAGTACTAGACCAATTAATGAGTAGCCTTCTTGACCAGCTCACTGATTCAGGTGGCCGATACCTTTCAGGGAACCTTCTTTCCAAGTCCATCACTGGCAAAATGCTTTCAAGTTACACCACATGTCTATTAGAGGCTTTTCAAATAATTTCCATGGTCAGAAGAGGCTTTAAATACAGCATTCGTACAGAAGAAGAGTCCAATCATCTTCCAAGACTACACCAGAAATCTGGTCTTGCCACTACAACTCTAATATTCAGGAACCAACTCAACCATGGATGTGCATTCAGTTCTGTAATCTGGGACTGAAAACATCCACCTGAATGGGTGAAAAAATGACAAAATTACAACTGACGCTGCTTTGACTTAACACTACACAAATTTATCGCCAGTAAAACCTCCCACATGCATTAAAAACACGTTATTTTGGACCTGTTCAACATCTAACGCGCACAGAAAGTAGTTCGCAATTCTAATTTTCCGTTCCACCTTAAACGGCGCAGCGGTCCATTAAAGCACCGCTCAGGCGACGGTAGCGCCCTCTGCACGTTTTAAGGTGGAACGGGAAGATTAAAATAAGAAGCTAACATTAGCTCAGCTCGTTACCCACCGCCATTAACAGCGCTCCCAGCACATATTCTCATAGACAGACGGGTCACGAAGTACAGAATATAAAACTAACAAAGAAATAGTTTCAAAAAGAACATTTACGTTAAAAATGAAGAAGTATTTCCGCTCTCTTCCTTTTCCCTCAGCTGATCCCCATAACAACATGAAAACCGGAAGTGACGCAGGTCAGCTGACCCAGTCACGCTCCGTGTCACTTGACTTGTTTGTTTTGTAGCTGTTTTCTGTGTATTTCTAACTTTTTCTATGCGTTTTACTTACAAAGAATGTCATATAGCTCTTTATATAGCGTTTACATGCTAGTTTACATGGTCTAAAGGGTTTAAATGGCATATAATGACAGTTAATGTAACGTACATAGTGTAATATAGTGATATATTTTATATGGTACTTAGTTTAAATAGGGGTTTTATATTAAAACTGCATGTAATAACAGTTTAAGGAGTACATTGTGTAAATAATAATAATAATAATAATAATACACAGGTTATATAGTATAACATGTATATTTTATAATATACATGTCATGCTTTTTATAATATGGAATATTTTTCCAAAGATTTACCTGCATGCATATATAGACTGAATGAATAAATAAATAAATAAAAAAGTGGTTAGGGAGTTGCCCCCAAGATTGGAAGGTTGGGGTTCGATTCCCAGACTGGTAGGTTTCCCAGAGGTACCCTTGAGCAAGGTACCGACTCTGTCACTGCTCCCTGGACTCTTTTAATAGGTGACCCATGCTGCACGGTGTGTTTGGGTGAAAAGCAAAGGTTGAATTTCGTTGTCTCACTGTGCCATGTTTCACAATCACAAAACTGGTCACTTTCTTTTTGCACTTTCATTTATACAAAGCTTATTGCAAGTTTTTAATCCTTAGGGAGTAGGTCACTTTTTCCGTGGATTATATTGTCTTTACAATTTAACAACCCATCTATAAATTAGCTCCAAAAAATAAGATGAAGTGTTTTAATAATCTTTATAGTTCTGGTATTTTTTTTTTCATAGACCAGTACAGTGACCTTGACGAGTTATTCTAGCAGAACAAATGGGTTGTGTCCCAAACTGCACATTCTATACTTTACACATATTACTGAGTGCCTGTACAGCACACTGTTTAGTGTGACCACAGTTCTGCAGACGACAGGTTCATTAAAAGTTATCTAGTTAAAACCGAAGGTCGATTTTCAATCTAACAGCTGATTTTTGGAAACTGGATGATAGCTAATTATCACTATGCTTCGCCTCTCATTATAGCAGCATTATTGTCCCGTCCACATTGTAAATACACACAGCTGTCTACACTTCTGTAAATTTGAATCCTGACGGCAGTGTAATGGCAGGGATTCTCAACAAGAGAGTAAACATGTTTTTTTTCCCCTCCAGGGCTCTGTGCTAGTTATGTGACTATAAGCTATGAATAACCTCTCAAACTGCTACCGTACTATATCCTAAAACGATTTGCCAGGTTCTTTAAAGGTTCTTCAGAACTGGTTATATAACTTATCACTATACAGAAGATCGTTCTTTCCTCTTTCCCTGTATGTTTTTATTATTCTTTGCATACTCAGTGGGTGCAACCTAGGGCGTATTATAGTTTGTCATATGATTTCTCTAGAGATGCCTTTAAAAAAACCTTAATAAATATCTGAAAAAGAATACACCACCTTTTGTGTCATTGTAGTAAACAGATCAATGCTTAATATACAGGTCATTTATATATTTTTATTAAATAGGACAATGTTTGTATTGACAATATAAAAGTACAGAACTTTTATTCATTTTCTTTTGTATCAGCATAGTGTGAGTTCTCTCAGTGCTCTTCTATTGGTCAGTTCATCATGCAGCCAACACTGTGTGGTAGTAGTGAACAAGTTAACAGGTGAACCATTCTGAATAACAGTTGGCATTTACAGGCTTCATTCATCCATTTCACGAGCCAATTGTCCTAATCAGGGTTGTGGGTGGTGCTGCAACCTATCCCAGCCCTCATAGTGGCAAAGGCAGAGAAACATCCTGGGCAAGTTGACAGTTTATTTCAGGGCAGACACAACAGCCTTACCAGGTATTCAGGTACCAAAGAAATGTTTTTGTTTATAAAGATTGTTCTGGTTCTTGTTCTATTCCCAGCATTGTTTTGACATGCCCTGCTGCAGTAAACAAATAAGAAATTGTAGGCCTAAAGACAGAAAATCAGAACAGGGAACACCTCCATACCAGACCTTTGTACTGAGTCACTGAACCTGATGGTTAATGGCCTTGAAACTGACATTTAATGGGTGCTTCAGAAGATCTTTATTTCAGTGGTGGCCTAGTGGTTAGGGACTAGGCCCTGGATTGGAAGATTGTGATAGGTTGCCCTGAGATAACCTTGAGCAAGGTACCATCCCCATCACTGCTCCATGCTGTGGTAGGATACATGCCTACAGACCAAGAGGTTGCAGGTTTGAATTCCACCTCCAGCACTACCATCATTGGGTTAATGAGCAAGACCCTTAACCCCAAGGTGACCCTTAACCCCAAGGTGAAAATACTCTTTTCCAGAGAGGCGTACATCAGTGCTTTGTACACATCTGTTCTTCATTCCTGCAACTAGAACATCTGTCAGCAACTGTCAACTAATTGCCAACAATGTAATAGACTTTATAAACCCTGCCAATGTCTTCTTCTTCTTTTTCTTTCGGCTGCTCCCGTTTAGGGGTCGCCACAGTGGATCAACTGTCTCCATTTCTTCCTGTCTTTTGCATCTTCCTGCTTCAAATCGACCACCTGCATGTCCTCTCTCACCACATCCATAAACCTCCTCTTTGGTCTTCCTCTTCTCCTCTTTCCTGGCAGCTCCATCTTCAACATCCTCCTTCCAATATATTCCTCATCTCTTCTCTGGACATGTCCAAACCAACGCAACCTTGGATAATCCTGTCCATCCTCGTCACACCCAATGAAAATCTCAGCATCTTTAACTCTGACACCTCCAGCTCCGCCTCCTGCCTTTTCGTCAGTGCCACTGTCTCCAACCCATACAACATAGCTGGTCTCACTACTGTCCTGTTAACCTTCCCTTTTACACTAGCTGGTACGCGTCTGTCACAAATCACTCCAGCCACTCTTCTCCACCCATTCCAACCAGCCTGCACTCTCTTCTTCACCTCTCTTCCACACTCGCCATTACACTGAACTGTTGATCCCAAGTATTTAAACTCCTCCACCTTTGTTACCTCCACTCCCTGCATCCTAACCACGCCACTTTCCTCCCTTTCATTCACACTCATGTATTCTGTCTTTGCCCTACTCACTTTCATTCCTCTCCTCTCAAGAGCATATCTCCATCTCTCCAGGTTCTCCTCAAGCTGCTCCCTACTCTCACTACAGATCACAATATCATCAGCAAACATCATCGTCCACGGAGACTCCTGTCTAACCTCGTCCGTCAACCTGTCCATTACTATTGCAAACAAGAATGGGCTCAGTGCTGATCCTTGATGTAATCCAACATCTACCTTAAATGCATCCGTCACTCCCACTGCAGATCTCACCACTGTTACACTGTCATCATACATATCCTGAACTACTCTCACATACTTCTCTGTAACACCAGACTTCCTCATACAAAACCACAACTCCTCTCTAGGCACCCTGTCATATGCTTTCTCCAAATCCACAAAGGCACAATGCAGCTCCTTCTGACCTTCTCTGTACTTCTCCATCAACACCCTCAGAGCAAACGTTGCATCTGTGGTGCACTTTCTCAGCATAAAACCATACTGCTGTTCACTGATCCTCACCTCTTTTCTTAACCGAGCTTCCACTACTATTTCCCATAACTTCATGGTGTGGCTGATCAATTTTATCCCTCTATAGCTACTTCAGCTCTGTGCATCACCCTTATTCTTGAAGATCGGTACCAGTACACTTCGTCTCCACTCCTCAGGCATCTTCTCACTTGCCAAGACTGTGTTAAACAATCTGGTCAGAAACTCAACTGCCATCTCCCCTAAACATCTCTATGCTTCCACTGGTATGTCCAACAGCCTTTCCATTCTTCATCCTCTTCATCGCTGCCCTTACTTCCATCTTGTTTATTTGCTGCACTTCCTGGTTAACTCTTCTCACATCATCCAGTCTTCTCTCTCTCTCATTTTCTTCATTCATCAGCTCCTCAAAGTATTCCTTCCATCTGCTCAACACGCTCTGTTCACCTGTGAGTACGTTACCATTTCTATCTTTAATCGCCCTGACCTGTAGCACATCTTTCCCAGATCTGTCTCTCTGTCTAGCCAATCGGTAAAGGTCCTTTTCTCCCTCTTTACTGTCCAACCTCTCATACAATTCACCAAACACCTTATCTTTGGCCATCACCACTGCTTTCTTCGCCCTGCGGTTCATCTCCTTGTACACCTGTCTACTTTCTTCATCTCTCTGACTGTCCCATGTCTTCTTTGCCTCCCTTTTCTTTTGAATACTCTCCTGGACGTCTTGGTTCCACCACCAGGTTTCCTTATCCTCTTTCTTCCTTCCAGATGTCACACCAAGTACATTTCTAGCCATCTGCCTTATCACTTCTGCAGTAGTTTCCCAGCAATCCGGTAGCTCTTCAACACCTCCCAGTGCCCGTGTTAACTCCTGCCTGAATTCCACCTTTCAGTCCTCCTCCTTCAGCTTCCACCACTTGATCCTCGACTCTGCCCTCACTTTCCTCCTCTTCTTGACCTCCAAGGTCATCCTACAGACCACCATCCTATGCTGTTTAGCTACACTCTCCCCTATCACTACTTTGCAGTCTCTGATCTCTTTCAAACTGACCCTCCTGCAAAGAATATAATCCACCTGTGAGCATCTTCCTCCACTCCTATACGTCACCCTGTGCTCCTCCCTCTTCTTAAAATAAGTATTAACTACAGCCATTTCCATCCTTTTAGCAAAATCTACAACCATCTGACCTTCAGCATTCCTCTCCTTGACACCATGCCTACCATCACCTCCTCATCACCTCTCTTCCCTTCACCAACATGACCATTAAAATCTGCACCAATCATCACTCTCTCTCCCCTGGGTACACTCTCTATCACTTCATCTAACTCACTCCAGAATTTTTCCTTCTCTTTCATCTTACAACCAACTTGTGGAGCATAAGCACTAACAACATTCATTATCACACCTTCAACTTCCAGCTTCAAACTCATCACCCTCCCTGACACCCTCTTCACTTCCAAAACACTCTCCACATACTCTTCCTTCAGGATAACACCTACTCCATTCCTCCTTCTATCCACACCATGGTAGAACAGTTTAAACCCCCCTCCAATACACCTGGCCTTACTACCCTTCCATCTAGTCTCTTGCACACACAAAATGTCAACCTTCCTTCTCTCCATCATATCAGCTAATTCTCTACCTTTACCAGTCATGCTGCCAACATTCAAAGTCCCTACTCTCACTTCCACTCTCCTCTCCTTCTTTCTCTCCTTCTCCTTCTGGACATGCCTTCCTCCTCTTCTTCTTCTTTGGCCAACAGTAGTCCAATTTCCACCAGCACCCTGTAGGCTAACAGCACTGATAGTGGTCGTTGTTAACCCGGGGCTCGACCGATCCGGTATGGAATTCTGTATCGTTGTCCGCATATCGATTTGGCAAAGTTTTACACCGGATGCCCTTCCTGACGTAACCCTCCCCATTTACCCGGGCTTGGGACCGGCATGAAGAAATACACTGGCTTGTGCACGGGCTTGGGTTACCCTGCCAATGTACTAAGGAGAAAGTAGTGTGCTTCAGGTTCAATAATCTCCTATCACTGCTCCTTTTGTTTATCATTTTAATGCTGCTAACCCTCTTTTTGCAATTATATTTAACTATTAAATTAAAAACTATTAACTATCAATAAATTGAGGGCAATTTATAGTACTTAACCTGCTGTATTATTTACATATTACACTTATCCAAAGCGACTTCCATGTCCTAAAGGGGGACAGTCCCCCTGGACTTCTGAAGACATGCTCCAAATATCTCATTGTACTTGTGTTTGTCCTACTCTTTTTCATTCTTCTCCTAAAGCTGCTCCCTACTCTCGCTACAGATCACAATATCATCAACAAACATCATTGTTGATGGGGAGTCCTGTCTAACCTCAGTGGGCAATCTTTCCATTACATATACTGTAACGTTCTAACATTATTCTCTTCCACTCCTTATTTTTAGCTTTTGCCACTGCTTTCATCACCCTTTGCTTCATCTCCTTGTAGTCCTGTCTACTTTTTTCATCTTTGACTATCCCTATTTTTCTTCTTCCACTTGCCAAAACTTACAACATTCGCAGCAGTTGCCTAGCAATCTGGTGACTCTTCACTACCTCCCAGTACCCGTGTTAACTCCTGCCTGAATTCCACTTTTCAATCTTCCTTCTTCAGCTTCCACCATTTGATGCTCGACTCTGCCCTCACTTTCCTCCTCTTCTTGACCTCCAACTTCATCCTACAGGCCACCATCCATCCTATGTTGTTTAGCTACACTCTCCCCATCACTACTTTGCAGTCTCCAATCTCCTTCAGACTGACCCTCCTGCAAAGGATATAATCCAGCTGTCAGCATCTTCCTCCACTCTCATACATCACCCTGTGCTCCTCCCTCCTCCCTCCCTCCCACCCTTCTTAAAATAAGTATTAACTACAGCCATTTCCAACTTTTTTGCAAAATCTACCATCTGGCCTTCAGCATTCCTCTCCTTGATACCATACCTACCCATCACCTCCTCGTTACCTCTGTTCCCTACACCAACATGAACAATAAAGTCTGCACCAATCACCGCTCTCTCTCCCCTGGGTACACTCTCTATCACTTCATGTAACTCACTCCAGAATTCTTCTTCCCTTTGCATAAGCACTTACAACATTCATTATCACACCTTCAACTTCCAGCTTCAAACTCATCACCCTCCCTGACACTCTCTTCACCTCCAAAACACTCTCCACATACTCTTCCCTCAGGATAATCACTCCCCCATTCCTCCTTCCATCCACACCATGGTAGAACAGTTTAAACCCTCCTCCAATACACCTGGCCTTAATACCCTTCCATCTAGTCTCTCACACAAAATAACAACCTTCCTTCTCTCCATCATATCAGCTAATTCTCTACCTTTACCAGTCATGCTGCCAACATTCAAAATTCCTACCCTCCCTTCCACTCTACTTGACTTTCTTCCCTCCTCCTGCCTCCAGACATGCCTTCCTCCTTTTTCTCTTTTCCATTGGTCAACAGTAGCCCAATTTCCAGCTGCACCCTGTTGTCAACAGTGCTGGTGGCGGTCACTGTTATCCCGGGCCTCCACCCATCCGGTATGGAAATCTGATTCAGTGTCATGACACTTCAGGGATGAAAAATGTCTCAGCGTGTTGACCCCTTTCTAAGAGTAAATTCTTGAGGTTGATTTAGTCTTAAACATCCTTAAGGACCATATTTTAGGATACATTTTCATTGTTTAGAGCAGGGGTCACCAACATGGTGCCCACGGGCACCAGGAAGCCCCCAAGGACCACATGAGTCACCCGCGGACCTGTTCTAAAAATAGCACAACTCACATCTAAAATTTTATTTGATTCTGCTGCTGTTCTTCTGTAATCACATTTGCATTTATATAGATTTGAAACTGACAATATCTAAAAAAAAAAAGCATTTAAAACATGTTTATTATACATGAAGTTTAGACGAGTTTAGGTAACTGGTAGCCCTTCGTACGGCTCAGTACCCATGACCCCTGGTTTAGAGAAATAACATACACCTGGCTGGAATGCTAGCAGGGTAAGAAAAAGAGCCTGAAAACAGATGCATTTTTGTGCTATTTAGCTTACAAAGCACTTTTAATTGTTCCTTTCTTATATCTTCATTAGGGCTAAGTTACTTACATAATCAATAAAATCAACAACGTTGGTCCTAGTGCAAAGCAATGCTACCTGAGTTCTGCAAGTTTACTGTGAAAAATGTGGAACATGGAGCATGTGTTAAAGCTTAGATTATGTTGAGGCAGGCTGAGCCATGCACAGTTTGAAGACTCCAGTTAAAAGAAGCAACATGTAATGCCCCTGGAGGTGCTGGAATGTGGGAAACAATCAATCCTTATCTTTGATCATCTGCCAGCATGAGAAAGGGAACACTGCTCAGTTGAACTAAGAGGAGGTGGTGGCCTAGTGGTAGTATACTTGCCTATGGTCCTATGGCTCAAGAGGTCCCAGGTTTGAATCCCACCTCAAGCACTACCACCACTGGGTCCCTGAGCAAGACCCTTAACCCTGAGTTGCTCCAGGGGGGACTGTCCCTGTAATTAGGACATGGAAGTCGCTCTGGATGAGAGCGTCTGCTAAATACCATAAATGTAACTAATGTCACAGCCTGTCTTTTCACACTAACAGGCCTGCTTGAATATCCAAGACACAGGGGCCGGAAGATCCAAGCCCAGATATCTGTCTTCCACCCCGATAGGGAAGCCTGAAGATCAAAAACCTTCCACACTATTTGGAAGGCCTTTAGGTCCACATTCAAGGGCCTGCTTGTAGGTCCAGACATGAATGGCAGAAGGTCATACAAAACTACAGCTCCTCTCTGTCATATGCTTTTTCCAAGTCCACAAAGGCACAATGCAGCTCCTTCTGACCTTCTCTGTACTTCTCCATCAACACCCTCAGAGCAAACATTGTATCTGTAGAGCTCTTTCTTGGCATAAAACCATACTGCTGTTCACTGATCCTCACCTCTTTTCTTAACCTTGCTCACCCATGCATTCTGTCTTTGTCCTACTCACATTCATTCCTCTCCTCTCTAGGGCATAACTCTATCTCTCCAAGTTCTCCTCAAGCAAAAAATGAAAGGAATTCCTCAAATGCAAACAATTACCATGACCAGGCTGACGGGCTGAATCACAGGTGACTGAACTGAAGGAAGGAGATTCAATTGAGAGAGAGTGAGAGAGAGAGAAAGAAACTAAATGCCTTTGGTCACATATGGCTTAGCTTAAAGAGAAGGAGGAAAAGTACCAGAAAAACAAAGAAAAAAGAGAGGTTGGTCATTTACATAAGGCTTTGTTTTAATTGGAGTGGGAAGAGGAAAGAAAATAAAAGACAGAGAGAAAGAGAGAGATAGATAGATAGAGAGAGAGAGAGAGAGAGAGAGAGAGGACGAGAGAGAGAGTGTGTACTGAAAAAAATCATAGAGGGAAGCACTGAGGAAAGCAGAAGGAGGGGGGACTTAGACCTGCCTAGTATGCTATTCACTTTATTTCAGCCGACGGAAGAGCACCATGATCTGCCAGGAAAGAACAATTCACTACCTGAGCTGGGGCTTCGTCATTGGAGGATTTCTGTACCTTCTCCGCCAGACAACCACACACACACCGTACGGTCGCTATGTGGAGTTCCACACTCCCAGAGTGATGATCCCAGCCAGAGCAGCTTGGCTGACACAGGAGCTTCCATCCTTTCTGGTTCCTGTGCTTCTGCTGCTGACCACTGAAAGCTCAGTTGGCCTGGGGAGAAGCCTTCTACTGGGGACCTTCATTCTGCACTACTTCCAGAGGTAGGTAGGCCTGTCGCAGATTAGAAAGTCACTTTATTGGGAACACAAAAAATGTTTATTATATACAGTACTGTGCAAATGTTTTAGGCAGGTGTGAAAAAATGCTGTAAACAAAGAATGCTTTCAAAAATATAAAAAATAATTGTTCATTTTTATCAATTTACAAAATGCAAAGTGAGCGAACAAAAGAAAAATCTTAATCAAATCAATATTTGGTGTTGGTACCTTTTGCCTTCAAACCAGCATCACTTCTTCTAGGTACACTTGCACAAAGTCAGGGATTCTGTAGGATGATAGTCGGTGTCTGATCAACCAGTTTTACCAAACAGGTACTGATGATCATCAATGTCACACGGAGGAGAAACACAGTCATGTTTGGAACAACCTACCAGCTGAGTTCCTTCAACAACTGTGTGCAAGGGTACCTTGAAGAATTGATGCTGTTTTGAAGGCAAAGGGTGGTCACACCAAATAAATGATGAACACTTCCATTTCTGAAAGCGTTCTGTTTATAGCATTTTTTTACCTGCCTAAAACTTTTGCACAGTACTGTATATCTATCTATCTATCTATCTATATATATATATATATATATATATATATATGTGTGTGTATGTGTCAATTCCAGCAAATAATATCAAATTGTGCTCTAAATCTGCAAAAATATATGTATATATTAAATTATGAGTATTGCATATGGTAGTTTTATTAGGCTAGTTAGACATTAGTACAGTTTTAATAGAAACTATTATTAAAGTAGAGTTTTGATCAGGCTGATGAATGAAATTGATTATAAAATGATTGAGACAACTAAAAAAATCTACTACCAAATCTGTCATGTTTCAAAAGTGACCTTCTCTCAAGGCAGATACCCTCATTTAACTGAGCAAATTTTTATGCTTTAAACAATGTCTCCATTTCTTAGTTTAAAAAATAGCTAATAACGTGATCAATAATAAAGCCCAAGATCTGGAAGTGAAGTAGAAAAACATTTTCAATGGCCAAGCGTCTCTAGAATCACATTTTCATTCACTTCTTGAACCCCTTCTCCTGTACATTGGTCTGTAAGTGTAGTTGAAGCATGTTCAGATATGTGGCAAAACCAGCCACACAAGGCAAAAGAGGAGCTGCTGTAGGCTTTTGCGCTGCACTATTTTCATGCAAACGTTCAGTTATTTCTGTGCTATTTCTTCAAGTGGGATTTTCAGTTGCAGTCCTGAGCAATGAGTGCAGTTCTGGTGTAACTTGTGTAACCCATGCAGATGCTTTCCATTGCAAAACGTTTTGCATTTCAGCATTGTCCTATACATCCTGGCTCAAGCAGAGCATTTCACAAGAAACTGTGCCTGATTTGTGCATGACTTAAACAGAATTTTACCACTTGAATGTTCCTGATCAAATCAATTGGCTTTTTGAAATGATTTTTTAGGAGAGCAAAAAATGACAGTTGTACAATTTCACACAATGGGTAAATTAAAAGTAACCTGCAGAGTCCCATTCATGACATACTTTAATAATAAAAATAATGCATGGCCACAACTTACTAAGGCGTTAGAGTGGGATGCTAATCTATGGCAACAGCTTAGTGAGTGTGAGTATGATGCTGTGGTCTTAGCAAGGCATGGAAAGTACTGAACTCATACTTCTCGCAGACTGTGGCCACAACTTGACTCTTACTACATAATCATCTTGTTCCCACATCTCACAACCTGACTATAACAACTTGATTGTCATTAATCTGTGGCCTTGGCTTTTTTCATTGCCCTGATACTGTTCCCACAGCTTAGAATGTTATTTTTTTTACTTAGCAACGATGTCACCAGTGGGCCTATGTGGCCTGTGCACGTGCACAATGTTTTATTTCCCAATGGGTCAAAATCAGCAGATTTTATGCTAATGTGCCAAAAAATGCAACATTTGAGGGAACTCCCTGTAGAAGAAAAGCCTACGTCCAATTAAAATTCACCAGAACACATCATTTTGTTTGAAGGAAGATCAAACGTTTCCGTGAGACTGTATATGGAAACAGTGTAACCATTGGAAAAGGTGCAGTGTGATGCATGACTTTCCCTGTGATGACATTAAGAACAGAACCGAGAGACTTCAAAAAGTGCAGAAATAAAAATATACAGTTAAACTATGTCCTCACACTCACGCCAGCAAATAATAACGTGTCTTTTTCTTTCTAAACAGACTGTTCATTTGAGACATTTAAAAAATGCTCCAAAATGTTTCAGTATTAAACATCAACTGAGATCAAGAACAATGTGTACCCATATACTACAAATTTCAGAAGGAAAAAAAGCTAAAGCATCTGCTGGAAAATCACCATTTGGAAATACTTACAGTGCAGACTAAAATCTTAAGTCTGTTTAACTCTGCTCTAAAAGATTACACAACAGTCCAGCAGGGCCAAGAACATTTCAGAAACATTTGATATCTTTACACTTGAAAACGTCCCAATAATAACAATAAGGGGATGCGGTGGTCTAGTGGAGGGTTCTTGCCTATGGACCTTTGGCTCAAGAGGTCCCAGGTTTGAATCCCACCTCTGGCACTACCACCACTGGGTCCCTGAGCAAGACCCTTAACCCTGAGTGTCTCCAGGGGGACTGTCCCTGTAATTAGGACATGGAAGTCTCTTCCATCCGCTGCCTCTACTAGATAATGTCATGCTAAGTTAATAAATAAGTAGCTAATGTCTAACAGGACAATAAATTTGTTTGAAAACTACAGGATCAGCCACACACTATAATCCAAATCGTACCTGCTCTAGCTAGGTCTTCTGACAAGCCTGACCATTGACAAATGGGGTAAAGGGGGTTAATAAAAAATACAGGGAAGGAAATGGACTACAATCCACACTTAACAACAAAGTGGTCCTGTTGTGAGAGTCCAGCTGATAAATGCACAAGGAAAGTTGATCCAGGGTGACTGAGCGGCCAATATATAGAATGTTTCTTAATTAATGATGTTCATAAAGAGGAATCTTTGAAAGGCATGGCTTGTCTTGGGGCTGTTGTTCAATAAAGTCCATTTTGACTGACTTGATCAAAAATTGATTAATTGATTTGTTGAATCACATCAACACATGATGACGAACATTAAAAAATCATCTGATCTTGGTCTTCTCCTCTCCTCCCAGGACATTTATCTACTCTTTGCTGACTAAAGGACGGCCTTCTCCTCTCTACATTGTGGTGCTGGCTACGGTGTTTTGCTCCATTAATGGTTTCTTGCAGGGCCATTACATGCTGCATTGTGCTCATTATGAAGAAATCTGGACAGCAGATGTTCGATATATAGTGGGTAAGCTCATTCCGAACTGGCCTGAGACAATAACTCAAGTCACTGACAGAAAAATGTTGTTTTCTAACTCCATTTCTGAATAAGCCTGAAATGATTTGTAAGGAGACTTTGTGTTTTTTGTGTAACACAGCGCACTCATATTGAGATTACGTTATTTCTTAAACCCTTAAACCCAGAGACTTGAACGAGTCTCCAAACAGTCAAAACATAACTCAGACTCACACTTGAGTCTTTGGACTTCACTGGGACACACAAGTCAGAGATTTAGACCTCAAGGCTCCAGCTGCAATTACATTCAAGAAACTTGAGACTTGATTCGGACTCTCACTCTAGAGACGTGAGATTTGACTTGGATTTTTGTCCCAAAGACCTGACTTGGAATCACACTCAAAATTCCTGACTTGAGACTTGAAACTTAACCTGCAGTGTTAGCAGAGATTTGAGATGTGATTTGGTCTTTCCCAGAGACTTGGAAGTGAACCCAAATGACCTGAGGCTCAGCTCAGACTCCCACGTCCAGAATCTGACTTGGATCCAGAGACTTAAGACTTCCGTTACATTGGCACCCCTGACATTCAAGCACAAATTCACACCCTAGCTTTCAGAAACTCAAATTTGAGTTATGTAAACCAACTTATCAATATTTATCTGGCAACCGGTTCTTTCAGAATGGAGAAGCACAGAAGTGTGCAGTAAAGCTGACAATGCATTAAATCACATACACTCTCTGCATCACTGAAAACACCTACAATGGGCCCATGAGCATCAGACATGGGTGATGGTCTGATGTATCATGTTTTCTTCTTGTGCCTTGACCCATGACTGTGCAGCCAAGCACAGCTCAAACCACATCATCAAATTTGCTGATCATACAACCGTCCGTGGTGGGTCTGATCAGCGGTGGAGACGAGGCGGCCTACAGAGAGGAGATAGAACAGCTGACGGACTGCTGCAGAATCAACAACCTGTCTCTGAACGTCGACAAGACTAAAGAGATGGTTGTTGACTTCAGGAGACCACATAGGGACCACGCTCCACTGAACATCAACACTTCACCGGTGGAGATGGTCCAGAGCACCAAGTTTCTTGGTGTTCACTTAACAGACAACCTCATGTGGACCCTCAACACCAACTCCATCACGAAGAAAGCCCAGCAGCGCCTCTACTTCTTACGAAGACTGAGGAAAGCCCATCTTCCATCACCTATCACCATCTTCTACAGCGGAACCATCAAGAGCATCCTGAGCAGCTGCATTACTGCTTGGTACGGGAACTGCAACGTCTCAGACCGCAAGTCCCTACAACGGGTAGTGAGAACAGCTAAGAAGATCATCGATGTCTCTCTAACCCTGTTCAGGACATCTTCACCAACCGCTGCATCCGCAAAGCAACCAGCATTGTGGATGATCCCTCACAACCATCCCACACTCTCTTCTTCCTCCTGCCATCCGGGAAAAGGTTCCGAAGCATATGGGCCTCCACTACCAGGATGGGAAACAGTTTCTTCCCCCTGGCCATCAGACTTCTGAATTGATAACATCTGCACTAATTACTCATCTACATATCTACTAACTATTTATTATTATTATTTTTTAATTGCACATCCGCACTTTACTCAAAGCGCCGCTCGGTTACACTCTGTCACTTTGTTACTCTGCTACTCTGTCACACTGCCCAACAACCTGGGCTGCTTTGTTCCACAACACTGCAGCCCCCTGACGATGAAGGTACTGTCTGTGATGAAGGTAGTTTGAGATGAATGTACCATCTGTTGTCTGTACTTGTTGCCTTGTCTTGTCTTATGTTGTGTCTTATGTTGTGTCTGATGTCCTGTGTGTAGCACCAGGGTCCTGGAGGAACGTTATTTTGTTCTGTGTACATGGCTGAAATGACAATAAAATCCTACTTGACTTGACTTGATTTGATTCACGTGGATGTTGACGGGCATTCATGGTAACTGTGTGTTTCTGGTAAATTCAGTAAATTCCATGAATAAAAAAAATTCCATGTTTTCATTAGACTGCCTTGAAGTACCCTTGAGCAAGGTACCATCCCCATCACTGCTCTCTGGGCGCTTTAAATAGCTGGCCCCTGCTGCATGGTGCGTATGGGTTTAAAGCAGGTTTTGAATTTCGTTGTGTCTCACCGTGTGCTGTGTTCACAATGACAGGAATAGTCACTTTCACTTTTCACTCTTAAAAAACTGGAATTTACTAATAATCGGTTGTATGTCTGCAGGTCTGTTGATGTTTTTCTCAGGAATGGTCATCAACATCCATAGCGACCACATTCTGCGGAATCTGAGGAAGCCGGGAGAAGTCACCTACAAAATCCCTAAAGGTTACAACAGAGCACACTTTCACTTTTTACTTGCTCATGATCTGTAAAAGAGCTTTAATGACCTTTCCTGTTTAGTCCATTGCAGATCTACTGCTACTGGTTTTTTGTTTTTGTCATTTTATTGCAGCAGAGCATCTGGTTTTAATAATAATGTTGAAATAATATTAAATAAATATAATTTTTGCATTTCATAGCCTGCTGTTACTATCATTTCCTCTTGACACTTTCCGAATGTTTTCTGTTCACTAACGCAGCCAAGAAAAACTACAGTCAGTGCCAGTTCCAAATCAATCACACACAACTGTCCAAAAACAAGGACATATAGAGAAACATCTGGCAAACATAAAGAATATAATATTATATATAATATTATGACTGTCCTCAGCAAGTAAATTTGGAGAACAATTATTATTGACTGTTAGACTTTTTTTGCGACAATTATTTTTATATATTTCTTTGTTTTCCATTTTGACCAAAGTAAGACATGCTGAACCCTCAGTTTTTGTTGTGTCTAGACTGTGCCTGCACTAGGGCTGCAGGCCAGGGCATGCTAAACGACACATCATTGCATAATTGCACTGAAAGAAGTCGACAGCCAAGTCACCCGAATAAGGAAATCGATTTTAAGATTGAACTCCCAGCTTCTAGCCTGTTATAGTTTTATTCCAGAGGAAGAGAACATACTGTAGTTTGAGTAATCCACAAAAAACTAAACTATCATCCACTCTATTTTTAGATGTTACCTACAATGCTGTGAAAAGGTCTTGACCTGAGCAGTGTGATTGTTTTATGTTGGCTAATCTACACAGTGATCTACGTCCGAACCTTCAAGAAGAACAAAGCGTCTAACTTAAGACATGAAGCGGTGAAGAAACAAAAGATTCCTGATCAGGCCAGTGATTAGTTTACCCCTTTAGGAACCCCTCTATCTAGAACCTTGTATCTTTAGACCCTTTTCAGCCTGTCACAGTAACAAAGTAATACAATATGACAAAGATAAGACATAAAATTGTATTTATACACCAAAAAAGTAGATTTTTGAGCAAAATATGAACAGTGTGAATTTTGTACAGTATTGTTTTTCAGAATCCAGGAATAATCCAAGGACTAAAATGTCCGATATATATGAAGTAACAGTCAAAGTGGCACAGCTGAAGTTATGTTGTGTTTGTGTGTTTCTTCAGGTGGTATGTTCGAGTTGGTGTCTGGTGCCAACTTCTTCGGGGAGATGTTGGAATGGTGCGGCTACGCTATTGCCACGTGGTCCCTGCCAGCTTTTGCCTTCGCTTTCTTCACTTTGTGCTCCATAGGACCCCGAGCATACCACCACCACAGGTGCTCCATCGACAGCATGACATCACTGAGATATTCACCAAGCAGGTTTAATCAGTTAGTGTGCTAGATAAAAGCTGGTGGTAGCCTTTGGGTAGGATACTCAGCAGTGGACCAAGAAGTTGTGGGTCAGAGCCTGGCCTCCAGCGGGCCACTGGGGTAAATGTCTCTAACCAGACCATTAGAAACAGACTTCATGAGGGTGACGTCCTCTAGTGGGCCCTCTGCTCACTGTCCGGCACCATGGAGCTCAGAGTCAGAGAACACTAGAATTGGCAGGTCCAGCAGTGGCGCCCTGTCACATGAGGTTCACTCTCATGAGAGCTCATGTGACAGACGTGAAAGGGTCTGGAGAAGCTGCGGTGAACGTTAAGCTGCCTGCAACATTGTTCAGCCTGATCGGTTTGTTGGTGGGTCAGTGTTGGTCTGTGGAGGCAGATCCATGGAGGGAAGCACAGACCTGTACAGGATAAACGATGCACCCTGACTGCCATTAAAGTGAAAAGTGAAAGTGACAAACCTTGTCATTGTGAAACACAGCATAGCACAACAAAATCAAACCTCTGCGTTTCACCCATACACACATGAGGCAGCTATTGAAAGCTCCCGGGGAGCAGTGATGGGGACGGTACCTTGCTCAAGGGTACCTCAGGGCAACCTACCAGTGAGGGAATCAAACCCACAATCTTCCGATTCAGGGCAACTCCCTAACCACTAAGCCACCGCTGCCTAGGTATTAGGTAATGGGATGAAATCCTTAGAGCCACTATTAGACCCTTCGCTGGTGCAGTGGGTTCTGGGTTTCTCCTGGTGCATGATGATGCCCGGCCTCATGTGGCAAGAGTCTGAAGGCAGTTCCTGTAGGATGAAGGAATTGATACAACTGACTGGCCTCCACGCTTGCCTGACCTAAATCTCTGGGACATCATGTTTAGGTCCATCTGATGTCACCAGGTTGCAGCTCATACTGTCCAGAAGCTCAGTGCCCAACACATTACTCAATCCAGCAGGATTTACAGTTGAGATCTGATGTGTTTTTAAAGTGTTCCTTGAATTTTTTTGAGCAGTGTATGTAAGACCGGGGGATTACAAAGTGTGATTTTTCAGTTTAGTGCCAACATTCCTTTAATGTGACATCATGTGAAAACTACGAATAGCTGGCATTATGAACGGATATTTCAATAGCTGCCACTGAAACTTCACCAAGCTAAACTAGGCTGATTTTATGTACATTTATGTAGTCTTTTAATCTTGAATAAGCACTGGTTCTTTTCTCTTGAAGTTAGTTGAAAAAATACATTGTAATGTATCCTAGTTCAGTGCTAGTGTTGCCCCCTTGTGTAGAAAGTTGTTAAAGTTGAATCAGTGGGTGAAGCCGGTTCCAAGTCTTAACGTAATCACATACTGCCAGATTATAACGTTTAATACACAAAGGACAATGCTTCTCTAGTTACTGCTTAATAATGCCGTTTTCGGTTACTAATTACTGTCTTGATCAGGCTTAATACAGACATTATGTATCAATATACTGAAGAAATATATCATCTGTGTGACATAACGTGTGCTTTTTGGACTGAATCCCTCATTTCTCTGCAGGTACTACCTTTTGAGATTTGAGGATTACCCAAAATCAAGGAAGGCAGTGATACCTTTCATCCTATAGGAGCTGCAGAAGAACAGGCTTTTAGAAAGGTAGCTGAGACAAGATGCAAAACACCTATTTCATCTATTAACTATTTTACTACAGTACTGGTTTCCAATACTGGTTCTGGAGTATCCATGCTGAACACCGCCCTACTCAAACACTCAGCAAGACCTGGTTACTAAACTGACAGCCTGGATCAGGGGATCAGGAGTGTAGAGCTCTTCCAAGACCAGGGTTAGGAACCACTGAACTACAACAGGTTTTAGCCAATAATCATTATATTGTTCTTGATGTACATTCTTGAGAATCAGTTATTTTTTTTTATGAATGTGTTTTTGTAATCCAGAATAAATCATGTGAAACATTCTGAGTTTCATATTTTATTGCCTCACCAAAATCAAGGACTAAATCCCAAAAATAATTCACAGTGTTTGAATGATTAAAAAAAGACACCTTTCTAAGATCAGATAGTCAAAGAAAAAAAGAAACAGCGTCAAAAGGACAGTCACCACAGACTGAACGCCAGAGTCTGAGCTACTCCTCGTTTTCTCCTTTCTGCTTGAGCTGCAGTTCAGTGCGGACAGAGCTCTTCATGGCCTTCTGCAAGATCCACGTTGCTAAATGGAGCCCGAGGAAGGCTCCGCCGGCAGCCCAGAGCCAGTTTCTCCTTAGCCAGCTTTGTCCCTTCATACTCCTCCGTTATATGATCACACTCGCTCGACAGTGTGTTCACGAGCAGCTTGGGGAGAAGAACGGAGTGTAGAATCAGGTGAAAGTACATTGTATTTTATTAATAATTACTATTAAAGGGCTCTGAAAAATACTTAACTTTGCTTAACTATTTAAAACATTTTCTTGAAAAATCAACGCATTCTGAATTTCTTTTAATTAATTATCTCTTTCCTCTACTCTATAATTCATATGTTGATCTGTATCCTCTATTAACCTTCACTTCACGCTGTTCAGAATCAGTCAGCACCCACACAGAACCAGCAGTAAGCAGGAACAATCTGGATGGTGTTTAAGACACTGCAGATCAACCTTGGAGAGGTACTGAACAACTAAAGTTAGTGTTGGTCATTCATCTGAATCCATTTCCTCCTTTAATGGCATCCATGTTTTAACAGTACATAGGACAGTGGACGTTGGGTATTAAAAGGTATAGGTGGAGGTGTCAGAGTTGAAGATGCTGAGATTTGTGTTGGGTGTGACGAGGATGGACAGGATTAGGAGTATAGTACAGGGACAGCTCAGATTGGATGATTTGGAGACAAAATCAGAGAAGTGAGATTCTGTGGGTTTGGACATGTCTAGAAGAGAGACGAGGATTATATTGGGAGAAGGATGTTGAGGACAAGAGGGGAATAAGAAGGAGAAATAGGAGGCTTATGGATATGTTGAGAGGACATGTCGGTGTGAAAGAGATCACATAAGATGGCAACACCCTAAAGGGGTGAGAAAAAAAAAACAAATCTTACCTCTGTTCAATTTACTCCTTCACTTTCGCTTCCTTCTTCTTCGAGGGCCGCTCAGGGAGAGGAGGCAGGGGAGGTGGGGTAGGAGCAACGTATGACACTATGCCGGGTTGAGGGATGTAACCGTCCTGGTTGTTACGCAGCAGTGGATTCGATTTGATGTGGTACCAACCCCAGTGAATGAAGCCGAGGCCTGAACCCATAACAATCAAAACTTTATAATTGTGCCAGAAGCGTCGAAGGCCACTCATGG